>OY019133.1:1262500-1623350 GCA_955652365.1 Eristalinus aeneus
ATGATTAAGACCTGACATCGCTGAACAGGGGTATTCTTCCACGCAACCTGCACAACATACCATAGCTGTTTTGTATTTTTGGGTTTTGCTTCATATACAGCTTTCTTAACATCTGTCCAAAGGTTTTCAATGGGATTCAGATCCGGAGACTGAGTCGGTCACTCCATAACTTGAACTTCATTGCTTTGGAAAAAATTCTTTGACCAGATTGTTCGTATGTTTTGGGGTTATTATCTTGCTGTAGAATTCATCAAAACGGCATATTCCACTCTGCGTAGGGTAGCATGGTTTTTCTCATGCTGACATAAACTTCAGCAGTCGCCATCGGTTTTATCCAAAAAATGAGACCAGTACCATAATAGGAAAAGCATCCTCATACGTTAATTTTTCTCCAAGTTGCTTAACAGTCTTTACAGGTTGAAACCTTTCATTGCGCCATTAAAAAGTTCCCAGTTCAGGTGTTCTTTCGCAAATCTGGTTCGTTTTTAGGTTGATTTTTGACAGTAGTGCTACTTTTCTGGGACTTCTGTCAAGTGAATCCTTCATTACCAACCTTCTACTTACTTTAGATATCGCCACAGGAAAATTTAGCTAATTTTTACCCTCAGAAAGCAAATTTTTAATTAAGGCACGTTTCTCGGGAGTACAAGGCACACCACAACCCACTTTACTTTGCTAAAAACGTTGCACTTTGAAATATTAAATTTTAATTATAATTATAATATTTGTAGAACAAGTTTACAACAAAAAGAAAATCAAAAGACTGGTATACACTTCGAAAATGCCCGTCAGAATGACGTGGTGCTATTGTTTTGCACATTTAAATTTTGCTGCGTTTCCTATAAGGGTTTTTTTTTTAATGACAAGATGCATTATTTTATTATCTTGTTTATGGGTTTCATGACTGGTATAATAAGAAAGTTGTGCAATAAATATGAGGATCCTGCCTGTCCATAGGAAAAAGTAATTAGAATAAAAGTGATAAGGTCGAACATGGTGCTATTATTTTGCACAGTGCTGGAGCTTATGCAGTCCCAATTGTACAAAGCACATCATTTTAATTTAAGCAGTATAGTCTCGCGTATAGTATTTAGAAATGTTCTCCAAAGCAACATCTTGGTTAAGATTGTCACCCTCAATGCAAAACCCTTTGTACTTTTAAGTAGAAGTCTGCCTTTAACTACAGCTTTCAGCTTAAAGTCTAGAACTGACTGTGTCCTATGGATCGAAGAAACCTTTTCAAAGTATAATTTGCCGGTAATTGAGCTCGACAATAATTGGAGTGGCCACCAAGGCGTAATGGGAAGAGTGCGACACTCACACGCCGATGTTCCGAGTTCGATTCCCGGCTGAACACCTCAAAATGTTTCACGGCACCACCTCTTTCTAGCTACTGACAGCACTAAAAGAGTGATTAATTTCTAAGAAAAACCTTCTCAAACTTCGTCATTCGGAGTCGGGAAAAAACTGTAGGTCTCTTCTACTCGTGAGAGAACAGAAGCACGCACAACACTAGTAATTGATAAACAAGCTCGGCCCTGGCGCCCCTTTAGACTGACGCGCCATCCAATTATTATTATAATCAATAA
Source organism: Eristalinus aeneus (assembly GCA_955652365.1). NCBI lineage: Eukaryota > Metazoa > Arthropoda > Insecta > Diptera > Syrphidae > Eristalinus > Eristalinus aeneus. Next base: position 1,264,090 of record OY019133.1, read on the forward strand.
TTGGAATACAGCAGAGTCCATATATATAGCATCTACTTCACCCCTGCATCTGTATGGGAAGACATCAGAGAGGCTATAACTGCTGGGAGGAGAAGTCTGTAGCCAAAGGAATACACCTCGAAATCCAGTTCGCCCGGCTTTCACACACTCTTGAATATTACAGGCAGATGTTGGCTACTCGTAAGGGTCTCATTATGTTTTGTCAAATTAAGCGCAACGTCGGTCAGATTCTCACACACATCAAGGCACCCTCCAAGGGACTAAAATACGTCTCACAAAACTTCGAAAAGAAAATTTTCCGCCGTACAGCGTGATTGGTGCCAGCTCAGAGAGACATGGCGGGAAACTGAAGATCTGATGTATCCGCCAAATCTGCCGTATTGCAGCAACGTAAAAGTGCAGTTCTGCCCTTGCCACTTAGAAAATCAATTTCCCCTTGGTCAAGAAATACTCAATCATCTCGAACTGATAACCTTCGGCGGGGTAGTTGACCTACTGCTCACTACGCCGTGTTAGCCAAATTAACAGGAAACAATTAAACCATTGCTTGAAGCTCAGCGAAATGATGGCAGAAAATTAATGAGGAATACACCCGTTAGGGATTCGAAATTCCCCTTAAGCCAAAATATGTAGTTCTAAGCCACTGGACTAAAAAATGCCTAAGATACAAGAAAATCAACTTACTTAGGTTACTAATTTTACCCGTTATTTGTTCCTAAACTCTGTTCCTAGTAATTTTTAACGAGCACACACAGATTGGATCTCACGCGGCTTGAAAAGCCTCTTCTCAGCAGAAAAAGGAAAAAGGAAAACCACAAATGAATGGCTATACAAACGTAAGCAAAAGTTCAAAAGGTGTACAGTTGAAATGAAAAAGTATTCTGGACCTGCTGGGAAGAGCAAACATTGTTGTGTAAGTCCCAGTTTCCTTTTAATGGACATTCATGCCGGAAGAACATTCCGTTCAACTCAGTCACTTTTCCCTGAAGGCTATGCACAAATTTTCCTCTCTCCATTTACGCATTAATGTGAACTCCGAGATGTCCTTATTCCATGTGAGATGGAGAGGACTCCATTAGTAAACACATCAATATGCCTCTGAGTGATGACTTTCCTATTTCCCTGTCCCAAAGCGAATGTGCTACTGAACAATACATTAATTGTCATATCCTGCAAGCGATTGCCTTCGTAACAGTTCCGTATCGCAGCCATCCAGCATCCTTTGACTCCCAAAACTGCAATTATTCCAGCAAATTCACTGCATCCGTAGACCCTGCAATGACATGCCACAAACAGTATCTCAGCCAAGGCATACATTGTTGCATCCCATTGTCCAGCAAAATAACTGCGGGCAACAGTTTTTTTTGTCTTCATGTTTTTTCCGCCTCCTTCTCGTGCCGGTCTCCGGAATTTGTTTGCTTACAAGCTAACCACATCGAACAAGGACCTACGAGTGTGTGTATCACCCTGTCCGAACACGGAACAAGGAACCAGACGGACCAATAAACATTCCAGAAGTACGCAAACAAAAGAATTTGTATTCTGGCGTTGAATTATTTCTTTTTCAGCTTTTTTTTCTCACACAGAGTGTGAGTTGGCCCCAATCAAATATTGAATTCAATAACAAAAATATAGAAAGGAAATAAATAAACGGACCCATGCCCATGACCATACCGGTATCCGAAAAGGGATTCCGGTGGCGGACCCCAGGCGTTTCACCGCAGCACCTATCTCTCTATTGTGATTGTGTAATGCTCGTTCAGCAGTTACAATCGAAGAAAACATATCCGCATACAAAAGCTAGAGAAAAGAATTGAAATTCCCGTTCTGGACACATGTTACGGTTACAATAAATACATTTTAATGCAGGAATGCTAACCCACCCCCTCCCATCCGATGGGGCGGTGAGCAGGACAGAAAAAAAACCTTGTCCTCGCATTTCCGATGGCTGCTGCCGTGTGGGCCGGCGTGTGTATAATATGTGTGTACGGGTGTTTGTCTGGCTCTTCAGAGCAGCGGCTGACAGCGACATGAAAATTCAACCTCGACTCTAAACAATGCGAAGATATTTCAAAGGACTTTTTGTGCGTTAGTTGTTTTCCATTTTTTGTTAGAGTTTGTTGTCTTTTCGAAAGCACCACCACCGGCAGACAGCATGCACATTCGTTAGTTCGCTCATCCTTAGTCGCCCTCTGTCGCCGCCGGTTCGGAGAATGAGCTGGTCTTGTTATTCTCTTTTTTGTTTTTTCTGCGACATCGGGTTTCATATCGAATATCCTTCCGCCACAGGAATTGATTTTATCATCCAGTTTTTTGCTCGTTAGATACATATTTGCTGGATAAGGATGCGAGAGGATAGGAGAAAATTCAGTGACGAGATGAAACAGACCGGCAGAGTGATGGGAAGTATCACAGGGCGGATTTTTCAGAGGGTAATCGCATTGAATCCTCTCTAATCTATGCCGGACTGCTTATCCGAGTCGCACACCCAACCAGGTCATCTATACGCACCAAAGCCGATTGCCCCGAGTAATTGAAAATATTTTGTGTGGTTTCACGGAAAAAGATCCCGTTGCCTCTGCCCCTACTCCTTGTGCACCCTGACATGATTAACGACATACGGAACAGTTTTCCGGGTTGTGATTGTAATTTGCGTAAAAGTTTACAATGTATGTATACATTTCCAACTTCCGCCAGCTCAAGTTGCTCGTATACGCCCACTCACACATGCACATCCAAGAATCTGTGTACACTTGAACTGTACTAGAGTTTCTGCAACCGTGGCGAATGAGACTGTTTCTTCCTAAATTCGATAGTTCTTCGGTTTCAGTTTTCAGCAGTCATTTGCTTCGCACAAAGTTTTGCCCGGCTGAAAGTTTTCCCTGGCAGTAAACTGCATGATAATTTGCTTTCTTTTCGAGAGAAATTAGTAATTTATCTCGGAAATTGCACGCCACGTCTCGTGACTGACATTTACTTAAAATGACAACAAGCTGACAGCTTAGTTCATTTGGTGTGTGCGAGAATATTTATTTATGGTTGTCGTTTATTTGTTCAGTTAGTTTGAACTCGCTTGCGAAATTGTCATTGCCGAAAATTAAGTGAATTCAAGACATTTTTCAGAGTGTTAACTAAGCCTTTCATTTATTCACTTTTGTGTTCGTTTTTTGAACCGTGACCTAAGACTTACAGACGTATGCATATTTATTGGGACAAGCAATTTTTTTTAATCTTTTGACAGTAGGCTATGGCTTGTATGTTTATCTTTTCAAATATTTTGATAAGTTTAAGTAGGCTATGGATGATATGCTCCATTTTGAATGTTTTTGTTAGTCATTTCAATTAATTTGATTATTCTAAATCATAAGTTGCTAGTTTTTAGGTAAAAAAATTAAATTATAAAATTTCAAACATTATTTATTAACACTTCATCAGCATAAATATTCCAAAAGAAAAGATGACACAATTGCGTTACTTGCACACACTGGGAAAACCATCTGAGAGATTTCAGCTGACGTTGGAGTTTCAAAAGCCAGTGTTTCAAGAATTATTGCTCAACACAAGGTCACTGTATCAACTGAATCCAATCGAAAGGGTTATTGCGGACGAAAACGCAAGACATCACCATATGACGATAAGGTTTTGAAAAGAAATAGTATAATCAACCCTGGTAAGACAAGTTTTGACCTGCAAAGTGAGTGGACAATAGCTGACTTTTAGATAGATGCCTTTACAGTCCATAGGCGTCTTCTGTAAAGGCAACAAAGCCTTTGAAAAAAAAAACAGCTATCGACCGAAAATGTGAAGCAGAAGCTACTTAATTGGTCTAAGAAACATAAGAAATGAACAATAGGAAGAAATTTGTTTTCTCGGATTAGAGTCATTTTGAGCCGGTATGCCTGAGTGTCGTGAGAAAAAGTTCAAAAGAAAATTTCCTACCCGGCCATATCGTTCAAGCGCCAAAACACACTCCCAAAGTCATGTTTTGGGGCCCTGGAAGCCTTAAGCCAATAGAAGTTAGAATGAAGAGCACCAACTACGCAGAAATTTTAACTCAAATGCTGCTTCCAACCATTCAGAGGAGACGTTCCTTAGCAAATTCAATTTTCCAACAGGACTTTGCTCCATGTCACACATCATCAAAAATGAAATAATATTTTTTAAACCACAAAGTTGATGTTCTGGATTGGCCTGGCAACTCCCATGACCTCAATCCAATTGAGAATCTGTGGGCAATTTAGGATCAGGAAAAGACACTGCACCACAAAAACCAAACTGACTTATTATTTATATTTGATTTCATGGCCAAGAAATTATAAATATATGCGAATAACTTGTTTCAACAATGCCAAAAACAGTCATCGCATTCATAAAAGCCAAGGGAGGCCATAAAAAGTATTCAAATTGGCCTGTGTTATTTTGTTTTTGTTTGCAATTTTAATAACAACGTAAAATATATTAAAAATTTCATTCCCAAATAATTTGCAGACGACTGTAGGTTTCACGCAAGTGCCCACATTGCTTCAATTGAGGGTGGCCATAATAAATTGTAATAATTCTATGTCTTGCGGCTTTAAGAACAATCTTCGCTTGGCAGTATATAAGAAGTCTTGAAAATTTGAGAGGTAGTTTCTCAAATTTTGCCACACTTTCAAGTGAACAAATGTTAAGTTTATTTACACAATTAATCAATAGCTCTGCTTTCCCAACTTCGTTGAATGCCTCTGATGTCCCAGCATTATGGTTTGGCCTGGCAGGAAACTTTTGCATTACTTAATGACTAAATTTGTTTAGAAAAACCAAAGCTGATGCTTTTAGGCTATTCTACATAAAAACGAATAAAGCATACAAGAAAGTTTGTAAGGCCAAGCAAGCGGAGTACTATAAAAAAAAACTCGCTTATAGAATGGAGGGTTGTAAGAACGCGAAGGTGTTCTGGAAAACGGTTAGAATGTTAAGTGGAGGCGGATCAATGGTTACTTGTCCTATAAGCTCGGAAGTACTGGCAAAATATTTTAAACAATTGCTAAGCTCGGCGGTGGGTCAGTTAAAATATCAGTATTCCCTCACAGATGCTGTACAGGATGCCCAATCTCGATGATGGAGTTAAGACGAACTCTGAGTAAAATGAAAAACAAAAAAAAAATAAAGCTTCTTGATTGACTGATATTCCGGTTGGGTTTATACAAAATCTCACCTCTGCTTATCTAGAATGGTTACTTTTGTTTTACAATAAATTGCTAGAGTCCGAGATGATGCCGGAAGTGTGTCTTAAGTCAATTATATACTGTATTTTTAAAAGAGGTGATAGGAACGTACCGTTGAATTATAGGGGAATCTCTCTTCCTTCCACGTTTAGAAAGTTCTTCACCCAAATATTATACCATAAGTTGACTGTTTGGGTGGAGACCAATGACCGTCAGGCGGGCTTCTGGTCAGGGTTGTCAACAGTTAGTCACCTCCACAAGTGGTGACGAAGGTAAAAACTGGAAGACGTTTAATCGAGGAATCGATCTTGGCATGTACGTCAACGTAAATTATAAATAATTGTTCAGAATCTGATGTCTGACTGTCCTACTTTGGACAGCTTTTGACAATTTCGCTGCATTTTGTGATCGTAAGTCCCGGAAATAAGAAAATTATGGCGCATATTTTCTCATTAGATTTGCAATCCAACATGAGTTTTGACTTAATGTTAGACAAGTAGTTCTATTATGACAATTCAACTGTCTGTTGTCAATAATAGTTTTACAACAGACCAGAGACCAATAAGGAGACAGTCAATTCCCTCGTCTCCCGCCCTTTGATTTGATCTGGACAGCGTTGTTTTATATAACATTTGACCCCCTGAGCAGCTGATTCACAGACAGCGTTTTTTTTTTTTTTTTCTTCAATTAGAAAACTTGTGCGCTGCTTATACGGTGGATCTCCTCACCACTCAAATTGTTAGAAGGAGAGAGTATATAAATTATGCAATTAAGAAAGAGAATGGCTGATGATAGCCATGTTCAGAAAATACATTTGTAAGGCAGTATTTGCATCGGAAAAACCAAAAGTATTAAAACATTATGATTATTATGATTAATTCAAAAACAAATACAGGAAATCAACCTATTTCGAACACAATAATTTACTAAATGGTACTTATGAACTCCCAAACATTACAAAATGCTAAATACTGCTGCTGATTTTAAATTTTAAAACTCGTATTCTGTAAATATACATAGTTCTTACAAATTTTGTTGTCTGATAATATTTTTGTACTTATTGTCTGTAGTAATAGTCAAAAAGTGTCTTAAGTTTCGAGCCAACTAAATGTTTCTTTTTTTTTGTTTCATATTTTCATTGAAGGTTTTTTGTCGTCCATCAGTTTATTTGCTACAATTCCTACCAAATTTGTATAGATTTAATATAAGTTGAACTCATTTTCCAGAAGTAAGATGTGTGATATATCAAATCTCTGAAATAGATGCAGTGCGATAACTAATATCAATGTAAACACTTTATTACGAAGTAAAAGCTATCTAATCAAAATCAAAAACATGGTTTTAGTAATTAGTAAGTTTAGTAGTTTAGTTTTAGTAATAGTAATTTACTATAATTGTGACGCATCTTCGATGTGGTGGCTGCCGTGGCGTAGTGGGTAGAGTGCGACGCTCACACGCCGAAGGCTCTCGATTCGATTCCCAGCTCAACACGAATTTTTCAAAATTTTCACAGCACCATCTCCATCGAGCTGCTAACAACACTCAAAGAGTAATAACTGTCCAAGAAAGAGCTTCTGAAATTTCGCCGTTCAGAGTCAGCAACAAACTCTAGGCCCCTTCTACTCGTGAGCGAACTCTAGCGCGCACAACACGAGTAGTTGATGAGCAAGCTAAGGTCTAGCCCTCCTGTGGACTGTCGCGACAAACAATTATAAAATTACAATCTTCGTTGTGAGTTTAATTGGACAGAAATGTTTCGAAAAATACCTTTGTTTAGTTCTAATTGTTGAATAATGACTGCACGAAACGTGTTTAATAGTTGTGTTTCGGTTAGATTAACTTATTTTGATTTTATTAATTACAACATTTGTTATAATAAATGGACGTCATTGAAGTAATACAAATAAAATTTTGTTATAATGCATTTTGTCGAATTTATATCACCAACTCGGAGAACCAAGTAAAAAAAAAACCTTTCCAAATGTGTGCCTTTGGAGCATGCGTTACTCTCTTGTTTTTCTACATATTTCAGAAATCAATCATATACATACATATACCATAAATGCTATCCAAAAATCCATTTATTAGAATTATATCGCATTTAAAATTTCGAGTACACAAACTTTAGCAAACAATTTTCATTCGGTTTTACGAACGCATTGTGTTGACTATACACAAGATGGCTGACGAATTCACGAACTGTGGCAAGTTACGAGCGTTTGACACTATGGATGGCAAAAATTAACCAATTACATGGCGGGTAATTCGTTAATTTTTGCCATCAATAGTGTCAAACACTCGTAAATTGCCTATTTTGGAGGAGAAACGTAAAGATGTGTGAGTAAAATGAGACAATGTTCGATGTCACGTAAATAACTTTCAGGAATTGGGCTATATCTACGGACGTAAATTACAGTCGAATTTTCGAGGGACGAAGGGGAAATCAGCTGTTTAATCAGGTGTTCAGTCGATTGGTTTCTACAACAGACTTCCAAAGTAACACTTTGTTGATTATTGTAATTTTAGTACAAAAGGTGTACTCCAGGAATTTCTGTACTAAATTCTAAAGTCTGTCATTTAAGAAGGAGTGGGCGTAAATCTTTTTCAGAAAAAGGGAAAATACGGAAACGCATCTAAGCTAAATGTGTAAAGTATGTCATTACGAAATATCAAATTCCCTTTTCGAGACAAAAAAAACAAAAACAAGATTTGAGTCACACATAGAAAATAGTTGTGTTCCCACATTCGAACAAACAACACAAAACAGTACAAAACAATGCGAACTAACACAAAGTCCCTTCCCGTGTACCGAAAATAATGGGTTTTACTTTAAATGATTCTTTCTGAGAGAGATTTACCCCAAATTCTTAACAAATGACAGACTTCAGGATTTGGTACAGAAAGTACTGGAACACACGTAATAGATCAATGGCCACTTATCCCTGTACGCACAACAATTCATTTGACAAAAAACCAGCAGCCTACCCACAAGAACTTCTTGTGTTAAATTCAGCAGGATGGGGAAATATTTGACTCTCACAAGAGAGCACTCAATTGGGGGAAAACCCATTTTATCGGAACGGACATTGTGCTGTTTTGTGTTATTTTTTCGGGTACGGGAACACACCCAAACATGGATGCCGATCTACTCGTGTGTCAGTGGTTGCAAACAAAAAACAGAAGAGCTTAAACCTTTCCTAAACTTTTTCAGAACAACATCAGAACACACATTGTCTTATTTGCTCCATTCTTTGATTTTTCAAAGTTAATTTATTTCCCCTAAGGGCCAGAATTATCTTATATATTAAACATAACAAGTTCGTTCAAACTTTATATCCCGAAATTGGTAAATACTGCGGCTTTTGTATTGTTAATTATTCATTTTTCGAGCAGTTGACAACACTCAAAGAGCATCGATTGTCTAAGAAAAAGCTGCTAAAACGCAGCCGTTCGGAGTCGGCTGTAGGTCCCTTCTACTCGTGAGATAATAGTAGGGCACACAATGCCAGTAGTTGATGAGCAAACTAGGCCCTGGTCCCCCTGTGGACTGTCTCGCCATACAATACAATTATCATTACTATTTATGTTCTAGTGTAAGGTGTTATGGCCGTCATGGTGTAGTGAGTAGAGTGCGACACTTAAAGGGCAAAGGTCCGAGGTTCGATTCCCAACCTGAATACTTCGCACCTAGGTGAAGGTCTCAGGATCGATTCCCAAACTGAATACCTCGCTTTTTCCATGGCTCCACGTCTTTCAAGCTGTTGACAACGCTTAAAGAGTAATAACTGGCTTGGATAACACATCATCCGACACGTAGTTATGATTAATTGAATAATTGACAACACTCAGAGAGAACTCTATGTTCATGAGAAATTAAAAATTCTTTAAAATTTCGGAGTGGTTGATTTTATTTATGAAAGAATTGCACTCACAATACGAGTAGTTGCTGAAGAACTTTAAGCGTTTCTCCTCCTACACTGTTGCACCATCGAATGCATATCTTCTTACACATCAGTCAGATTTGCTTTAACTCACGAAAATCGTGCGACTTGTTCTTTTTTATGCAGACTTCTCTGAGACCAGAGGTATTTGGGAGTAGGGCATGGATCGAAGCTGCTCTTAACTTAGTTAAAGGCATCGGTTTTCGGAAAATAGCATGTAAAAATTTAAAATTCTTGGCTTTAATAAGGAAATGAAAAGGAAATGTTTAAATGCTTTGCCAGCTATTTCAAATCTTCTCATATTAGTAGACCTGACTTAGAAAATTGTGCTGCTTAAACTGCTTCTGAAAAATCCTGCAGAGTAATTAATTCAACAGGATTATGTTGGTACCTTGCCTTTTTTGTTTTGGTTTTAATGTTTTTTTTTTTACCTTTACCTATGTAAGTTGGCCCTTCTACCCGACTACCCCGTCATATGCCTTGAGAAGATAGCGGCACCGAAGGCTGGTACTTGTGCAGGCACCAATTTAAAAGCCGTTCCTTTACAGACGCTGATCTGTCGCGGGCAGAAATCGCTCTACTGAACCGTGGGAGTTCCTCGTGGCTGCGAGCGACGTCTGACTCGTATTGAAGTCACCTTTCTATATTAGATGCGAGGGCAGCATTCCCTATCTTGTATCAGGGCCTTAGTGGTTGGTACCTTGTTTTCAGAGACTTCGTGAGCAGTTGCTTATAAAGAAATTGTGCTTTAACCCAAGTTTTTAAATTTTTGTGTAAAATTCGTGCACAAATCCTTTAAAAGAATAAAGAAACTCCGAATTTACGAAATATTAGAATATTGGGACTCCATACCGAACATGAACCTCCGTCAGCAAAGTGAGCTGTCCAGCACCCTATAAGGACAACTAAAAGTGTTTATTCCGCCATTGGAATGAACTCAATTTCAAGTGATTCAATTTTTATCACGGCATCGCCTTTGCAACGAAAGCAAATGTCCCGTGCAAAGTTTTGCTTGGAGGAGCTCCATCACACATTTGTTGTTGGTGGGGTTTTCCATTTCCGATTGACGGTTCTAATCTGCAAATGGAGTCGCTTCCAGACCGCAACGCAGAGTGAGAATGAAATAAGAAAACTAAGAAACTTCCAAGGCAACGTCTCGATTTAACGACTCTGCTAGAATGGAGAGTTTAATGACTGTGCTCGGAGACGGGAGAGGTCGTTTCGCGATTTATTACTACCCACCGCCGTTTCGCAGCACAATGCCTTGGAGTGATTCGAGTGAGTACCTGGCAAAACAATATCACGTAAGCATTGCCATTCCAATCCCGTGGCAGTGTGCTGATTTATCCATGCGTGAATAGATGATAGCGAGCTGAGCATGCATCAAATGTGGTCACAGCTGCTGGTGGTGAAGGGGCCCACTCCGGCTGAGGTGATAATGCCTTGAACACTTTCCTGAGCAATGTCAGTCCCCGGGGCTGTCAGGAGAAGACGACAGCGAAACATGTTCCATCACACGTCTTATGGAAGTTTTCACATACGAGTCCAAATTTTGTAATGTGTGTGTGAGCGCACTCGGTTGGCCACAAATAAATCACCCACACCTCGGCTCGGTGCCCTGTGCTTCCTGCAAAATCCGTGATGTCGCCTGGCAGCTTTCCACGATGCCAACACCACCCGAGCGCCGGTGAAGTGAGTACGCCTGAATGCACACGCTGATGGGAACTTTTGTGGCTCGGAATTCGGTTGCGCTTCCGTAATCGGAATTTGTTGCGATGCGAGTCCTCAACTGGAGTGCTGTTACTTTTTTATGCCGCTTCTAGAACTGTAAATAATGAAATCTTCAATGGTGAGCTTGAAAATTGAAAAAGTTATATTTTTTAAGTTTTCGGTCTGCTGGGGGAAGCCGCTGCCGAGCAAGGAGTAAGTTTGCAGCCCCCAGCGGAACGCCTCCGTCCGTCTTCGCAGTAATTGCATTTTGTGTGTTGTTGTCCTATGGTCGTTTCTGTCGTGCTTCACTCGCCGCTGGGGGAAAAAATATGGACACCGAAGCCCAACCAACCGTTTAGTCGTTTCCTCTGCTTGGGATCTCCTTTTATTGTGCTCGTTTGGCCTGTTGTGGCGGCGGTCCGAGGTAATTTCAATTTTTGCATTGAGAAAACTTTTTATCGGAGAGTTGAACTCCCTGTGGCATGGTGGTGGTTCTAGGTGCGTACGAAATTAGGGACATGTATATGTACATGAATTTCTTATGCCCTTTTCTTATTCGCATGCGTCTGTGCCGGCTGGGGAAGGGTTGACTGGGGGCTAAATGGACGTAATGATGTTGGTAAAAGTTTGCTGCTAAGGAGTTTCTTTTTCTTTTTGTAACTTCTGGTGGAACAATTTGTGAAGATATTAACACAGTTTATTGAATGTCGCAGTTCTCAGGGGAATGACAAATTTTTGCTGCGAAATGGCAAGCTGTGATTCGTTTGCTCTGAGTTTACAACAAAGTACGTGTCCTACTGGAACAGGAATTCCGTTAAACCTGACTCTATTTTCAAGAGATAGAATTTTAAATCAAGTTTGAAAATGGCTAAGTGTCATGCGAGTTCAAGTGCTTATTACTCCTTCTATCCATTGCGAAAAATGATAATCAAAGGTGAAGCTGAAGAGCTGTATCCCAGCGGCAATCGCATTACCAAAGCACTCTGTGCACTTTATGCAGAATTACCATTTCCGATGCATTCAGCGATGCAAAACACACCGGCTCATCCAGATCTCAAAACTTCTCAGACTTTCGTAGGGTAAACTTCCCCATTGAGTGGTGTTGTATATTCAAACTGCAAAACCGGAAACAACTATAAAAACAGAGACGTCAACGACAGCCAAACGCCGCCAGCGCTCACAATATCCTTCCTTTCCGACTCAGCATCTCTTCCGGCGAACGTGTATCTTTGCGTATAGTCGTAACATCTTTGCCGCAAACAATTTCTCTCTGGAAATAAACAAGTGTTCTGGGAGGTAAAACGCGCCGCTTCAGAGTGCACAAGTTTTTTCCTCCCCCTGCCGTTGCGCTTCAGTTGTTCTCTGCGGCACCACCCACCTTTCTAGTTATGGTAAATTAATGAAAAGTATTGCATGTGCAAAGGAGAAGGATCTTTCGCATACGGATGAGCATGAGAACACGAATACACTGTTGCTGTCATTGTTTTTACAACCTCCATGGCCCCCCTGACGTGGTTATTATTGCAACAATTGGTACTTCTGTTTTGCCCCTATTGTTACTATTTTTATTGTTATTGTTTGTCTCGTTCTTTGGCCGAGGTAGGGGGTCATCGTAGCCGCCCTTTCCGCGCAGGGGCGCATAACGGATGGCAATCTGGTGCCTTTTGGTGCATGAACTTCGACGTTGCAAATTTTCAACGGCACAACGAAGAATGGAAAGATCACCACCGGCTACACGAACGCAGCAACCATACCCAGTCACAGTAACATGGACTTCCGTGCTCTCAGTTTATAGATGCTCAACTCCCAGTGCAGCTCCTGTCGTTGGGATACAAGGGTACATCATCATTGGAGTCGATGCACAGTGCACAGGTTGTGCTTTGTTCGGGAGGATAGTCGTCATCCTGCATGGATCTGCGTGCCAAATTCAATTATTAAACCATTTCCTTCAAAACAGGGCGTAAGAACAAGACGAAGGATGTGCATGGCTTCTAAATTGAAATTGAAAATGTTGGAATTGTAAGTGGATTATTTGAGGGAAATGTAAATGAATTAGGAACCGGAGTCGGCAGTCTGTGTCTGGGCGGGAGGTGTTGTTGTGAGTTGTTGGGTTTATGGAATTTATCCGTGGTAATTGAAGTCGAACGCCGCTGGCAAAAGTAATTTAGTTCCCATGCTCGGCAGGATAATTAAACGGGTAGACTGCAGTGAATGCTTGAAATGAAAGATTTGGTATGTTGCAGTTGTATTCTGTGGAAATATCAAAACTCGCACTTGAAACATAAAGTTCTGCATCGTTCATCATGGAATTTATTTGGCTTAATCCTAAATCCTTAAAACGGAACAAACCCAACAGCATAGTGACTGTACGCCGCTATGGTTAGAATTCACTGTCTAGGATCATCATTAACCGTTCAGAACATCGATAAGTTCAAAACAACGAAAGAAAAAGAAGAGTAGAAGAAGAGAGAAGAAAGTACGACGAAACATAATTTTCGAGCACACACTTTAGCATTGAAAACTCTGAAGTAGTGAAAGCCTAATGCTTTTCCGCATGCCTGTCTGGATTCGAGAATTCGGAAAAGTTGAAGCTGGATATTCTTGAATAATTTCGTGTTCACAAATTTTGGATTTCAGGTTAAGAATCGAACTCAGTGATGGGTTCGTGCGTTTGAATTCAAAATTCTACGGATCAACAAAATCAATAATTAAAAAACACTTTATGTGATCAGCACTGTGAAGCCCGCTGAAGTTCGACATTTTAACTTCCCACTTCATTGATTGCTTAATTGATTCAGATTGAACGAATTTCAATCAAGCTCTGTCCTCTTAATCAGCTCACGGAGAACAAATGCAATTAAGTATGGTAATCCCTTTTGGGGAATTCAAGGCGACAGTCTGTCCCCCAAACAGCATTGCCTACGCACAGTGTGCACTATAGCTGTTTATAGCTTGCAAAATTAATTTTCAATAAATTATCAAAAAACAAAAAAACTGTCGGTTCACGTCTCCCACTGCACACCCACTTCGTTGTAGGTGCGGCAAATTGGTCGCAATTATGTGCCTATATTTATTTACAGTTTATTTCAAGCGCCATTACCGACACCACCGCCGATAGATGCGTTTTCGTTAATTGATTAACTAACTGGCTAATTCTAATAAAATGATATACAGCTCTGCATAATAGCGTGTTTGGCTGTGGGTGAGTTATGGTTTCAGATCGATCTGACAGCCGCGATAGCATGGGCGCGCCTAAAGTATCCCAACCCATATACAGCCCTTACCGCAGTCGGACAGGGTGTGCTTTGGAGTTGAGGAAAGTGGGGAACACCAAACCTCATCCACTGCAATCCAAAAGGCTTCGCTTTAAAACTTAGTTTGGATTATTATTTGGGTGTCAGTTTTTCAATTAGTAAAATGAACCGTAGTGGATATGAATTTTGGGGGATAATCATAATGCTTGGGCGAGTTAATTAATTTCTGAAATAGTTCTACCGTCGATTGATGGGGGTGTGGAGGCCTTGAGGGAACTTTGCAGATTAGCAAAGTACTTTTATTTTGTTGAAAATGTATGTTTAATAGTTGCAAATGGATGGTGGATATGGAGGATATGCATTTCCGACGGTGGGTGGCGGTGAATTTCGTTGATAGCCGTAGGATAAGATTCCATAAACTTTTCCATTGCACTTGTGTTGTAAAATAGTAAGAACGACAAAGAGGGATATGTGAGATTGCAGTTTCCATAGCTAGGATAAATTGGAAATGAGAATTTTTTCAAAGTATTCAGAGAAGCGAAACAAGAAACTGCTTCAAATACACTCAAGTCAAAGGGACAAGCACGGTGGAAAATATTGGCTAATGACAGGAACGTCAGTTTATGGGTGGACATGATATGCATTCATACCAATTCAGTATTCGAGATTCAGAGTACAGTCTCAGACCTATCTATATAAGATTGGACGGTTTACTACATTCATTATCTTTTCTTAGAATGGTATACCTTTATTATGCCCTCATCTTAATCCACTTCCTTTTGCTTGTCCGTTCTAGAATAGTTCTTTGACCTGCGGTAATAACCGAGTCTGTAAGAGGTTTCTGTCTTGGTCGTGCAGCATTATCCCCTTACCATATATAGAGGAAAAGTAAAAATTCTGCTTACAAGCAGAACTGTGCATATAAAGGAAAATTGATTGCAGTAACTCACGCCAAAATGTTCCACACTCAGCTATTTGCCTTTTTTTCTTCCTTTTGTGGCGCTACAGTCCGGGGTGGACCTCGGCCTCAACCAACAGGCGTCTGCAGCCAGCGAGATCTTTTCCCAGCTGCCTCCAGTTGCGTTCCAAGTTGGTTGAGGTCCTTCTCCACTTGTGTGCGCCACCTTGGCCTAGGCCGACCTCTGTTGCGTTGCCCCAGTAGCTCTGATTCGAAGACTTTTCGGGTCGGAGCAGTGGTGTCCACACGCTCTACATGGTCTAGCCATCTTGAGCGTTGTATCGCAGACGCTTGACCAGGCCCATAGAGTTCGTCGTTAAATCTTCCCCTCCAGGTGATACCAACGCAAACAGGACCAAAAATCACACGCAAAACTTTTCTCTCGAAAAGACTTAAAGCTTCCTCATCCGCTTTTAGTAACGTCCATGTTTCCGCACCATAAAGTAGGACTGGGATGAGCAAGCTGTTATATAAAGCGAGCTTAGTCCTTCCAGAAAGGGCTTAAATGATCAATTCAATCTTGAGCCCTAAGAAACAGCGATTGGCAAGAGTGATTCATCTGATTGATTTCGGAACTGGTGTTGTTGTCCCTATTTACAGCGGAGCCGAAGTAGCCGAAGTTCTTGACTACCTCGAAGTTTTTGCTGCCTTGTGTGACGCTCTGTCCGAGACGTCAATGTGGTGTGTCTTTTTTTGATGACAGCATGTACTTCGTTTTGGCCTCATAAATCGCCAGACCCATTATAGCCGCTTCCGCTTCAATACCAGCAAACGCCGGCTTGCTGTGTTCGTCCTATCATGTCAATGTCTTCAGCTTAAGCTAGCAATTGAGCCGACTTTTGAAAGATCGTTCCTCTGATGTTGACTTGTGAGTTACGCACGAACTTTTCGAGGATGATGTTAAAGAAATCACATGACAGTGCTTCGCCTTGTCTAAAACCTTTCATGACATTGAAGGTCTCGGTGAGTTCGTTACCGACCTTGACGGAGCAGCGAAAGTTTTCCATCTTCATCCTGCACAATCTCACGAGTTTGGAAGGAATGCCAAAACCTGACATGGCACTGTATAGCTCGTCTCTATGCACACGGTCAAATGCGGCCTTAAAATCGACGAATAGGTGGTGAGTGTCAATTTGCATTTCTTGGGTCTTTTCCAGGATCTGCCGTAATGTGAAGATCTTGTCTATCGTAGACTTCCCTGGCCTTAAACTACACTGATAGGGATCTATCAGGTTATGGGCAAAAGGTTTCAGACACTCTCACAATACGGCAGATAGGATGCGATGTTAAGAAGGCTTATCCCTCGATAATTGGCGCAGTCAAAGAGGTCTCCTTTCTTTTGGACCGGGCAATCGACGCTGAGACTCCACTCATCGGGCATGCTTTCCTCAGATCAAATCTTACAGATGAGCTGGTGCCCAACCAAGTCATCTTCTGCTACTTCAAATTGTTCTGCGGGCAATCCGTCCACTTCAGCAGCTTTATTCGACTTCAGCTTCTATATTGCTATAATCCCCTCGTCTATGCCGGGGAGGCAGAATTCTTGTCTTTCATCATCCAAATCGCGTAGAACACTCCTCCTATTAGCGGAATTTCGGCCGTCATCGTCGTTAAGGAAACTGCAGAAATGATCCTTCCAAATTCTCAGCACAGACTGCGACCCTCCCACATGCCGTCCATTTTGGTCCCGGCAGGCTTCGGCCCAAACCTTGTATCCACCAGATATCCGTCTTGCTTTTCCTAAATACATGTAAAAGGAAATTCATTGCAGCCACTCATACTCTCAAATGTCCCAAACTCAGTCATTTGCCAAGGGCATTCAAATAGACATGGACAACAACGAAGTATCAAGGAAGTCTTCCTCGGCAAAAACCTTCACTTCTATTCTGGACGCTTATTCTTACCAGACTAAACTAAAAATTGGTTCCTGTCCAAGAAAGTAAATTATTTAGACAAAATTCATTCTTTTTCCAGCGACCAACTGATCAACCATGCACCCAGTTAATTTCACAAGCAAACGCAGTGGCAATGTCATCTTAATCCCTTCTCCTGCCGTTCCACACTGACACCAAAATCCCTTTCATTCCAATGACAAAGTATACCTACGACACGCCAATTCCGGCAGCCACTTCCATGCATCTGTGCAGTTAATCTCCGAGAGCCTATCACACTCTTGGTCAGAAAAAAAACCCAACTAACCCCACCTCCCCCACCAGTGTCCCGTTACGAAATTGAAAATTCATCGATGTGAGAGTTGACGCCACAGGACTTTAGGGATGAAATAATTTGACCGCTTCGCAGCGGCCACCAGCCATGTAAGAGCTTAACCGTGCTCCCTGGCCGATTATGTGCACGCCGCCGTGTATGGGAGCATTAAAGCCATCCCGTTGGTGCTCCAAGTGGCGCTGGCACCACTATCAGTCTCATCAGCAGCTATTCTGCGGAGAGTGGCTGCAACTATCCTCGCTTGCTGTTTTCCCATTTGGGCTGCCAGTTGCAATCATTTTCAACCAAAGTGCTCGTAATTGTTATGGACAAATGGCTGTTGCCTCGGCGGAAGTGAAGCTGTAAAACGGATCCCACCATGGACAGAGCAGTTGCCACAAGCCCCGCCAGAATTTCTGCAAGCAGCGTTTAGTAGCCGGGTAGCACGTTAATTTAAATCCTCAGCTTCCACTGTCGGCTTTGGGTTGCGGATGAGCATGTGTGACGGTCTACACTATAGCGCTGTTGGAGGGCTTAAATGGGACGGGCAGATAGCTCGGGAACGAACATGTTATTGGATAGTTAAACGGCGAAGACAAAGAAGCGACGTTGTCTTTTTGTGCTCAGATATCACCGGTATAAGGAGCGGGGTATTTTCAGTTCGGGAAGGGGAAAAACAAAAGGGTAGAGACGTTAGGACAATCCCATTTACGCTGTCTACGCTTCAACTGATTTTCTTGTGATGATGGTCATTGCCAGGGATTTGCACCCAGCTTTCCCTTCAAATAAAGGAAGCTCCATCCCCTCGCAGAGCAGTCGTAAAACTATGAGCTAAATATTTGTCATTAACCACAAAAATGTCGTCCCTCATTATCCCTTACGTATTGAAATGAGTTTCTGTTTGAATAAGGGGTTGCTGCCCGGAGTGGACCTGGGCGATAGGCGAATGCCCAGCACGTACACATGTTGTTTCAATCATAGCAGGGGCACACAAAAAAATTATTCTTCAGCAGTCGGAGCCAGGCGTCGAGAGAGAGAGCAGCAGTCTGAGCCTTTTGTCTGCACTTCATGGTCCTGCTGTGATAAGGGTGCACATAAATCAGTGCCAGGGTGTAGGCGCTCCATGTAATTGGGGATGTTGGAGATGATTTTAATCACTGGAGACTTTCATTTGTGGGAATCTTTTTGCTTGCCTCTCCCAAAAATAGTTGTGTCATGAAAATGGAGGCTTTTCTGCTTGGGCGAGCTAGAAGTTGGCATGAACGTCTAGGGAGAGGCGACCAGATTAGTTTCTGACAACGACAGGAGTTTTTTTTTTTTTTTGCGACAACTGTTGGCAAAAGCATTGGGTGGGACAGATTCAATCTGTGTGAGACTTGGAACTCTATTTAAATGAAAATTATGAGACGACGTTGGTGTATGGCGTGTTATTTGAAAGGAGTTGTGATAGCAACAAGATAAAAGTAAGTCATTTTTCAAGGAAGCACGAGGATCTCGGGCAAAGTGAGCATTGTACACAATGCGCAGAATTCAATCATCGCCCTGTTGGCTTTTCACTGCACACAATCGTCATTGGTTCGTGCCCTGCCACTAGTTGACGATGACAAAAACATCGACAGCGAAACACTTTTCCTATTGTGCGCCTCGCGACACTTCAACAAATTACTTTTCTCCATCTACACGCTACAAATTAGTGGTGCCCTCCCCCTCCACTCCATCAACCAACGATGACGGCAACAATCGACGGAAGTCAGGCAGAACCCAGCGACAGATTGAATGAAATCGCTCAATTTATTGTCGGTGGGAAGGACCGCACCGCCGCCGGTTGTGAGTATTTACGGAGGACCAGAAACTTAGCATTAGCGAACTTTTAATATGATTAAGACATTAGCACAAAAAGTCATGTCGTTCATCCGGGCGAGGGCCTCACGTTAACTTTCTCCTACCCGGCTCCCGGTAATAAAATCATAAACAGAGAACGATGAAAAAACACCGCCAGCAGAAGGGACAGACAGCAGGAGCGACAAAAACTTATCCCCACCGCTGGCATTTGAAGAAGGCATTCTCTCAAAGTGAATGAGAAAGGGATAAAGTTATTAGCTTTGCATAAATGTGATTAAATTCCTGACCGGGCTGGATGTGTTCTCGGCTCTCATATTTTGCTGCTCAACGTCATGTCTTCCTCTATACCTTGCGCCTCGCCCTCACCACGGCATTAGTGTCTTTTGCCATCTTGTTGCTTCGCATCGTTTTTGCTGATGAATGGAAACGGCTTTTAAAGGCAATGTCCTCTTGGCTATGTATAGCAATTAACTTTACGACAAACCGATGAATTTTCATCCTTACACCGGCTACTGAGTATTTATTTATAGACAGGAGGGCACAACACCAACGACATGCTTTGTGCCTCAAACAAAAGCCGATGGGATAATTTATGGCAATTAAAGGATAAAAGTGTGATGAGCGGCTGAGCTTCGATGCAGAGGGCTGGAACGGGTGATGTTACATTTTTTTTCTGTCGGAGCAGCTTGGTAGGAAAGGCTGAGGATTAATTGACTTTTAAATGGTCCTGTGACTTGTAGTAAATGGCGGGAAATACATTCGCTACTTGGATTAGGGTTAGTGACAGCTGATCAGATGTTTGAATTATTTATTCGAGTAATTATTCATCTATAAGTGATTTTTCGTGTTCAGTGAACTTTTGTTCCGTCAGAGGGAAGAGAAGGAGCGGTTGTGGGAATTGAAGAGGATTTGGAATCGCAAATAACTTGTAGAATGTCAGTCCTTGAATGTCGTTTAGACAATTGAGACAGAAGGATAATTAAACTGAAGGAGGATTGAAGTCTGCAGGTGTCTCACGGAAGTATAAACCAGTCTCAAAATAATTGCAAAATAAAAGTTTTGCATGTTTGTAAATGGAATATGTATAATTGTGTATATGTGTGGCATGAGCATGATTGAATAACTGATATTTTGGGTTGTTGCTGCAAATGTCCTGAACTCTGTTTTTACCTCATCTACAAGGCCATTCTAATTTCGAATACCTTCCGACCCCTTTGTCCGTCTTTCTGTCACACTGACACTGCAAGTCAATTGTTTCGAATTTTCATAGTTCAATGTGTGTAATACACACAACAACAAATGCTTTAGAAATTCTAATTAGGGAATAGTTTCAAGACAACCTTTCCCAAAGTGTTAAGGTGATGAACAAGAAAGCCTCTGCATAAGATATAACATATCAGTCAGGAAGTCCCAGAACTGACACACAGGGGTGCAACTAACAAAGCAATCATATTAGTTTAGGGAATACAAACATTCAAACGATACCTGTCAAATTTTCATGACAATCTCATTATTAGGTAACAAGTTACATTGCTTCAAATGACGCTTCGTTTACGATTTTTAAAACAATGCAAAAACAGACTTTCGTGTGTTGATTAAACACTGCTTTTTGGTGGGAAAAAATACCGTGTAAGCTCAACAATGGCATGGAAATTATTCCAGGGACTCTGTTCCATCAAAAACAACTATTTGTCGGTGGTATGCTGACTTTAGACGTGGCCGTACAGACGACAACTATGCTCAACGCTCTGGAAGGCCAATTGAGGTGGTTACACCTGAAAACGTCAAAAAGTACACAAAGTCGTTTTGGAAAACCGCAAAGGGAAATTGCCCGAGATAGCTGACACCACTATTTGGCATAAACATTTGTCCATGAGCGCCAAAATAGGTGTCGCGTTTGCTCACAACGGACCAAAAACAACAAAGCATCGATGATTCTGAGAGTTGTTTGGTGCTATTTGGAGCTGTTTTGCTGGAATAAAAAGGTCTTTTTGAGTCACTATGTCGCAATGGATGAAACATGGATCCATCACTGCACTCCAGATTCAAATCGGCAATCAGCGGAGTGGACAGCAGCCGGCGAACCACAGCCCAAAGCATCCAAAAACACAACGTCGGCTGGCAATGCTAGGACATCGGTATTTTAGGGTGCGTACGGAATTGTATTCATCGACTGTCTTGAGAAAGGCAAGAGGACTAACAGCGAATGCTACATGGCATTATTGATGCATTTGAAGGGAAAAATTGCAAAAAACGGCCCCATATGATGAAGAAGAAAATTCTCTTCCACCAAGACAACGCACCGTGTCACAAATCATTGGATACCATGGGCTTTGAATTGCTTCCGCACCCACCGTGTTCTGAAGATCTGGCGTGAGCACCACTACCTCTTTTCAAACCTCTAAAAGATGCTAGCCGGAAACAAATATGGCTCGAATGAGGAGGTGATCGCCGAAACTGAAGCCTATTTCGAGGCCAAAGATAATTGGTTCTATAAAAACGGTATCGAAACGTTAGAGTGTCATGAAAGCTTGGCAGGTATCATTTAAAAGGTAGTACTTCCTAAAAATAATATGAAACTATGTGCCAGTCCCCGAATTTATTGAGTGTTGTTCTATTCGTCGAGAGATTTTCGAAAATAATCTTCTTTCCCGTTTTTCTTGCTCATATTAACCAATGTTACAAAGCTTAAGTTCGAACGTTGAAAATAATGTGCTGTCCCTCTCTAGTTTCAGCAACTGTACAACTGTACAAATTTTCAAATAACGTTGCAGTTATAGAGATCGTCAAAATTGCGTTTTGTTGCTGGCAGTTTTGATGTTCTTGTCCGAATTGCTTACTTTTTTAAGGACAATGAGAAGGAGTCTTTACATAAATTGACGTTCATAGAATATTCATGTTCTGCGATCGATATATTAGACAGGAATTCAACTGGCTTTCGGCAGTCAACTTCTAAAATAACTCTATTAACATATTTAGGGTTTTCCTTCTGAACTTCCTTTTATTCTGCAGTCATTAGTTCTTCTCGTTCTTTTTTTTTTTTTTTGTTGTTTATACCATTAAGAACACATCACTAAAATCATTTTCTATCGAATGCAACAACATTTTTCCGATTCTCTGGTTATCTTGGAATACTATCTGTACAAAATGAATCCTGTCTGACATTGATCCAATAGTGGAACCATTCTACGATTTCTCCAAAATACCTGAACTGTTGACTCCTCAAATCGTTTTGCATTCGTCGCAAGAGCTAGTAGTCGATAGGAACAAGGTCAGGAATATACTGCGGATGAGGTGAAACCTTTCAGCGTATCCAGGTAGATTTTGAATATATATAAACACGTTGGGCCGAGCATTGTCATATTGCAAAACCACGTTTTCATGTTGTTTTGCCGTTTTCGACCGCTTTTTACGCTTTGTACGCGCCACCTTTTCAATGAAGTACGGAATTCCTTTGTAAGACTGACCACCTGCAGATCGCGCCATTTTCAAAAACTGACCGAATTATTTAATTTCTATAAAGCGACAGTATAAAAAACGCGTATAGAAACTTTTTTATTTCTTTAGCAGCTTTTAGGCACAGACTGGAAATAAAAATAAAACCATCCACGTGCAAGCTTTACTCGTGCTTACAATTTTTTAAATAAAAATAGTTTTACAAAAGTGATGAAGCGGAAGATTGCGTGGAAGGTAAGAGTTTTTCGAGGAATTCCTGAGTAGGAGGTACATCACCTTATTCTTTTCCATTTTCAGACGTCACTTTGAAGAATGTTTCATCATAATATAAAATATGATCACGTAAACGTCAAACCTAATCTGATACATTGCATCCGTGTCGCAAATCACTGCATCAAAGAACTGAAATTAAATCACGACACCAAAGGCAATTAGTCCGATAAAATATGTCTGTCACGAAAAACCCATATTCCAGTACTTGTTTAGAATTAAGTCAACTCCACGAAGTTACATCATTTCGATAGGCCGTAAACCCGAAGCATTAGAAAACAAGCACGGCAATTAAGTCAACTTGTTGCAATAAATATTTTCCGGGCCTAACGATTTGTCCTGCCATGCAGGTGTGTCAAACAACCCGAGCGCCTACAGAGTGGCGCGCTGTAAATCCCAGCGCGTAAATGCGCGGGCGTGCTGACACGTAAGGCGCATTATAAAAAGGAGCGTGCTACGGGTGCTAAACGTATGAAATTTCTTTACAGAGTGTCCAATAAAGTGTGAACTGTGCAAAGTATTTGTAGTTCATTAAAATTAAATTCGGAGTCAGAAATAGAGCTGTGCAATAAAATGGACGCGTAGCTTCAGACTTAGTATTAAAGTCTCCAAAAGCGCTTTTCTCCCATTCACGTCACAGTTCACGAACCGTATCACTTATCCGAAAGAAACGCCCTCGTTTGTTCTATCAAAGGAACCGTATTTAATGAGACGTTTGAAAAATCAATTATGCTTAATTGATTTTTCAATTATAGTATCCTCGTGCCCCCTATTCCATTGCCTGCCTACGCACCAGGTTCAACAAAAGCTATTTGACCTCCTGTTACATATAAATTTTGTAGGCTATTAGAAGACCAAGGCACGTCTGATCTAAAGTCGCATCCCATCATTGAATGATTGCTTTGAATTTTGCTCCCCCTGCCACCCGACACACACACAAAGTTGTGCTCCTGTTCAATTTATTTATCAATACCGTAGCAAGCAGTTGCTTCTGTGTGCTCAGAAAAACAAAGCCATTCTTAATTCATGTCCATTTATCTACACGCTACACTTCAACCGGAAAAAAAATACCGAATTTTTTCAACAGAAACAACGAATTTCTACTGGTGGGCAAAGAATCTGAACGAGTGGGATTGAGAGCGGTCCCATATCAACACAACTACGTCGTCCCCAAGCGACACGAATTCCTTTCGTTTTTTTAATGAAACTTCAAAAACAAAACAATTTGTGTGCGTATCTTGTTTTCCATTCTAGGAGGCAACTTTCCGACAGGCAACGTGTTTCGAATATTAAGCAACTTAGCAAAACGTCATGGTTCCGCCGCCGGCTTCAATAAATTTTCAGCGAACCAAAAGAATGCCGTAGCCTTTTTTGTACACGAATTGATGGACGCCGTCTGATGGGTCAATTGGAAATGACTATTTGTAGATTGTGTCCTGTCAGAGGGGTGGGGGTGAAAGGCGGACATCAAACAGAAAGACAATAAAAGCCTGAGGGTGGGTACGATGCTTTTGAGAATTTATTGTGAAAGCAAGAGATTACTTCAAAGCCATTCCACAACAAGGCCCACCTGATCACTACACAGCACAATCCCCTAATCCCAGATGTGTGCGTGCGTATGTGCCAACCTTAAATGGCTTGTGAACAGTCCTTAGAGATATCCCAGCTATAAATCAACATCAAACCGAGAATCCAACAGGTGACACAGGCGAAAAAAAAAGAATCGAAAACGGATGCTGCGTATCCCTTTACCCCAGTCCCCGTACATGTACAACTGTCGAGCATCTGCTCACGACATTCAACTTTAATGAAACGATTCATTTCCACAGCCACCCGGCATACGACGCTGTGATGGTGTGGTGTGGCGTGGTGTGCTGTGGTGGCAATAGTTGGTGGCAAACATTGTCGGCCATCAATAACAAAAGCAAATAGCCACTCAAGAAGTTTTCCTATTTTTCAGGGTTGACCCTTATTCGCCTTCATTCTATTCTGCCTTGTTCACTCTTAATCCGTCCCGGTCCCGATCATCCCACGACACGAGCTCAATATTGGCAGATAGTTAGAAGAAGTAATAGCCCCACCAGTAGTTGTGACATTACAAAAGGAATGAAGCTGAGCATATACACACACTTATGAAGGACATGCCGCCGCATAACTCGGAAACAATGAACCCTACCAGCATTCCACAATAGAGTCACGTTCGTCACATCAAAAGGGGGCATCAACTTTTTGTCCCACTTCTAGCGTGGGGAGTCCCGACAGTTTTATACTGTATCCAAGGCAACCGCCGTCGCCGCGCCGACGACGCCTAGGGACAGAATGATATAAGGACCAGGCTAGAACACGATCTCAACCGTGCGTCGTCGTGGTCGCAGCTTCTTCTGCACAAATACAGACACATATACATCAAGCTGGCATATTGATGAAATACGTGACTGGAATTTTTAAAACAAATTTAAATTCTGCGATTCCCAGTGTGACTTGCTACTGCATGGTGAGGCCGAAACTAGTTCTCTTGTCGATTGAGTGAATTAAATGCGTTGAAAAGCAATTTAAAGGATTTCTGCTTGGCCGTGGTAAGCGAGGGGAAGAAATTTTTAACTTTTGTTGCACAAATCTTCCTGACGTTTCGTGTGAGGTTCAAAAACACTGTGAAAACTTCTGAACTGAATGGACATGCGACAAAGATGCACTTGAGCCCATTGGAAAAGAATCACAGTTCGTACTGATTTTGGAAGGAATCATGAACTTGAGAACATCTTATAAGAATGATTGATTTTAAAGCTGTGTAAGAGAGTTATTGTGGCGTATTGAGTAGAGAGACATTCACACGCTTAAGGTCCAAGTTCGATTCCAAGCATCGCATTTTTCAACGCACCACTTCTTTTCAGCCGTTGACAACACTCAAATAGTAATAATTGTCTAAGAAAAAGCTTCTTAAGCTTCGCCGTTCGGAGTTAGTCATACGAGTATATCAAAAGAGTTTATAGCAGATTGCAGATTAGTTTCGACATTGAAACCGACTGAATCCGCCAATGCGATGACTTGTTCTCTGTACCGGAGGTTCAGTCTTCCTCTTCTTCTCAAACCAGGAGGCTCTGATCCGAAGACCCTCTTTGCTAAAGCGTTGTTTGCTCGATGTGGCCAAGCCAGTGAAGTGGACGGATTTTTGCCTTCCGGACTACATTCACATCCTTGAACAGCACGTCGAGTTCGCGGTTGTGTCTTCTCCTCCATTCGTCTTCCTCGCGAACGGGACCGTATATCCGACGTAGAATTTTTTTTAAAAAGGCACCAAGAAACAGCTCTGCAGTCTTACTTAATGTCCAAGCAGGACTGGCAGAATAAGGGTTTTGTAGAGCATGACTTTGGTCCTTCAAATCAGGAGTTTTGAGCGCAGTTATTTTGATCGACCGAAGTAGCATCGGTTGTCAAGGGCGATTTTACTTCGGATCTCGACTACCATGTCATTCGTGGATTTTGCGTTTGCCCCGAGGTAGACAAACTCCTTTACTACCAAAAATTGTAGCTGTCGATTGTAACGTTTTGACATAGGTGGTGTGCGGCGGATCGTTTTTTGCTCGACAGCATATGTTTGGTTTTGTCCTCGTTGACCTTTAGACCAGCTCGTTTTGCCTGATCCTCAATTGCCGTGAAAGCTACCACTACGGCGCGTTGGGACCGCCCGATATTGTCGATGTCATCAGCGTATCCCCACAGCTGGATTGACTTGTAGAAGATAGTGCCTTCCGTGTTGACTTTTACCCGTCGCACTTTCTTCTTTAGTCCCAAATTGAAGAAACCACACGACAACGCATCTCCTTACCGAAATCTGGTGTAGGTCTCGAACGGTTCAGAAGTTTTTGAACCGTATTGCACGTATGAGTTAGCGTTGTGCAACACAATCGGATCAATTTTCCCGGGATCCCGAATTCGGCCATTGGTTCGAATAGCTCCTCTCGATGAATGCTGTTTTATACGGCATTAAAATCGATGAAAAGATGGTGAATATCGATTTGGAACTCGCTGGTCTTCTCCAGGATCTGCCTTATTGTAAGGATTTGAGCTATAGTCGATTTGCCACACTGGTACATGCCGATTAGTGCGTTGCAAAATGGCGTTAGTCGTTCACACAGTACGCTGGATAGTATCTTGTAGGCAATGTTTAACAGGGATATGCAGCTATAGATCTAGCAGGAGGTAGGATCGCCTGTTTTGTGGATGGGACATATGGAGCTGATATTCCAGTCGCCGGGCATGCTTTCGTTTTCGGTAGATGATCTGATGCATGCTCCCCCCCCCCCTTTATATTGCCCCCAGCTTTGAAATGCTCTAATTGTAAGCCATCTCAGCTTGCGGCTTTGTTATTCTTCAGCCTTTTAATAGCTGTACCGACTTCTTTAAAGCTAGGCGGGAGGTATACTTCGTCGACTTGAGGTGGAATTTCCTGGTTCCGTATCACTCTGTCCTGGTCAAACTCGCTAAGCAACTGTTGGAAGTGTTGCTTAAACACATCCACTATTCCCTGTGAGTCCGTACTTAGATTACCCTCGCAATTTCGAAGAGCCTGGGTGCCTTTCATAAGTCTGTGGCCAGGCTTTTGCCTTTTTTTGTAAAAGGCTCGTATTTTTTGTTTGTCCCTAGACTCTTCAATGTTCTTGATCTGGGTGATTGCGAGAAACCTCTTCTTTAGGCGTAGAAGCTTTTTGTCCTGGCGTCTTCTTTCCCGGTACTCCTCTTGCACTACTCTTGTTTTCCGTTGCAGCATTTTTGCATTTTTATTCATTTATACTAATTTTTTATATTTATTTACTTATATTTATTTATTTAGATGTATTTAGTTATTTATTACTAATGATAATCTGCTGTTTATATATTTGTATTTAATAAAGTTATGTAAATATTTCTTTTCTGTCTTATTTCATAAATTAATTTATACGTTTATTTTTGTCTATATATTTAACTTAGTGTAAGTCTATTTTTGTATCAGTGCCGTCACGGCCTGATTAATGAAATCAAGTGACTATACGATGGTTGCCTTTTATATTTCGGGATTGGGCGAAATTCGGAAAAAATGGAATTAAATTGTGAAAATTGTCCAGCAATTATTTTTTACAACTTTCGACGTGAATTAACTCAACAACAGTGCATCGATGAGCTTAATTCAATGGCGATGAAGCTAAACCAAGGACCAGTGTTTATCGATGGTATGGTGAATTCAACCGAGGTCGTAGTTCACTAAGAGGCGAATTTCGTGAAGGTCGTCCAAAATCAGTTGTTGTTCCGGAAACCATTGCCGCTGTGCGCAAACTGATATTGCAAGATCGTCATGTGTGAGATTGAGACAACCTTAGGCATTAGTGGAACCAACATACATTCAATATTGCATGAACATTTGAACGTCAAAAAAATCGACAATTGGTTCAAACGCATGCAAAAGTGTATAGATCTTAATGGGGAATATTTTGAATATAAAAGGCAACCCTCGCACCACTTCTCTTTTCCCTTTCACGACACCATAAAATTAAATGGAGGTTTCTAGCGGCTTTTCCTTCGAATTAAAAAATAT
Organism: Eristalinus aeneus; assembly: GCA_955652365.1. Taxonomy (NCBI): domain Eukaryota; kingdom Metazoa; phylum Arthropoda; class Insecta; order Diptera; family Syrphidae; genus Eristalinus; species Eristalinus aeneus. Next base: position 1,292,502 of record OY019133.1, read on the forward strand.
TACTCAAGAAATTGTATTTATATTTTAGTAGTAAGGTAACATGACCGATACCCGAAAACTATTGTAACTCTTTCAACAGTAAATAAACATAAACATCTAAGCCATCTGTAGCTCTAGACATACCGCTTTTTCTTCCTGCGTTAGATTTCCAAAGGAAGGAAATTGATTTTCGGTACAGCAATCAGACTCTAATCCATTGGACTGTGGTTTGAGCAACGCAACGCACACTCCATCATTCTAAAGCGAATTAACTTCCCTCCACAAAACACAGAAAAACCATCTACCAAATCTTCATTGAGTTGGAATTCTCCACGGATTTCTTTCCACGTCTTTATGAACACATATCCAGATCTATCGAAGAAACACGATGGTGAAGGGATCTATTCGAGAGACTGGAATCTCTCAACCAACCTTCACACTCCAACGTTTACATCCTTTTGAAACCAAACAAAAAATCTTAGCGGCACGAGGCAATACATAAAAGAGCATCTATCAACAACATCTCGTCGTTGCCAACGCCAGGCATCCTCAAAACGCAGCTAACTCTACCACAAGTGATGCGAATATTACTTGAAAGCACAAAGCCGCTTCCCAAAACACCCGCTAAGCTTCAACCTGTCTGTGCTCGTATTTTTATCAAATTTCAATGAATCCTCTCCTTTGTTCAGGGGCACAACCACATTCTGCAATATTAATTCCCCCCTTCATGGTGCACCATCGAAATTAACGTTCTACCCTAGGAACAGCGCTGCGTCTAAAGAGCTGCCACACAGTCATTAAATACTTTCTTTGATGTTTCCGAGGAAACATAATCCCTCTTTAAAGTTCTCCCATTAGCGTACGCAAGGGCATACTAAATGCAAGTCGGCTGTGGTACAATGGCGGCAAATCGAAGAGAAACCGATATGGTTTCTTTGTAAGGAAATCTCCTTCGAAAATTCTGAAGGATCTACCCACCTGAGAGCTTAGTACTTTGGTAATTGCTCCTTACCTGTTACAGAAGGCCTTTCACATGTAACAACTGGTTCTGGTTGGTGGAGAGGTGCGAGGTGAAGCAGGAGCAGGATCTTTTTGTAACCCATTAGAGGGCGCTCACCTCTACCCGCTTTGATGGAAATTTAATGTCATTAGGGAGGACAAAAACATCGTGCCCCAAACGGTGTCCTTCAATAAATTCACCCGAAAAGGGACCCCAGATGGTCATTAATAGATGCCAGCCATTATCTGATTTTTTGTTTTTTTTGTGCTTCTGTTATTTTAGGGCCGCTTTCCCGGAAGATATCCAGCCAATCAAGCAATCCAGGCCCAGGTCCGGTGAAATTGAACACTATTTTCACATTAAAACGAAATTAAATGTCAAATCCTTCGGATTCGAGGATTGTCCTCGCATAAATAGCTGAACCTCCGACCCAATACGTTCATTTTCGTTATCCAGTACACCCTACTTAATTTTCAACTTCGGGTAACGGCCCTTTGGGAGGGGTCCGAGCACACGCTTAGGGGCTTGCCACGGTCCGTTACGTAGAGTGGAACGGAATAAGTGAGCTGCATCATTCCAGTATGATGGATGACAAGTATTCATCTACCAGGCGCACTCCGGAAGCCTTTAGGGCTCATGAACATTTATGAACTATCGACATAAAACAACAAATTGAAAACTTCCCATAACTCCGACGATGACACTGGGAAAAAGGACCGACCACGCTTTACGAGCGAGCGCAACATTAAGAATTTAGTGTAGTTACACAATTCTATCTCTTTTTTCTCTCTCTGTCTCTCTGCCTCCCTCTATGTGGGAAGGTCTTAAAATATGAGGCCATCTTTTCCGTGCAGTATCTCACCGTTAAAGAAGTATCCGCATTTATTTCCTTTCCGCAGATGATAGCTAGCTACCGCTGCTACCCTATCTATACTCGTACTTCAGGCTTAATGTTCCATTCCTCTTCTGTTTATAGTTTTTGCATGTAGCCTAGGGTAAAAGCCACTCAGGGATGAAAGAGAGATTGTGAGGACTTAAATAAATTGCAAACGTGGTTATGGCAACAAGAGGAAATTGATTACGGAACGGTGGGGTTACTTAGCATTTAATTTGTCCATCAGAAGAAACGGGTTTATGTGTGTGGACTCGCTGGGGTTTCGATGAGTAATGGCATGGGTTTATTAGTTGCGCAAGTACGCGAACCCGGATATTTATGACCACAATGCGTACAGGAAATTTTATTGTTTCAATTTGCCACAAGGAATTCCCAAGGCAGCCACAGTTTATGTCCGTACATTAACGAATCCATAAAGTGTTGTACCTCTACCGTTTGTATACAAAGTTCTGGAGAGTTTGGCTAGCCACTCTGCATACGTTTCCGGGCTATGTGTTTGGCCTCATCGTGGCTAGGCCTTCGCTGAACAAAACTCGTTTGAACCCAACCCTCAAAGTTAATTTCGCTTCAACGTGTCCCGGACTTTAGCGCCACAAGAAGAAGAAGTGTCAATAAATACAAGAAGGCTGAGGCCAAGCTCAATACTCACAAAGACACGCAACATCCACGTCTCGGACAGAGAGTTACATAAGGAAGAAAAAACTTCGAGTTTGTCATGGACTTCGTCTGTTACTAAATAGGGACAACAATCTTTTCAATCGCAGTTTATTTGGGCTAAGAGCCCTCTCTTCGAAGACTAAGCTGCCTGGATGGCTTTGAGTCCTTCCATCGCAGAAAATTGGACGTTTCTAAAAACAGATGTGAAAGTTCGTAGACTTTTCGAGAGAATGGTCAGCTGTGCTATTTTGATCCTGTTTACGTTGATGGCTTGAAGAAGATGATTCATTGACGTTCGGCGGCATGTGCCTGGTCAAGCTTACTTAATGATTGGACCAAGTAGAGCGTATGGACACGACTAATTATGCCCGAAAAGTCTTCGAATCGGAGTCATTGGAACAACGCAATGGACGACGGCCTATGCTCAGATGACGCACACAAGTGGAGACGGACCTCAGCGTTCGGCGAGCGATCGAGCTGGCTGGAAATTCATCTTGGTTCAAGACCGCGGGCTGTAGCACCCCACAAAGAAGAAGAAGGAGAGGTCATACTATTAACGCTACAGCTTGTAAGGGTTTTTGTGCTGAGGTAGGACTTCCCTATGTATGTTATTACCGCTTATCTCAGCAGTTTTGTTAGACGCGCTAAGTGCCTGTTTGGATTCAGGAGTTTAGGTTCGAATCCCGTATCTCCGCAATTTTTTTGTTCCTTTTTTCGAGCATAATTTTCGCAAGCTCTAACACTGCGTCCTTGGACTTACTTGGGTTAGGAACTAGCGGCATTGCGTATGGCAGAATGTTGTGGAAATAGGCTAACTGCACCCCATGTAAGAGATGACAGCTAGTCAGATTTTCATCAGGCTGGTTTTTGACTGCGTGGTGCATCGACGGTTGGATTTTTGGTTCAGTGCGTTTGGGTTTGCAGTCGTTTTTTTTTTTTTAATTTGTGAACAGAAAGGGAGGTAGGAAAGTACTTTTAAAGGGAAGAACTGTTTTTAACTCGTTAATTTTTCTAGAGTTTCGAGAGTTTTCCTTTCTTCTTTCCCCTCCATTGTTTGCCGGAAGCAATCCCACAATTCAAAGAGGTGAGCATTCGGAACCGCCGCAGATTACTCCCGACAGACAGGGATTTCAACTAGGGGAACATCCCTACACTACCGATCGGAAACGTGGTGTCTCCTATACGTTCGTCTGGATTGTACGTTCGTCTCGGCATGCGATAGAAATAGTGTACAGACAGATATAACAAAAGATACGCGGATCGTGAAAATTTTTGATAGATTACAACACCGAGTGTATCTGTCCTGTACCGAAATTCGGCAGATCGTGCGATCAGTGGCGGTACGTGTTGGTGGGCAATTTCGGCTAGTTGATTCGGCAGTTGGGGGTCGAATTCGGATTATGAATTAGCATTTTTTTTATTGAATTTATTTTCTCCCTCTAATAGTTTGGTTTCCTTTTTTTCTTAAATAAAATGGATGTTAGTTTTAAGCTGGAACAGTAAATTGTATAATTTGAAGTGAACAGCCATCGTTTTGTCACAATTCAAAGGGTGGTCGATCATAAGGGAGGCTAATGGCGTGGCGGCCAAATTACACAAAAATAAAGTACCACGACCTTTTCCGCATCTGGTCAGGCACCATCTCGTTCAAGGTCGCGTACCGGTGAAAACAAAAAATGATGAAACAATGCGCTTATTTAAAAAGTACTCGCCAAGTGCCCCACAATCTTCAAAATAAAAAGAAACAGAAAATCTACCTTAAATGGTCACTAAACACTATCACAGCTTGTAGTTCACCTTATCGAGTCGCATCGTTCCGCATTTGTTTCACGTTAGATTGTACATTTCAGGAATTCCACACTCATTGCGCAGTGTGTTGACCAAAACAAACCATTATCGCTCAGATTCAAATTAACATCAGAGCAATATCAGTGCAATCCCCTCTCAAAATGTACGTGCCAAATTCTGTTTAAGACAAACCCACACCCAGATAGTGTCACACCGGGTTGCACTAAATATTCAAAATTCGGTTTGCTTGTTCGCTTTGCGTCCCCGAAAATCACACCAGCGAATGCGGAACACTCTCAATTTCCTCTACATTATCAATTCTACGAAATCGCTGGCAATTTCCTCTTGCAACATCCAGTATGCGGCAACAAGGTACGCAACCCAGACTTCATGCACCAGATATGCAGACACTCCTAGACTCCCCATGCACCGAAGGATTCATGTGCTGATTTTTTATAAAGGAACACATGTATGATCGACTGATGTTATTTGACGCCTGGCTGCAGTTTCATCAGGTTTGACGTTGGTCGGGTAGCGACTTCGTTGCTAGCACCTTCCGGTTGGCTGATGACCAGCTTCCCTCGCCATCGACGCAGTGTCATTATTTGCCCTCAATCTGTGTGAGTACACTTGCTAAAAAAAGCGATGCCTAGCCAAAGGATGCACACCACCAGTGCAACCGAGCCAAAGCCAATCTAATTAAGGAATACATAATAACCTCCCGGGCGGGTGTGGTGCTCATTTACATTTGCTGATCTTCATCTGCTATCCCTAAGCACCCTTTACGGAGCAGCACTTGGATTAAAGCCAAGTGCTCAGTGTCCCTACGGGGACCCTACGGGGACCCTCCGAACCCCTAATCATGTAGGTGATGAAGGAGGGACAGCGAAATAAATCAACTCCGTCACCGAAAACCACCAACTTTGGATTCCGAGTGCAACTGAAAGTCGCACCTTCCACAGATAAAGTTTTCCTTAACGAAGGAAATGGCTGTGTGCACGTCCTCATTTACCGCCCGAGTACACATGCAGAACCAAACTTGTCGCCTTTTAACCGAACACCTATCTCATTTTGCACGCTGTTTGTGACGGGTCAACTATAATGTGTGCGGTTATAGCAAGTGCAATTTATTCCGGTGCAAAGTGCGGCTTAAATCCTTTTTTGTTTGTGGTGCTGTAGTCTGGGACCGTCGTGTCGGTCGGACAGGCGCGAGGTGTGGTAAGTGGAATGAGTTTGAAGAAAAAGTTGTGTGCACCATGAAGCTGCCCTAAATAAACAAGCAAGCATGTACGAGTGCAAGCACCTCTGCATGAAAGCGCACTATGCCAAAACCGAGACGGACACGGCCATATTTCCGTGCGCAAACTTACAGAGTGCAAAGATGGAATGATAAATAGTCGTGGCTGGAGTTGGCTATATTGCCAGGCGTATAGAGATTTCCATTTGCCAGGGAGATTGCGATCGGACAAATGAAAGAACAGAGATGCACCACTCTGTCCGTACGTTGAATTTTTGTAAAAGGTAAACAAAGGGAGGATTTTATGGTGCTGACAGTGCGGTCCTTAAATGGAACTGTGCGGGCAATTCTCAAAGCGTTGTATTCTTTCACTTGACAGTGTGGGGTTATTAATTGTTTAGGTGTTGGGCAGAAGTTCGGTTTAGGAGTGCTGCGCTAGGTGCCTGTGTGGCGGTTGTTTGCTTAGAAAGTTGCGGTTGTTTTTCAAGTGAAAATTTAGATGTTTTTAACAAACGCATTTCACGATGAACTGAATGCAATGGAGAAAGTTGCTGGTAATGCTGGTTGTATTTGTATTTCGAAGCAAGTTGGTAAATAAGTGGCCTGGGGAATGCATTATGTCAATTGAAAAGTTTTCGTTGCTACATTGTTGATCGGGTTGCTTTTGTTTGTGGGAATTGATGTGCATGATGTGTTAGAAATTTGTAAAAGGGATGAAGGATGTGATGTTATTTTTTTTAAAGCATAAAGGCATCTATGTATGATTGAAGGAAGGAATTTAGGAACCTTTGAAGTTGGTTTTGCCCTGTCAAACATTATTTGTATTTCTTTCGCTTACAGTTTTGCCTACATTCCAGAAAATGTTTAAACATTGAAGCATTTGATTGGGTTAAAACGTCAATTTGAAGAATTGAAGAATATACTGTAGCCGAGATTGCCACGGTAAAACGTATTTGTTGCTTAAAACCAAGGCATTTTTCCATGATCTTCTTTCTTATTTCTAAGAAAATTGCACAGAATTTGCGGTTAATATTTGAAAACCAAAAAACTGAAAAGAATATATGAGAACAGAATCCTCTGAACAAAAGTTTAATTCAGGAAACAACGAATTAGGAAAATACCAAAGATGTTTTTAACAAACGCATTTCACGATGAACTGAATGCAATGGAGAAAGTTGCTGGTAATGCTGGTTGTATTTGTATTTCGAAGCAAGTTGGTAAATAAGTGGCCTGGGGAATGCATTATGTCAATTGAAAAGTTTTCGCTGCTACATTGTTGATCGGGTTGCTTTTGTTTGTGGGAATTGATGTGCATGATGTGTTAGAAATTTGTAAAAGGGATGAAGGATGTGATGTTATTTTTTTTAAAGCATAAAGGCATCTATGTATGATTGAAGGAAGGAATTTAGGAACCTTTGAAGTTGGTTTTGCCCTGTCAAACATTATTTGTATTTCTTTCGCTTACAGTTTTGCCTACATTCCAGAAAATGTTTAAACATTGAAGCATTTGATTGGGTTAAAACGTCAATTTGAAGAATTGAAGAATATACTGTAGCCGAGATTGCCACGGTAAAACGTATTTGTTGCTTAAAACCAAGGCATTTTTCCATGATCTTCTTTCTTATTTCTAAGAAAATTGCACAGAATTTGCGGTTAATATTTGAAAACCAAAAAACTGAAAAGAATATATGAGAACAGAATCCTCTGAACAAAAGTTTAATTCAGGAAACAACGAATTAGGAAAATACCAAAGATGTTTTTAACAAACGCATTTCACGATGAACTGAATGCAATGGAGAAAGTTGCTGGTAATGCTGGTTGTATTTGTATTTCGAAGCAAGTTGGTAAATAAGTGGCCTGGGGAATGCATTATGTCAATTGAAAAGTTTTCGCTGCTACATTGTTGATCGGGTTGCTTTTGTTTGTGGGAATTGATGTGCATGATGTGTTAGAAATTTGTAAAAGGGATGAAGTTGCTGGTAATGCTGGTTGTATTTGTATTTCGAAGCAAGTTGGTAAATAAGTGGCCTGGGGAATGCATTATGTCAATTGAAAAGTTTTCGCTGCTACATTGTTGATCGGGTTGCTTTTGTTTGTGGGAATTGATGTGCATGATGTGTTAGAAATTTGTAAAAGGGATGAAGGATGTGATGTTATTTTTTTTAAAGCATAAAGGCATCTATGTATGATTGAAGGAAGGAATTTAGGAACCTTTGAAGTTGGTTTTGCCCTGTCAAACATTATTTGTATTTCTTTCGCTTACAGTTTTGCCTACATTCCAGAAAATGTTTAAACATTGAAGCATTTGATTGGGTTAAAACGTCAATTTGAAGAATTGAAGAATATACTGTAGCCGAGATTGCCACGGTAAAACGTATTTGTTGCTTAAAACCAAGGCATTTTTCCATGATCTTCTTTCTTATTTCTAAGAAAATTGCACAGAATTTGCGGTTAATATTTGAAAACCAAAAAACTGAAAAGAATATATGAGAACAGAATCCTCTGAACAAAAGTTTAATTCAGGAAACAACGAATTAGGAAAATACCAAAGATGTTTTTAACAAACGCATTTCACGATGAACTGAATGCAATGGAGAAAGTTGCTGGTAATGCTGGTTGTATTTGTATTTCGAAGCAAGTTGGTAAATAAGTGGCCTGGGGAATGCATTATGTCAATTGAAAAGTTTTCGCTGCTACATTGTTGATCGGGTTGCTTTTGTTTGTGGGAATTGATGTGCATGATGTGTTAGAAATTTGTAAAAGGGATGAAGGATGTGATGTTATTTTTTTTAAAGCATAAAGGCATCTATGTATGATTGAAGGAAGGAATTTAGGAACCTTTGAAGTTGGTTTTGCCCTGTCAAACATTATTTGTATTTCTTTCGCTTACAGTTTTGCCTACATTCCAGAAAATGTTTAAACATTGAAGCATTTGATTGGGTTAAAACGTCAATTTGAAGAATTGAAGAATATACTGTAGCCGAGATTGCCACGGTAAAACGTATTTGTTGCTTAAAACCAAGGCATTTTTCCATGATCTTCTTTCTTATTTCTAAGAAAATTGCACAGAATTTGCGGTTAATATTTGAAAACCAAAAAACTGAAAAGAATATATGAGAACAGAATCCTCTGAACAAAAGTTTAATTCAGGAAACAACGAATTAGGAAAATACCAAAGATGTTTTTAACAAACGCATTTCACGATGAACTGAATGCAATGGAGAAAGTTGCTGGTAATGCTGGTTGTATTTGTATTTCGAAGCAAGTTGGTAAATAAGTGGCCTGGGGAATGCATTATGTCAATTGAAAAGTTTTCGCTGCTACATTGTTGATCGGGTTGCTTTTGTTTGTGGGAATTGATGTGCATGATGTGTTAGAAATTTGTAAAAGGGATGAAGGATGTGATGTTATTTTTTTTAAAGCATAAAGGCATCTATGTATGATTGAAGGAAGGAATTTAGGAACCTTTGAAGTTGGTTTTGCCCTGTCAAACATTAATTGTATTTCTTTCGCTTACAGTTTTGCCTACATTCCAGAAAATGTTTAAACATTGAAGCATTTGATTGGGTTAAAACGTCAATTTGAAGAATTGAAGAATATACTGTAGCCGAGATTGCCACGGTAAAACGTATTTGTTGCTTAAAACCAAGGCATTTTTCCATGATCTTCTTTCTTATTTCTAAGAAAATTGCACAGAATTTGCGGTTAATATTTGAAAACCAAAAAACTGAAAAGAATATATGAGAACAGAATCCTCTGAACAAAAGTTTAATTCAGGAAACAACGAATTAGGAAAATACCAAAGTCCGTCGTGAGAATTTCTTCAACATTATAAAACATTTCTCAATAAGTCCCGGGACTAACCAATAAAGACACATTTTTTAGACGAAATTCGATTTTATTCATCAACAGAGTTTCTTTCAAGAGTGATATAGTCAGTCCAGCGCCGCTCCTACCAGGTATAAGGGGCGGTAGGAGCGTTATTCATCGGCTGCTGTCTACTCCGCTGATTGCCGATTTGACTCTGAAGTGTAGTGGTTAATCCACGTTTGATTTATTGAGACATACCGATACAAAGTCCTGTTTATTCTGACGAAACACCAAACAGCTGTCAGAATCATCGATTCGTTGTTGTTTTTGGTCCATTGTAAGTAAATTAGGCACGCATTTTGAAAACAGCTTTCTCATGGACAAATATTCATGCATAATAGTGCCTTTTGATATATTTGAGGTGTTAGCCATTTCACACAATTTCACTTTTTTTTTTGTGTACTTTTTTGTAACTTTTTTGTAACCACCTAAATTGGCCTTTCAGAGCGTTCAGCATCGTTGGTGTCTCTATGGGTACGTTTACTGTCAGCATACCTCCGACAAATACTAGGTATACCTTTTAAAGTGAGCGTCAAGATACAAATGTCTCGATAGGGAACAAATGTTGGAAACGAGCCCTTATTTTTTTTTGTTTGTTTGCTATGACATCTGTGAAAAATATTAAGTATACATCAAGTCATTGAAACAGACAACATATTATTGTTTCATCGTGTTAAAAATGTTGAATTTTATACCAGAAAGTGATGATTTGCGGAAAGCATTACATTTTTGTTTTCATTTGAAGAAAAGTGCTGCAGAGTCGCATCGAATGCTTGTCGAGGCATATGGTGATCATGCTCTATCAGAAGCAACATGCAAAAGATGGTTTCAACGGTTCAAAAATAATGATTTTGATGTGAGAAATGAACAACGTGGAATACCACCAAAAAAGTTTGAAGACGCCGAATTGCAAACGATATTGGATGGAGATGACACTTTGAGTCAAAAGCAAATGGCAGCAATTTTATATGTTGCACAACAAACAGTTTCTGGCCGTTTAAAAGCTATGAGAAAGATCCAAAAGTGTGTAAAATGGGTGGCACATGAATTGAATGAAAGACAGATGGAGAGCCGAAGAAACGTGTGAAATTTTGCTTCAAAGACACGAAAGAAAATCGGATTGTTACTGGCAATGAAAAATGGATTTATTTTAAGAATCCTAAACGGGAAAAGTCATGGGGACAACCATCAACATCGACTGCAAAACCAGATCGATTCGACAAGAAGACAGTGCTGTGTGTTTGGTGGGACCAAAAGGGTGAGATGTACCACGAGCTTCTAAAACCTGGTAAAACCGTTAATACTTATCGCTACCGACAACAAATGATCAATATGAACCATGCATTGATCGAGAAACGACCAGAATGGGCCAGAAGACACGGAAAGGTAATTTTGCTCCATGACAATGCACCTGCACACAAAGCAAAACCGGTTCAGGATACAATCAAAACACTTGACTGGGAGCAGCTACCCCACCCGCCGTATTCACCAGACTTGGCTCCTTCCGACTACCATTTGATTTCATCGATGGGACACGCATTGGCTGAGCAGCACTTTGATTCCTACGAGGAGGTCGAAAATTGGGTGTCTGATTGGTTTGCTTTAAAAAACAAACAATTTTATTGGCGTGGTATTCACAAATTGGCAGAAAGGTGGTCAAAATGTGTAGCAAACAATGGCCAATACTTTGAATAAAATGTTTTTACTTTCCCTTTAATAGTCAGTGTTTTCTTAAAAAAAAAAACAAAAAAACGCTCATTTCATACGGGTATGCCTGGTACATTGGTGCTCTAGGTGGTCGCCGTGGCGTAGTGGGTAGAGTGCGACGCTCACACGACGAAGGGTCTAGGTTTGATTCCCAGTTCAACACCAATTTTTCTAATATTTCACGGCACCACCTCTTTCGAGCTGCTGACAACACTCAAAGAGTAATAACTGTCTAAGAAAGCTTCTCAAATTTCGCCGTTCGGAGTCGGCAGAAAACTGTAGGTCCCTTCTATTCGTGAGAGAACAGTAGCGCGCACAACACGAGTAGTTGATGAGCAAGCTAGGCCCTGGTCCCCCTTTGGACTGTAGCGCCAACAACTGACTACAACTATGCCTGGTACATTTCGATAACTTATTTAAAGAACGATTTATCGAACGAAATACGTTTCAGTTTCGGTGATCACCTCCTCATTCGAACCATAGTTTTGTCCGGTGAGCGTCTTTTTGAGGTCTGGGAAGAGGTAGATGGCGGGCGGGGATCCAGATATGGAGAATTCTGTGGACGCGGAAGCAATTCAAAGCCCAATTCGTGCAATTAGCCATAGTACCCAACGTTTTGCGACACGGTGCATTGGCTCTCTCTGGTGGAAGAGAATTTTTTTTCTGCATCATATGGTACCATTTTTTTTTGCAACTTCTTCCTTCAAATGCACCAATAATTCCCTGCAATATTCCCTGTTGGTTCTTTTGGCTTTCTCAAGACAGTCGATGAATAAAATTCCGTTCGCATCCCAAAATACGGATGCCATAACCTTGCCAGCCGACCGTCGTGTTTTTGGGCGTGGTTCATCCGCTGCTGTCCACTCCGCTGATTGCCGATTTAACTCTGGAGTGTAGTGGTGGATCCGTGTTTCATCCATTTTGACACACCGATGCAAAAAGTCCTTTTTATTCTGGCAAAACAGCTCCAAATAGCCCCAAACACCTCTCAGAATCATCGATACGTTCTTGTTTTTGATCCATTGTGAGCTCATGGACAAATTTTCATGCAAAATAGTGTACACACTGCCTTCTTATATCTTTAAGGTGTCAGATATCTATTACTATTATAACTATTGTGTGGTGCTACAGTGCACAGGGGGACCTGGGCCTAGCTTGCTCATCAAGTACTCGTATTGTGCACGCTACTGTTCTCTCAGGAGTAAACTTTGTAAGAATAAAGACAAATTCTGTGAAATGCCAAAAGTGTGGTGGAAATTTATGCACCACACTGGTATTGGTATTCATATATTGATATTTGCGACGGTTAGGAAATGAGCAAAAGCCATAAAACATATCTCACATTGCACGCGCTGTTGAAAGCTATATTCGGTCACCGTTATTTGGCAAAGATGACAAGACTGCCAACACGGAGACTATGCAAATTACGATGTTATTGAATATTATCTATCCCAAATGTTCGAATACCCTCGATAACATGATTTTGTTTTGTAAAATTAAAATACACACACATTCACGACAGGTCACAATTCTGTGTAACATCATCGATCGGCATTTCAGCCTCTGCCTGCATAGCAACATCCATTTAATTGAAATGCTTGTAAAAGATAAATTCGCTGCCAACTTAATATCACTTTAATGGGGATAATTTTAATCTTGATCTAATGTCCTCCAGCCACGCAAAGAGAGCAACCTACTAAAAGTTGTTTGTCACTTGGCAGCACTTCTTCATCATGCCTATCCTGATAATTATACGAAAACTGAATGCTGATGGTCGAATGTGATGCCAAAGTGGCTTTCTAATCAACTAGAGCCCATGTAATCATCTGTGAAAATATTCATTGCAAGCACTCAGTACCACTAGCTTCTGCTCCCTGGAGTCTAGCAACGCCACAAGCGTCGGTTGTGCGTAAGGGTCATATTTCAGATTTATTGCAAAAGGAACAAAACACCACGTCATATATCCCGTTCGGCTCGGAATACTGACATGTGGCCAGTAAACCACATGGGAGAGGGGAAAGGGACCGCAAAAACATAGGCTCCTCTCTTTCCGTTTTCACTCACATACTGTTCCCGAACGTTTATTCGATTTCGCCCGCAAATGCAATTTGACAAACGCACATCCCCTGCCGTCCACCCACTGTACGCGCAATGCATGTGTGTAGTTGGACTGTAGGTCTGGACGAAACCTGTTCGCCGAGTGAGGGTGCATGGATTTGGTCTGGGGTATGCTTCCAAGACTGACGCCTTGTGATGATGGGTTGTTGACGATGGAAATGACAACACAGCATCGATTTGATGCAATTAGTATTTGCGAAGCAGCAACTGGGGAGAGTACCTGTGTACTTGTGATTGGATTTGTGTTTGTTTCTGAAGCGGCCGTTATTGCTGCCGGTGTCTCAGGAGAGTTATTGGTTGTTGTTTGGCTGCCAAGTGAAGAACTTGCTACATGAGTAGAAGCATGCTTCAACAAGGATGATAAGTGCGGTTGACACGAATAATTGCATTCGGGTCTCTGGAAGTAATGTATCTGATGCGTGGGCGCTTGAGGGGCCATTATCGATATGAGCCAGGATATGCATTGCAAACGAAATTAATTGAGACGAAATGGTGGAAGGGTTCAACTAAGATATTGACAGCGACGACGACACCAGTGGCTGGTGTTGATGAAGCCGTTGAACACGAGTTCGCATCCTTAATGCTGGTCTGCATGTGCCCGTCTGAGGCAGAGGTCTTCTCTGACTTTGAGATGAATGGATTGCGGTTTTGCTTGTTTGTATGGGGAACAACTTGCTTTGCCATCTTGGCAATGGTCCGAGTACCTGCTGAGAGTTATTTATTACCGACTGCTTCGGACAAGGGGGGAGGAGTGGGCTGATTGATGGCTCCGATAGTTCCACAGGAATTTCAAAAAGGGGATTTCATGACCAGATGGGGTCTAACTTGAGTATGAATTTGATCATAGGTGTTAATAGGACCTAAAGTAATTAAACGTGTGTGCTGTCGAATTGCTCATCGAATTTGTCATCCATTCCTTCTGTGGCCGCCGTAGCGTAGTGGGTAGAGTGCGACGCTCACACGCCGAAAGTCTAGGTTCGATTCGCAGGTCAGCACAAATTTTTCGAATTTTTCACGGAACCACCTCTTACGAGCTGCTGACAACACTCAAAGAGTAATAACTGTCTAAAAAAACTTCTCTCTCGCCGTTCGGAGTCGGCAAAAAACGGTAGGTCCCTTCTACTCGTGAGAGAACAGTAGTGCGCACAACACAAGCAGTTGGCGAGCAAGCTAGGCCCTGGTCCCCCTGTGGACTGTCGCGCCAACAATTATTATTATTATTCATTTCAAGAAAACATCAATTGTTTTGCTGTCTTTTTCTTCTACTTGCCTCGTTCTAACTGCGCTTTCTAGCTTGGAATCCTCGTTAACTTGTGTTTTGCGCCACAGAAAGACTGTCGCCTTTAATTTAAAAAAAAATAACTCTCGAGCAAGCATAACAAATCATCGTTTTGTGGTCCCATTTTATCGACATTCTACTCCAGCACCATATTGTGTGGCAGGACCCATATGTCCTGTGCGGTGGGATATAAAAATCATCTGGCCCATAACCCTTATCACTCAAATATCAGTTTGCACTAAGTCCAACCACTTTACACGCTCCACTGGAACCAGTTCTCACTCATTCTCACTAACACGACAAAAAGGACACAAACATAAGCTGCCCATAATAATTTCTCTGCTCTCAATAATCAGCTTAATATTCGATTCCATTTAGTTTTCCCCGCTTTTGTCTTCGGTTTCTTCTGCCGGCCACCGATTTCACATGTCGCACCATACACGCGCGTTGAATGAGGGAGGCCGGGACGGCGTTGTCCTTTTTATGGTAATATGCGGCAATCTTTATTGAACGCATTTTCATTCTTCATTTGAACAAGGAGCGCGTGGCTGTGCGGTTGTGTGTGTGCGGGTGTGGTGTGCGTCCATCACTTTTGCGGATGACACGAGAAATGGAAAATTCAAATCGGATTTCAGGACTTAACCTTTATCCTTTGGCCGCCACGAAAGCAAATTGATAGGTTTGGAATAGAACCGTCTGACTATCGCAGAATGCGGTTCTCATGCTGAACAGCGATAAGGGTGGAAGCGGAAATCCTCGGACATGAAAAGCAATTCAAAGTGAACTGCCAAAGGCGAGTGTTGGCTTGTTATTGTTATTGAATACCGAACGGCGACAGATGGGGTAAGTGATGCATTCCTCCGTGGCTGCAGAGTGCAACTTATGATTGCGGTTTGTTTTGATTGAATGAATGAATACATGCGCATACACATATGTACGTATATGGGTGAATTAAAATCACATAAGCACTAGGAGCTGCGAAAAAGGACGGAAAAGGACCATGGATGAGGGAGAAAAGTGTAAGAGCCATAAATATAGCCTGCTTACATATGCCAACATTCAAATGTCGTGCCCTGTAAGGACGAAGCAAAGAATGCGACACACATTCGGAGTGGTTTATGTTTTCATCTTTCTCATAAAAGGAATGCTATCTAAGGGGTATTCGTTGCTTTGAAGAAAGAAGGGTCGCTCTTTATTATTTATGTATTTCTTAAGATTTATATGATTAACGGTATGTGAGAGCAGGTGAAAACTTTTGGCGGATACGATGAGACATACTTCAGCATGTTATTTGCTACCGACTTAATCAAGGTATTTTTGAGTTTTCTGCCCCAAGCACGCTCTTATTTATCTGAATACGCTGCCTTTCATGCAGATGCTCATTATTGAGAAATCTTCGTGATCAAAGCACAATTTGAAGTTTGAGGGGTACGTGCCACTTTGGTATAATGAAAACTTTATGATTTTATTTCGGTATCTGGGCATCTGTAAAGAGTTTTGCGATGAAGGACCTTTTAAAAGCAAGTTTATCAAACACCAAAAGCTAATTTGGTCTCCAGTAAAATTTTCGTGATCCCCGACAGAACCTTCATCAGCTTTATTAAACCGCTGTCGCTCGACATACACATTTTCGGATCTCTTTCGCTTGAATCTACTAAACATTTGTCCCACATAAGCACCTCCACAATTTAGTCAATAGTCAAACTTAAGGATGATTTTGCAATTATAGTTCGGGTTTCGGACGGGCATTTAATTTATAGTTCTCCAAATTTTGAAATCGACAATCCACTCAATTGCTTAAGACAACTCTTCGATCGAGTTTGTTAAATTTTCTGCTGTGACTAGGAAAACGAGAAGAAGAACAAAAATTCTACAACACCTTCAATCAGCGATGGCTTTCTGTCTGGAGAAAGATCGTGGTCACGAAGTAGAACTTCTGACCCTAGCAGGACTCAAGTTTTAAACTAAGGATCCATCATAACCTGTGGCTGCCGTGGCGTAGTGGGTAGAGTTCGACGCTCACACGCCGAAAAGTTTAAGTTCGATACTCAGCTCAACACGAATTTTTCGAATTTTTCGAATTCGACCTGCTTGGAGCTGTTTCGCTAGAATAAAGAGGACTTTTGCGTCGGCTCATAACAGACCAAAAACAACAACGTATCGATGATTATGAGACCTGCTTGCTGCTGTTTCTCTAGAATATAGAGGCCTTTTTGCGTCGGGATGTCGTAATGGAAGAAACTTGGATTCAACGCTACACCTGGGAGTCAAATCGACATTCAGCTGAGTGGACAGCAGCTGGGGAACCACGCCCAGAGCATTTAAAATCACAAAGGTCGGCTGGCCAGGTTATAATATCGGCATTTTGAGATGTGCACGAAATTTTTTTGTATCGACTATCTTGAGAAAGGCGGAAGGATCAACAGCGAATATAACATGGCATTATTGGTGCATTTGTAGGGAAAAATTGCCAAAAACGGTCTCATGTGAAGAAGAAACAAATTCTCTTCCACCAGAGAGAGACACTGCACCGTCTCACTAGTGGTTGGCTACCAAATTGCACCGTATTCTCCAGATTAGGCCTTCAGCTACTTCTACCTCTTTCCAGAACTCAAACAAATGCGCGCCGGAAACAAACATGGCTCGAATGAGGAGGTGATCGCCGAAACCTAAAGCCTATTTTAAAGCCAAAGATAAATCGTCGTTGACTACTTCTGGAAGATGGCCTCTTGATTCTCCAATCTTCAGGCTGTTCGCAGATGACTCTCATCATTCAATTCTTATTCACTCAATAATTTCAGAATTATCATTATGTTAACATCTATGAATACAACGCCGGCCTCCATTTACGAAGATTCCTCATCTTTTCAAAATTTTCTTAATACTAAGCCAATCAAAAGACGGGCATAATTCAGAAAACAAAATTTCAAATTGGCCAAATTGCCAAACGCGTTTTGAGAACTTTAAATTAATAAACTTGCTCCACATTCACTTTCCGGGAAACCAAGCCAGCTGAAACATACTTATTCCTTATAAAACCACGTGTCTTCCCAATCCACATCTTATCCATAATGATCAATCTACATTAAAGTTTCTATGTGTTCGAAATGCCTAGCCCGAGCCTTGAAACTTCTGTGCCAACGAAACTTTATTTGCTGCATACATCGGGATTCTGTACCTGAAGCCTCACATTTATTCGGACCTCGTTATTGGATGTAAAGTAGAGTAAAGGCGTTTTTAAAGTCGTGAATTCTAGAGCACATAGCTCTCATGGAGAAGTGAATAAATATTAAAATATCAAACCTAAATTCAATTCCTGCGACGGAGTCTCATTCAACTCCTCATTCGCTTTACTGGAAACGCGGCAAATTCTCTGCATGTTCTTTTCACCAACTGTACACCGTTCACAGATCGATTGAAAGCTAATACAACAATCCCCATGCACTGTAGGGCCTTCCATTATATTTGTACAACAACTCAAATTGAAGTATGCATCAAACTCAAATTCTCATCATTCTTAATCAACTCAATGCAATTAGTTTAGTGAGTCTCCCAAGAAACACTTCCGACTCATCCACTCCATGCTAGATGTCAACAAGTAATCAAATATTCGGAATTCATTCAAACTTTGGAGATTTAATCAGTGATGCCAATCTCTCTCCATCTACTTCATATGCGATTAAGAAGCAGATACTCTCCGGTCAAAACATGCCAAAATCAGATACTCACTCTTACCACTTACAGACACATCCCTTGTGAATCAAATTTTGTTAATTATACAACCCTCTCGACAAGCGGAGGACACGCCCTACACCATACACCATACACCATACACCCGACATCCATGCAAGGGCCTTTGAGTGACAGCAAGAAGACTTCACTTATACCCAGCCAATTCAAGTATCGAATTAATGGTGCATTTAACTAGGATTCCAGAGTAGCTCCCGTACGTGTGTACGTATGCATTTGCAACCAGTTACAAGCACTTCTGGATACGAGTGTGCTCTCTCCGATTCAAAATCGAGAGCTATTGAGAGTAATGTGTTTTGCTTAATGGATTTGTACTCGCAAACATTAAATTTTCAAATTATCATCATTCAGTCCCCAGTGAAAGGCGCTGAATATAATGAAATATGAAGAAAGGCGCAAAATATACGAATGCAAAAATTCGCGAACATAGATACGATACGATGAAAAATCACGGCTAAAAGCTAAAAGCATCATTCATTCGCTTAAGCATGAGCACTTAAGGGGATATAAGCGAACAGCGTTGACGAAAAAGAAGGCGAACACACCGAACAACGAGAACAGGATGGCTACGGCAAGGATGGCGAATATTTTATTCGTGTGATAGCACGCCAGGTATTACATAAGCCACTTTGGTTCTTTATTTTTCCTGCCTTTGCGGAAATACATTCTAAAGAGATTTCCTCTACGTCACCCAGGAAAGGGCTTCCTTACGTTCACTAGGACTAGATATGAGACGAGAATATCTCATATTTTCCGTCTTTTCCTTCTTTTTTATCGAAATGTATTCAGACCTTTTATTTTATTTGCATTCGAGGATGGGTGGGTGTTGACGAGTGCCGACTGGAAGTTGGTGACGCCTATACTCCCCATCTATCAGTAAGCTATCTTTGCACTTCGTTTGAATGGGATTTCCGGCGCACAAACCCAAGTGCCATGGGATTTAGATTGTTTAATATGATTCGTCTTCAATTTATTTTCACAACCGAGTTACAGTTTATGTGGGAATGTGTGTAATCGTGTCAAGCGGTGTCGTTAGACTCAACAAAAACTTCTATTGGAAAGCAATAATGTCGAAAATGATACTTTTAAGGTTTTTAAAAATATTTGGAGCATTATTCACATGGAGGTTTTGTCCATAGTTATGCTCCAAACATTATTTAAATCGTTGATTTAGAAATTGTTACATAAAACACGACTGTTTTTTCAGTAGTAAGGTATTGTTAACCATATCTCTGAGCAAGCTAGAGCGCAAGGAATATTATCAAAACACTGTTATACTATGCAAGAAATAAAAATATCTATCTATCTGTCTTTGGAGCATTACTCGAAACTTTAATGAGTATGATACTGCTATGACTTATTTATTGATATTGTTTACTAAACTTCTTTCAAACATTGTGAGTTATTTCCCAGAAGGAGAAGGTACACATTCAGTGAATTAAGCTCAGCTCTTTGCGATTTTATTTCTCAAGTGGTCAAGAACGAGTGGTCTGCTGGGGGATGTAGTTTGGGATTCGACAGATTTCTCGGACGAGGAAGACGATGTTTGCCTAACCAAAACGCAGAATCAATCCTGACGAAGAGTAACTTTCCCTTCTCCAAACAATTTTGGCAGTCCCATAAGTAAAAGCTAAAGCCTAACTTCCTTTCCTTTTTCAAATAGTGTCGGCGGTCCCACAAGTAAAAGCTCCAAAGCCTAACTTCCTTTCCTTGTTCAAATAATATCGGCGGTCTCATAAGCAAAAGCTCCAAAGCCCACTGGTGTCGCTGTCAACAAGATCATAGATGGCATGGTGTTGAGCCACAACAAGATCATAGATGACAAGGAAAAAACAAGAATGATGACATTCACGGGAAAGATTCCTTGCATATATGGACTGCCAAAGATCCACAAAGACAATATGCCACTACAGCCCATAACGTCATCTATGGAACCACCACGAATGAATCACGAATGATTCAATTGCGCTTCCAATTGCGCACTCCAAGTTGGTTGAGGTCCTTCTCCACTTGTGTGAGCTACCTTAGTATAGCCGTCCTCTGTTGCGTTGCGTCCTCTGTTGCGTGGCTGTCGCAATACAAAATTAAAAACTCCTTTGAATTCGTAGAGAAAGCAAAACATTTAAAATTGGACAATAACGAAGTGTTAGTTTCACAAGACGCCGTTCACTTTTCACGAACATCCCAACAAATCTCGCTATAAACATGGTAAGTGTTGGTCAGCCTTTAAGACAGCACATAAGACTCAGCCAGAAGAAATTTTTCGAAGTTTTAGAATTCTGTCTGAAGGAAATCAACTGCAGTATAAAGACAGTATGTACAAACAAGTGCATGGTATGCCAATAAGCAACCCACTATCGCCAAACATTGGAGATTTGGTGTTAGATAGACATCTTTATGACTGTTTTGGCATGATAGACAGACCGAAGGCAATTTCAAAGTTTGTCGATGGTATATTTGCGGTAATCAACCACAACAAAGTAGATGATCTCCTTTCGGCTTTAAATAAACAACACGAGAAGATACAGTTTATTCTAAAGTTGACAAAAGGCCATCGCATTTCTCGACGTAAAAAACCCACAGAAAGATGGACTATCTTTGCTCCGACTGGCAACAAAATGACGCAGCATCAGGAAGGCTGGTCAACTTCATATAAACCAGACCAAGCATATATTATTCAACACAGTGAAGAATTTAATAACTAAAATGTTTAGAATGAGTGACGAAATGTTTCATCTGAAAAACGAGAGTATTGTGAAAGATATTCTGATAAGAAATGCCTACCCTGACGAACTTACTAGGTAGCTTATACGGCACCACAAGATAAGTCTCTATCAGTCTGATCCACGGTCGAATAACATGACAGACTCTTTGTACTTGTACCTTACAGAACCCTTGTTCTCATACCAACTTTTTCGGCCAATTTCAAGAAAATCATATTCGACCACTGTGGCAAAATTAAGTTTGCCTTTAGATTACACCAGACTCTCACACCACTCTTCACCAAACTCAAACCGAAAGTTGATGAAGAAAGTAAAACTAAAGTCATATACAAGATTAGTTGTAAAGGAAATTACGTAGAAACATGCAATCTATGCTACGTAGGCACAACAAAACAATTTTTACGACAGAAATTGGCTGGTCATAAGTCCGACATAAACAATAAACTAGTGCGTCGAAAACAGCACTAGCCTACTGACTAACCACCATCCGGACTTCAACAATGTTAAAATTCTGCAGAATGAAAAGCCCACCAATAAAAGGTATACATTGGAAGCATTTCACATTATTAACAACAGCAACAATATGAACAATATGAGTGGTCGCCGTGGTGTAGTGGGTAGAGTGCGACACTCACACGCCGAAGGGTCTAGGTTCGATTCTCAGCTCAACACCAATTTCTTCAAATTTTTTACGGCACCACCTCTGCTAACAACACTCAAAGAGTAATAACCGTCTAAGAAAGCCTCTCAAATTTCGCCTCTCGGAGCCGGCAAAAAACTGTAGGTCCCTTCTACTCGTGAGAGAACAGTGGGGTGCACAACACGAGTAGTTGATGAGCAAGCTAGGCCCTGCTTCCCCTTTGGACTGTAGCGCCAACAATTATTATAACAATATTAGGAACAGAAAACAGGGCGCGCAAAATATATTGGCGGTTTACTCAGCAATGGTAACTGCCCGCCAATTTTGAAATATTCATTTCATCTTTCTACCTGGGTCGAAATGTTACAATTGACAATACAAAAGTCTCACTCAGGAATCAAATGAAAGCACATCTTCAACAGTTTCTCTGAGAATGTTTAATTTAACATTCCCCTCGAATTCGTTTTATTTATTGAAATGCTCCTTAATGAAAGGCAGTACATTTTTGTGAACGCACTTCTATGCCAATAATTGCGCGGTCCCGATGAGCAATAGTGGAAATTTTCACGGTAATTGAGGAACAGGCGAAACGAGCTGGTCTAAAGGTAAACGAGGACAAAACCAAACATATGCTGTCGAACAAAAAATGATCCACAGCAAACCACCTTGGCCAAAACGATCCAATCGACAGCTACAATTTCGGGGTAGTAAAGGAGTTTGTCTGCCGCGGGGCAAACGTAAACTCCACGAATGACGTCTTGGTGGAGATCCGACGTAGAATCGCCCTTGGCATTCGATGCTACTGCGGTCTGTCAAAAAAACTGGGCTCGAAACTTCTGACTTGGAGGACCAAAATCATGCTCTACAAGGCCCTAATTCTGCCAGTCCTGCTTTATGGAGCCGAAAGCAGGGCATTAACTAAGGCTGCAGAACTGATTCTTTCTGCCTTTGAAAGAAAAATTCTACGTCGGGTATAAATGTCCTGTCTGCGAGGAAGGCGAATGGAGGAGAAGACACAACCGCGAACTCGACGTGCTTTACAAGGATGTGAATGTAGTCCGGAAGGCAAAAATCCGTCGACAACACTGGCACGGCCACATCGAGCGAATGGACAACAACGCTCCAGCAAAGAGGGTCTTCGAATCCGAGCCACCTGGTTCGGGAAGGAGAGAAGGACCGAACCTCCGGTACAGAGACCAAGTCATCGCGGATCTAAGACTACTTGGTGACTGGTAGCAGCGTGCTCAGGACCACCACCGATGGAAGGCAGCAATTGCTTAGTGTCAGACCCCTCATGATTCGTTTGCCTGATAAGTAAGTAAGTAATGTCATCTTTCTCCAAACATAAAGCCTGATCTTCGCCCAACAAAGTGCAAACATTACGCGCAATAATAGCTTTTAGCTTAAATAATATGTTTTCAAATTTATTCGTTTAATTTAAGGTTAAATATTGATATGTCAACGAATTTGTGTACCAAACCCAAGAGTATTACATAATTGTAAATTATTCAATCCCATTTGTATTAACGTCCACTGCAGTCTTTATTCTTTCGTCTCAATAAACAGGGATCACCTGAAGAAGACAACACACACTGTCGAAACGTCGAGACAACACAAATTACATAAACTTATTTCATTTGCTCCTTAATGACCAAAACAGTCGACGAGGAATCAGATTCTTAAACCACAAAAAAAAAAACAACTTTCCCGTAGAACTAATACAGTTACGAGTAGAAATAGGACATGGGTCGACGGTTCGATTCCGATTTTTCATAGGAAAACTTTTCGTCGGGATCGTCTACCTTGATGGTAGACTTAATGAAAACTGACTGCCATCGCATCATACGCGGTAGACATCTCAACTGGTCACAGCCGTGGAAAATTGATCGAATTAGGCCACAACCTCTTGTTCCATTCCCCGGATTATCTTGCCTTTTGTTTTCAAAGTTGAACAAAAAACCTCGCCAGTGCTTTAAAGAAGTAATAGAAGCCATGCCGGGTTTCTTTGAAGACATCCAGAAAAATATCCAGGGGAGTTTTTAAAGTTGAACCATCCTGGAGTTAATTACATATATCGAGTTGAAAGGAGAAATCATCACTTTTCGTTTAAGAATGCCTTTCCAAGTCAATCTGACATAGTTTGATGAAC
This sequence comes from Eristalinus aeneus, assembly GCA_955652365.1. Taxonomy (NCBI): domain Eukaryota; kingdom Metazoa; phylum Arthropoda; class Insecta; order Diptera; family Syrphidae; genus Eristalinus; species Eristalinus aeneus. Next base: position 1,316,294 of record OY019133.1, read on the forward strand.
TCGTAATCTCCACACTGGTTATGCTCCGAGATCAGGATAGCACGAAATATTAAGATCACGGAACACTGCCCCATTTACATGTTCTCCCCCAACATCCATCACGCAGAATACGAAAAAGAACAGAAATGAATACAGAAGAATTCAGAGATTTTTAAACTCTGCCTTGCCGAGACTATAGTCGAATAGTTTCGTAGCCCAAGACAAATCTGCTTCACCAACACACTCTGCGTTTCACTTTTACAGCCACACGTTGCTCATAATTTATGAAAACACATTGCGTAAAACGGCTCTCTTCGGGAAGCATCTGCACATTTGCACACAATTCCAGCGAATGAATATTAGATGAGCACTTATTCCGTCCTTCCTGCATTCACTACCAACCACAAAAAAAAAATCAAAAAAAAAAAAAACACAAAAGTTTAATTAATCAAATTCCTTCGGCAGACAATGGACACCAACTCAACCGGCCGATCGTTCCTTTTCACATTGCAAGCGACTTCTACTCATTTAGCGACTTTCACTTCACTTCCTGCCCCTTGACAGATATGGCATTCCGACGGGCAATAGACCCACTTAAATGAACCCATACAAGCTTCAGCTCAAAGCGATTCCACATCGCTGCCGTCACCATTCTAATAGATTCATTCCACAGAGCTACACAGACAAGAAAACAGCTAGCTGCCAGCCAAGGGGATAAACCAAACCACACATTCTAATCTAGATTTGCCTCATTATTCTTACCACAGCAACAGCAGCAGATACGCAACTATGGGGAATAGATAGAAAACCAATCAGCCCTCAGCAGTGTTTTCAATCCGACTGATTAGAGCTGGAAAGCCTCGCCAGTCGGGCCGTGCTCATTGATTGATGGATTCGATTTGATTAAATGCAAGGATTTCAGCGAAACGAATTCGAATGAGATTCCATCACATTAAAACCACCCTCCTGCTGTGTATCCACAGCTGACGACAAAAAAGCAGGCGGGTGGGCGCAGCGGTGTCTTGGGGAACACGTGAAACGGTCCGCTGTGCGGAATAACACCCTTGGCTCTCATAAAGAACCCAGTGAGAAGGACGAAAAGAATTCTCATAATTCAAGCAAATAGAAACAATCCACCGGAAAATAGGTTTGCGAGAGGACCTAAGACTCGTCGCCCCGAGATTACCTTACCTTCCGGCGCAAGCGGCGCACGTACTTCTGGTCCGTCGGTGGTAGGCCGATGGAACCGTGTATACACGGCGAAACGTAATTCAGCGTATAATTAAAAACGTTCCATCTTCGCGAATGAATTGCGCATTCACCCCTCATCACCTTTTCCCACCTTCTCCGCACCCAGCGGCCATCTGTCCGCTCAGCTGCCACACCGACATTGTTCGAAACTGTAACCTTGTGCCAGGCTCTTGCAATTATATGAGTTCTTGGGCTAGGAAGTGGTTTTCTTTTCCCAGGCGTTGCCACCTTAAGAATTACAACTGTGCAAACAGGATTTTTAATAGCTACATCCAGCCACCCTTACCCAATGGGAAGCCGAAGGGTGGGTGGTACGCGCCCTAAGACAGAAATGAGTTGGAAATGAGATGTTCCCTGCACAACCCTCGGCAGTGCGGTGCGATGCCGGAAAAGCGGGCGCACTAACAACAACACAACGAAGGATGCCGCCCGCCAGAGTGAAGATGTGTTTTGCGTCTAAGGATTTCTAATTCGTCAGTAAACCGTTTCTGTGAGCAGACAAACCAGGGAGCCAAGCAAGGTTGCTCCAACGAAATACGGAACGGATACTGAATGTGTTCGGTGGGCGGCATTATGCCTTGATGAGGTGCGACAGAGAAGCGAAATCCAAACGAATTTCAAAGGTGATTCATCAGCAAGGGCATCGGTAGGTTGCAAAGGGCTGGCATTAGTTAGCTGCCGTATTTACGGTGACGTCCCTTTTTGTGCCTCGGGTGCTTTTGGCTTTTGTAGGTTGCCTTGGCCAAATTAAAACGGAATACGGAAGAAGTGGAGACTTCTTCAGTCTGTATTCGATCCGGTTGTAATTCTGCCTCATTACATAATTTATTTGCTGTTGATTGTGGTGTAAGTGATGAAAGATTCCGCGAAACAGGGAAAAGCTGTGTGCGCATATGTGTGTCGAAGACGTTGCCATTTAGTAACGGCTTGATGATCATTTGTTTGCTAACATGCTTGTGTCATTTGGCACCTAATCAATTTATTTTGGGGTTGATTTAATTTGGCATTTCAGGTAGACTCTTGACTTGAGTTTACAAATCAAAATTTGGAATGCGGCAAATGGATTTTAAAGGATGTGACCGCGTTTCGATATACTCTCGGTTCCATTCATTTGTATTTATGTATGCATTCTGCGTGCTTCCACTGATTGAATTGGCTGCGAAGACCTATTTGTTTTTTTTTTGCTGATTGTGCATTTCTGCTTTAATATTCAGACCTGAAGCTACGTGACAAGTTGCTGTGGAATATTCAGACAGATGCGGCCGCTCTGCGTTTCTCCAGCCGAATTAATTTCTTGAAGCAAGATGAACATCAAACGAATGAAGAGAGAGGTAAATTCCAAATTCCTCGACCAGACCAGGAGAATTTTTTACCGCAATTAAATCAAATCCAGCACCAAAACTAACGAATTTTTCTGATTTTGGCTAACCATGGAATTGTGTACTTCTAATCATTATAATGGCGTGATGTGGCCATTTGCCAAAGGATGGCGCCACCTGCAAGTTGTCGTTGATGTTGGAAGTGATAACCTACTTCATTGGAAAGACGTGACATTTGTAAGCAATAATGATTGTCGATTAGAGATTAGGAGAGTTCCACTCCGAAAATTTCCTGATTTGTCTTAAATTTGAGGAAAGTTAACATTGTCTTTCCTTCCCCTTTTAATTGGAATTCAGGTGCATTGAAAACCATGGAATATTTGTTGGAGCTGTTGGTGAATCTGCTCTGACCGATAAATCATACAAAATGTGGGTTAAATGCTTCAGAACTGACGATTTTAGCGTTGGGAACAAAGTGCTTCTTGGACAGCCTAAAAGTTTGAAAATGAGGAATTAGAAATTGGAAAGATCCATGCCATGCAAATGCAAAAATTCAAATTTTACTCCAAGAATTATTGGAATTGAGATTAATATACTCAAAGTATTATTGACTCAAAAAAAAGTCCGTTCGGTTTAAATATATTAGACCAATTTTAAAGGAAAAAATACGAGATTTTACCGCAAAATGGTTTGTTGAGAGACATCAAAGGAAGGGAGTTTAGTACCGAAATGTGATTGGATATTAAAAGTAGATATAAATAGAGATAGCGCTAAGGAGAAGTCTGGTTCCATCATCGTCTACATAGTTGCCAAACAAAAACAGTGATTAATTACAAATTTCATACTCCGCAAATAGTGCAACCAGACGGGTGTAGTGTACTATGATTTGTAAAAGTAAAATATAAGGTTGTCAAATATCTCACTTTTTATGAAGCGTTGAAGGAAGAGCTCTTTTGCCCTTCATTCAATGCTTTATAAAAAGTGTTACAGTGATCGAATTTATTTCAAATATGCCCCGTTTCATCCCCTTCGCTGAAGGCACCCTCCTTATTTGCGAAGAACCCGTCCAACCACTTTTTACAAGCATTTTTTGAGTTCGGCTTCACACCAAGGACGTTCGCCATGGACATAAATAGGCGGTAATCACTTGGCGCTATGTCCAGGCTATATGGCGGATGCGATAAAACCTCCCATCCAAGCTCCCATAGCTTTTGACGAGTCATCAACGAAGTGTGTGGTCTGGCCTTGTCCTGGTAGAACACTACACCCTTTCTGTTGGCAAATTCTGGATGCTTCTGGTCGATCGCCAGCGGTCAAGTTGTTCGCAGTAGATGTTAGAATGAAGCGTCTGGCCATATAGGATCAGCTCAAAGTGGACGGTTCCCTTCCAATCCCACCAAACACACAGCAAAACCTTCCTGGCCGTCAATCCCGACTTGGCCACTGTTTGGGACGAATCACCAGCCTTCAACCACGACCATTTGATACCGTTGATATTGTCGTACATGATCCATTTTTCGTCGCCAGTCACCATCCGCTTCCAAAATGGATCAGTCTAGAAGGATTTTTTTATCAAATCATGCGGCACCCAAACATCGAGCTTTGTTTTGTATCCAGATTTCTGCAGATGGTATAAAATGCTTTGGTGACTAACTCCCATCCTCGGGGCGATGTCACGAGATGCCACATGCCGGTCTAACTCGATGATTTCCATGATTCGATCGGTATTCGTCGTCACAGGTCTTCCATCGGCTGGCTTATCCGTTTTCACCGGCTCTGAATCGTCGAAACCATTCCTCCGCGGTTTGAAGCGATAGAGTACCATCCCCCAAAACACAATTAATCTCGCGGAACGTGTCTCTAGCGGATTTGCCTTTAACGAAGGAAAACTTTAAAACAGCGCGAATTTCGGTGTTTGTGAATGTTTACACGCATATAACTGTTGAACGCAATATCCACAATCATGCATAGCGTCGTTTTGTAGGTTATGTCAAAGCCTTTTAAACGATGTATAGTATTGCCAGATACCAGCTCTGTAGCGCTTTGTACATAGCCGGAAAATTCAAAAGACAAAGGCGGAAGGGATATTTGACAACCTTATGTTATAGACTACAACTAATGCTTTTGAGTAGTGCATTATGCAGAACATGGCTACAAACGGCATGACAAGTTGATTTTGCGACATAGATTTTGCGATGCGGAAGAAATCTACTTGGAAACGCTGAAAAGGGAGATCTTACCACCAGCCAACCAATGTCTATCGACGAACTGTCATTGAATGCGAATTGAGTGACGGCGGGCGTCTTGTTTGGCTGCGTTTTTTGGCGCTTGTCTCTAGCGCGCAATTGGTGAGTGAAAATCAATTTTCCATCCAACAGAATATAAGTTATGCTGTGATTTATTCAAATTTGCCACAAAGCGCAGATATTGCTGTTTCGGCCGCCGGTCACTTAGACGGCGAAAGAGAAAGAGAAAGAGCGAAGGCGAGACTCGGGCACTTGATTAAATTACTATGATCCAACGTCGTATACTCTAGACCTTTATCGTTCTGACAACTGCCTTTTCCAAAAATGCTATACGATTTGTAGGTCAGCGGTTCGATTCTTTGGAATAAATCGAGAAATAGTTCAATGATTGAATCGATGAAAGAGAAGACTCATTTTGGTAATTAATGGAAATTTACCATAGAGTTGGAAAAAGTAGTAGCTTCCAGCGGTCACTATTTTTAGTGAAGTATTCCTTGCTTTGTTTCTAATAAAAAAAAAAACACGAAAAAACGGATTGAATTAATTAATGATAAATATTCCCAACATAATAAGTCCACAGAGGGACCAGGGCCTAGCTTGCTCTACTGTTCTCTCACGAGTAGAGGGGACCTACAGTGTTTTTTCGACTCCGAACGGCGAAGTTTAAGAAGCTTTCTTAGACAGATATTACTCTGTGAGTCTTGTTAGCAGCTCGAAAGAGGTGGTGTCGTGAAAAATTCGAGGTGTTCAGCCGGGAATCGAACCTAGACCCTTCGGCGTGTGAGCGTTGCACTCTACCCACAACGTCCCAACTATTAGTTATAATAATTTAATGACGTGACAATCTGCAGGGGGATCAAGACCTAGCTTGCTCATCAACAACTCGTGTTGTACGCGCTTCTGTTCTCGTACGAGTAGAAGGGACCTTCAGTTTTAATCGGCTCCGAATGGCGAAGTTTCAGAAGCTTTTCAATAGACAATTATTTCTTTGAGTGTTGCAGCAGCTCAAGAACGGTGTTGCTGCGAAAATGTGAGGTTTTCAGCGTATGAGTATCGCACTCTACCCACTACGGCACGGCGGCCATTTAATATGTCACCACTCCCACACAAGTCGGTAATAATTTACAATTCCGAGATCCCGTAGTGTCTGGACATTGGAATTTCCTATCAGAGAGCTTTATTTTTCAGACAAGAAAAAGTGATTGAATAAAGCCCGAGCGAACATTTTTTTATGAAAGTCTGCAATTGCACACCATCTTACGTAATTAAGTGTAAAATCCTAATGAAAAATTATCTAAGATTGCCGATATAAATTTCAGAAACGAGTTGATCTTTGAAAAAAATTCGACTCCAAAACTTGTCGTGAAGATATCCAATGAGGCATTCCACTGTTGACAAAAGCTGAACATTCTGAAACCTCCTCACGATTCAATTCGATTACTTTCGATGAAAGGGCCGTAAGGCATTTTCGACAAACGATTCCTACCGCACACTGAAAAAGAGAAATGTTCACCCAATAAATGTCAGATTTTCTTTGGATTCAATTTGAGGCGTCATTAATTATAATCCCGAACACTGACGAACAGGGCTCCTTACATAAGAACTATCTGTTTAGAGTTAAATTTCGAACCCCATTTATAACTCATCTATTCTGTCAATCAGTTTTGAAATGCAAAAATCGATTTCAGCTGGAAACCCTTCGGGCTCACAACTCTTTCGCCTCTCCTTCGATCTGAGAATATAAACAACGCAGAACGAGAACAAGCCCTGATAAGTGTAAATATTCACATCCATAAATCATTTGAAATTACGGAGAGCGCACCCTTCCTGCATAGAGTCTGCCCCAACTCCGACGCGGCAACACAGACTTTACTCACCAAGGAGCAAAGTAATTTCCTAGAGCAACAGAAAAATTAATAACAAATAAAAAACGGAGCACGGCAGCATTATTTGCAATCGAAACTCAAAGAAATGCAAAATTAGACGAGGCATCGCAATATCACGCGAAGGGGATGCGCAAAGGATATCCGAAGAAAATGAGATGCAATTTCGAAGTAAGCCTGAGCACGGGCGATCAGGAAAAGGGATAAACGGCATCAAATTTTCAAGGGATACCTCCATTTGCTCGGAAAGCTTCTCATCTGTCTTTTGAAGTCTTTGTTACTTGAGGGATGAAACTGCCTTTCACCGCGCAGTTGATGCAAAGTAACATTTATTCTTTCCCTTCGCCACTCCTCGCCACGCTTTGAACTTTATCCTTGCGGTTGTGTAAACTTTTTTTTCCGTTTCTGTTTCCAATTTCCTTAATCCAGGATCGGATCTACTTCCTCCTATGTTTGCAAGAAGAGGTGTCAACTTGCAGGGAGGAAAGTTTCCTTCCACTATCAGAATCAAATCAAGGGAAGCGCGTGCTAGAGGTGTCCTCCGTAAATGATAAATTATTTGTTTGTACACATTCCGTCTGTGAAATGCTTTAAGGCGACGGCACAACCCGTTGAAATGGAAAAATTAAAGTATTGCCAATTTCCTCTTAAATCTACAAACCTCCTGCTGCGGAGGAAGGAAGGCTTTCTCGGAAATTAATTGTTTGCTCCAGCAACACCAATCGAGACCGCAATCTCTATCCGAGCAGAAGAGCACTGTGATCACAGTGAGTGGTGAGCGAAGTTAGTTTGTGCGGATTGTGCAGAGGTGGCGACCCAGTTTTCATTCGCAGCGACATGTTAGAAGGGTATGTATCCTGTGCGTTTTGGGAGCCATCTTCCCATGAGCCACTCGCTGGTGTGCAGTAGAGAATCCACATTTTGCTACACTGCAACGGTTTGGATGTGGCATTACTTGTAGGAGCTGCACTGTCTTTGGCGTTTGCCTTTTGGCGGTTGCTATTTGTATGCGAGGACACTCCGAATGCGCAGTTAAATGAGTGGCTTTGGGAACCTCCTGCTCAGCGATGATAAAGCTGGTGTGCTTTAGTATGCAATGCCTTTGCATCGTTGGGGATCTTATTGTTTTTCTTACTTTTGGCGGCTTGAGCCAACCTCGACGTGCGCTGTGAGACTAGCACGTGAGTACTTCACAGAGTACATACATATTAAATATTTAAGTCTGGGAGGAATACCTGGTTGAGTGGGTTATCTAAGAACTGCTCCTAAAAGCGGATAACGATTTTCCTCTTTTATATTTATAATAATTGCTGACCAACAAGTGCGCGTGTTTGTGAATATCGGTAAATTTATTGACATAGGTCGCATTTTTCTGAGAAGAGTAAAGATGGTGGATATAAAAACCTTAAATGAAATTAAATTTTCCAGGAAAACAAAGAAAAAATCCATCACGCAATCATCTGTCAATCACTGTACGGACTCCATTCGATACACATCTGTCCAAGAAAACTTTTCTCTCCACTTCAAAGGAAATCTCCCCTTCATATAAGGTGCTCACCTGAAAACAACCCCCTTTCTCACATTTCTCAAAAGTCGCCACACATCCTTCATTTCCGTGCCATACGCTGCAATTGTCATCAATCTTTGTATAGAATGCTACCCTAACTTGTAGAACTTTTGCTTCAGCTGACAGGGCAAACTTTGCAACGAACACAATATTCGACATTTGACATTCGACACCCGTGTTCGACAAACTCCTTCTATACACGTGTGTACACACACACACACTCGTCTGTCTTTTTCTCGTTCGACGTATTCAACGAACGCCACGTCCAACTGATCAATCTCATTTGCCAACGAATCGTAACGAGGCTCCTTCCACTTGCCAACACGGTGAACGATTGGCACCCACCGCACTGCCAGTAACCGGCTTCATCTTTTGTCTGAAGACAGCCCCCTCTCAACCTGCTGCCGGTTTTCTAGGCGAACAGCAGTCAAATGAAGTACCTGTGCCGAGTACCCTGTACACTACACAGCTTCGACTTTTGGCACCATTTCGATTTGCTGCCGCTTCATGCTGCTGCTTATGGTTCTACCTCTGATGCCTGCTCCAGACTTGGCTCTCCCGTACATCACCTTCGAGCTTAATTTCGTCTCCTCGCAATGAAAAGAATGAAAATAAATTATATGTCACGAGTTATTTGGTTGTTTTATTCGGCAGCCCCTCGACAACTTTGATAGGGCTCGGGAGAAATGTTGGTTTAATTCTTCGCCATTTTGTTTTGTTTTTTCTCTCCTCCATCTGGGTCCCTTTTCGTCTTTATCTCTGCTTCAATTTATTTCGCTTTGTTCTGACTGCTTTGTTCGTCAATTTCTGGCTGCAAAAGTTTTCGCCGAATGCAAACAGATACGGTGGGATGAATGCCAGTCAAGGGCGCAACTTTCGGTTCACTGGGCAAAACAATGCAAAATGTAGGTTACGGGGCGACAAGGTGCTTGAGAACCGCCAGCGACGGTAATGGCGCGAACATTCATTTGTGCAGCCTGCGGTCGGTAGGAGTTATTGCCAACACTGAGGCTGCAGAAGGGCCTCAACTTGAGTCAGCGTTGTAGTGGCAGTTACCACAACAGCTTCTGCAGTGACCGTGGTGGCTGTGAATCCGCAAATTATTAGGTTTCCGCAGCTGATCTGATGAAGTGGTAATGGGATAACTACCCTTGAGGACTGCATGCATTTCTTTGAATTAAAATTTCTCATGGAATATAATATAGACGAAAGTAAAGGCGACGAAATTTTACCTTTCGCCATGAAGAGCACTTGAATTTGTGGATTTCGTAAAAATTATGTTTTACGAAATTGTCGACAGTAAAGAAACACTTTTGCTTTCCCGAAACATATCGAAATTTCTTTTTTAATCTAAATGCATGTTAATTGATTTCTGGACCTTAAGCAGCCGCAAGCAACGTTTGCACGGAGAGGGTTCCTTTCGCAAAATAATCTGTGATTTTCGTTCCCATAGACAAACACCTCCTTCCTTAGCAAAGTACTAAAAGTTTACGCAATGGGACTTTGTTATAAGCCTTGTGAGCGACCACCCACAATTTTACTTTCGCTGCAGTTTTGTGCTGCGAAGTGTTTGTAGTGAAGTAAATTTTATTGAACTAGTATATGACACGATGCAACCAACTTTCTTAAATGTTTGAGCGGTAACTCTGTTTTCACCACCATTGTTATAAAATTCACTCTACATGTTGGCCACAAAAATAGAATCCTCATGCCCAAGGCGAACATAAACGACTTCTGGTCCCCATCACTGCAGACTTCTGAAAAATATGGCGGACGTTACGTTTCTACAGATTCCTTCCACTCTCCGCACACAAAGCAGTTCTGTACACATGCTTCTGCACGGTACCATGCCGTCGACAGCTTTGGCTGCTAAAAGACTCTCTCATGCCATGGAATTTGTCATCAAATCATACGCCGATCATCAATCAGTGAACATAAAGGAAATGTATCCAGCTCAGTGTACACCGCCCCAGATAATATCAATAATTTGCGCCCAAGCTTCCCAGTTTTTTTACGACGCCGGCAACAACAAAAACCCCAGCCTTAAAAATATTGAAAACCGTAAATCTTTTGAAATGGAATCATGCACACACGGGCGTACACACGCGTCTGGCAATGGGATAGGCTCTACTCCTCGCCGAATGTGTGTCATGTCTTGTGTGTACAATTGAACGACCGATCAAAATTCCGTCAGGCATGGCTCATTGGATATTTTTGATTCCCCCGGATAGATTGAGATGATTCCTGGGAATTTACTCTGTTATCCCTCTTGGCCGCAATGACATGTGCGGTGTGTGATACACGAAACATGGCGGGTATGTCCTTAGGAGGGCCGCGGCGGTGGTGGTGGGTGATGGTCTGGCTCAACAAACATATCCATAACATATTTTCTGTGTATAAACCCTCGAGGAAAGTGGGAAAATTGATGATATCCCGACTTTATAAAAAGAAAACGGAGGGCGAAGAAAAAGACAGAGGACAATACCACACACATGAGTGTGTGGTTAAAAAATTTATGTCACAATGTCTATTCTCCGCTTGAGAAGCATGACAGAGGTGCTGGGACAAGGACACTGCTCCCTGGGATTTTCTTGTCGCTTCTTTTTCTACTAGAATTACTGTGCTCCGCTGTAGCTACTTGGACACATCGTCCCATTTCATCTTCCGGTTTCACAACCCCAGTGGGACGGTACACACATGCGAGAGCCTATAGTGTTCACCACGGATTCCCAAAAGCATTTTCGGATTTTGATTGATTTACGAGTATTTCATGATATCTGGAGGCTAAGTTGCGAATATCCGTTTATGCTGGCTGTGTTTGTCATTTTCGTTTTCGCCGCTTCGTAGGGCTTCACTGGATAAACGTGGGATTGTGCAGCAGTGGTTTCTGGACGTTGTTTTTACGACTCAACCGCACTTGAAGGGATATAATATTTTTATGTGAAAGCGAATACTTTCCTCTGAAGTGGTACTAAAACAGCGATGATAGATGGCTTTCGGATTGTTTTCTTGTCCTTCCTACGGTTGCGGTATCTCTCTTTCATTGCGGAAAATCGATAACCTGTTGGTCGAAAACTGCCGAGGGCTGCCAATTCCAAAGCAGGCTTTAGAGTGATGTTTCAAATGGAATTGGAATTGTGACCGTACTTGGGCGGGGGTTTCTCCAGATTCTTAATTGACAGTCGTAAGTTCACCCAACATCTCACAGACTTATCATTTGTCAGGGGAATTTAATTTTCCCGAATTTAAATTTTCTCAAAATTATGCAAAATGTCCAGAGAAGTGTCATCAATTCGGGAAACAGCAAAAAAAAAGCGTCTTAGCCGCCCACGCAATCCGCAGGCTCAAAACAAATTGTGTCGCCTGCCTTCATTTTGGTGCCTGAAACACACAAAAAGGGAGCACTCATGTTTGTATGCATAAAGAAGCCTAACCGCCCTCGCACCACAAACGACTGCAGCAATCGGATAACAAAATGAAAAAAAAAAATAAAAAAACGGCAAATCGAATTGAGTTGTGAATTTTTCATGACACAACTCATCGCTGAACTGTCAAATCCCATTGTGAAATGTCACTCATGGCATTACTCAATGTTCTCGATTTAACATATTTTTCCAGTTTGTGTCCTGTGCCTGCCTGAAACAAAAGATGTACAAAAAATCTATAGTTACGTGTGCGGCGCATAGTTTATGCGGGAAATGTTTCTCGCATGTCCTGACAGCTGGGCACATGGATCGATGTGCCCAGCCACAATTCACAAAAACCAAAATATATGCTCATGTCATGTGGTTTCATAGAGTCGAGTGAGAAATAAAAAAAAGTGAAAGGTAGCGAATGCACTGACAACGGAGCGCAGAGATGTTTAACGCGGAGCACAATTTGCATGAATTTAAAAAAAATCATTCTGCATTCTGGCAGCGTCTGCCAAAATTCAAGTGCAACGAACTGAAATTATCACGAAAAACTAATTTGGGTTCGTGAATATTATTGTTGGTCCAAACTGAAAATAACAGAGCAGGCGATACGAGGTAGCAAGTGGTGGCAGAGGACGTGCACTCGAGATGAGTGCCGCAGAACTTGCGATTAAATTGAAGATAGGTGATGACCCAAATTTGTCACAAGTTATAGACAACTGTGTGGAGAAGCGCAAAATCCTAAGGCTTTATAACTTCCAAAAACAGCATATTTGTATTTTCAGGATATGGATTTGAATTTCCTACGAACAGCAATTGTGTTAACATGTGCGCTTTAGTCATAGGACAGCGGCATAGAGTGGCAATGGAACTCCAAATAAGTTAAATGGAAGTAACGAATTTAAAAAGGCATATTGCGAATCGTTTGCACTCAGTAAATAGAACATTAAGGTATTTTCATGCAATCGACATTGGTAGGCAGCAGCTACATAACCAAATGACTCAAAGAACAATTTTGTAAAGGAATGATTTACTTCTGGAAAGCAGGTTGGCAAATGAATGAGAAGTGGAACTTTCTCATCAGTTAAGGAACTGTAAGATGTTGAGTGTTTAAACCATTGCGTACAGAATATGAGCTGTGTTAAGCAACATTTGTAATTGTGTGACAATTTAAAGTGCTTCCCAAGCTAAATAACAAATTCCCTGTATCATGAGTAACATGGGATGTCGGAGTCCACGACAGTCCATAGGGGGACCAGGGTCCAGCTTGCTCATCAATTACTCGTCTCTCACAAGTAAAAGGGACAACAGTTTTTTGCCGTCTCCGAACGGCAAAGTTCAAGAAGCTTTCTTAGAAAGTTGATACTTCTTGGGTGTGTGCAGCAGCTCGAAAGAGGTGGTGCAGTGAAAAAATTCGAGTTGTTGAGTCGGAAATCGAACCTAGACCTTCGGCGTGTGGACGTCGCGCTCTACTCACTACTCCTAGAGTTACATTCATGCTCTCACATGCACTGAAACCTCAGCTTTGTTTATAACTTTGGTACCAAGCGTCAGTGCTTCAAGTAAACAAGGCTGATCAAAGAGAGCGAAGGTACTGTAACCACGCAACTACTTTCCATGCAAGAATATATATATATGTCGTGCCGTGTTGGTTGTGTCACGTGCGTATTCATTTTTGATAGTGTCTTGTTCTCTCGAGTCAAATTCATGCTGTTTCTTCTGTTGTTGTTTCTGTAAAGTTACGTTCTCTCGGTTAAGTTGATTTTATGCTAAGTAGCATTATTGTTTGTACCTATGTTAAGAGGTCTTCAGTCTGATCGCGATCGTCATATCCAGAAGACCATGAATTAATTTGAAATATTGTAAAAAACGAAATAGTTAAGAAATTGTATTACTAATAAAGAAAAAAAGTAAAAAAAACGGAACTCTTATTCGTTTAAGTAAAAAACTAAATAATATTTCGGAAATAAAGACTAAACGTGTTCGGAGTATACACAGTACATTAAACAATGTAAGTCTTGTCACTCCACATCTATTCTGAACTCAATCTTTGAACAGAATTTATTGCATCATTTGTTCCTTTTGAACTTATAAATTTTCGTTGTGCTTTCAAAAACTGAAAACGATAGCAAACTTTATTATCTTGGGCTTTTACTCAGAATAGACTTCGACTTTAGACCTTCTATTCAAAGAATGAATTTTAGAATTTCGGGCGCTACGTACATTCAATTATCGATATTTCTTATTCGGTTATGTCGGTAACTTCGTTTCGAATGTATGTTTACAATTTCAGCTAAAACTAAGGCAGAAGTGACTAAATTTTGCTAAGAAATAAAAGGAATGGACAGTGGGCAATGGGAAGAAAGTTGTTTTTTTGGACGAAAGTCACATTGAGGCCTAAGGATACCGGGTAAGTGTCATGAGAAAAAGTCCAATAAAAAAACTTCGACCCGGCCAAAACACCCAAAGTCATGTTTTGGGGTTGTTTTACATTTGAAGGCCCTCAAGGTCTTAAACCAATAGAACGTATGACGAACAACACTAAATACGCAGAAGTTTTATCTCAGATCCTGCTTTCAACCATTCAGAAGAGACGTTCCGCAGTAAATTAAATTTTCCAACACGATCTTGATCCATGTCATACAGAAAAAAAAATTAAACAGTATTTTGTAAACCACAAAATTGATCTTCTGCATTGGCCTGTCAACTCCCCTGAAATCAAACCAATTTAGAATCTATGGGTAATTTCCAAAGGAAGGCTCAGGAAGAGAGACTGCACCACAAAAACTAAGCTGATTTCATCTATTATTGTTATTCGGTTTCATGCCGAAGAAATTAAAAACATATGCGAACAATTTGTTTCATCAATGTCCAAAAGAGTCAACGCACTCATAAAAGCCAAAGAAGGCCATTTGAAGCATTAAAATTGACCTGTATTACTTTTTTCAAATTTTGATTGAAAATAATGTGAAATTTATTGAAAGTTTCGTTTGTCCCAATTTATTTACGCATGACTGTTCATTTGTGAGAGGCACACAATTGAGACGTGTTTTGTTTGTTCGGCGATTGCTTGCTGTCGCAAAAGCTGAATCAACGAATTTGCGTTCAATTTCGTGTGAAAGATAGAATTAAGTGCTGAAAAAGTGGCTGCGGTGAGTTTACTCTGTTTGCTAGTTGTGAAACCTTTTCTAAAGAAGAAGAGAGATGTGAATGACGACGTTCGCTCTCGACGATCTATACGACAAAAGTTGAGAAAGTGGAAAGAAATTGTAATTTTTTCGAAAATTTTGGGCAAAAAGCGCTTGAATTTTGATAAAAAAAAATATCGCATGAGCATCGCTCATGTGGAATGACCTCAACGGCTATCCAAATTGGCTTAAATGAGTCAGCTGGTAGCGAATCATGGGTATATGGTTATGACATCGAAGTTAAAGTTCAGTCATCCCAATGGAAAAGTCCAGGAAAAAGCCCAAAAAACCACCCCAAGTTCGATCAAATGTAAAGATTCTACTAACTGCTTTTTTCGATAACCGTGGCGTAGTGCATCAGGACTTCATACCGCATGTCAACAAGGAGTATCACCTCGAAGTTATGCACCGCTTGCGAGAAGCAATACGAAGAAAACGTACGGAACTGTGGGAAATCAATTCATGGGTCTTGCATCACGATAATGCACCTGCTCTCGCCATTTGTTGGCCTGAAACAACATAGTAATCATGCCTTAGTCCCCGTATTCATCTGATCCGACCCACTGCGACTTTTTCATGATTGAAAAATTGCAAAGACCGAGGAAAGGACGGCGTTTTGTGACAATTGAGGAGATGCAAAGCTAATCGCTGAAACAGCTCAAGGACACACCAAACAGTGCGTGGGTTGGAAATAACGCTGCTACAAGTGTATTATATCTGAGGAGGACTAATTTTAGGGGAACAGAATAATTGATGACAGAAAATATTTTTTGAGAAAAATCAAAATTCCTTTTTTTTTGAAAAATGTCGTAAGCTAGTATTGTAAGAGAACAGACATTCTGTGGCCACCGTGGAATAGTATGTAGAGTGCGATACTCGCACGCCGAAGGTCTAGGTTCGATTACCTTCTCAACACCTCGAAATTTCACGGCACCACCTCTTTCGAACTGCTAACAACACTCGAAGACCAATAAATATCTAAGAAACAGCTTCTCAAACTTCGCCGTTCGGAGTCGACAAAAAAACTGTAGGTCCCTTCTACTCGAGAGAAAACAGAAGCTCGCACAACACGAGCAGTTGCTAAGCAAGCTAGGCCTTGATCCTTCTGTGGACTCTCGCGCCATACAATTATTATTAAACATCCTTCTCTTTCAGAATTGTACCCACTAATAGAAGTCAGAAGCTATCGTGTTTCGTACGGTTTCTACCATACATCGACATTGAACTTTGTGTTAGAAAGAGTGGAAGCAGACAGAAATAAGATTTGTTTGAGTTTCACTTAATAAAAATTCAGTTAGCGAGCCATAGCAAATTTAAACAAACAGTGCGAGAACCTCCCAGTCTAAATTGGATATAACTTTCACAACAAATATTTAAAGTTGCGCCAACCTCTTTGTCAGGATCAAAAAAATTATCAATGAATAAGTCTAAACAAATTTCGGCGTATATGGTAGACGAAGTGTATTCACTGCATTCAACATTTAACGAACATCCCTTCCGCATTAACCCGTACGGCGCAGACTTACAACACCAGCAAACCACGATTTTGCATAAAAATTCAAAGCATTACTTTGGTGCGACCCCTCTGTTCAGAGTCGGTTTTGATTGTCGCAAATATCGTTCGCCTCGAAATTTTTTGTTCTTTTTGTGACATTGCAGATGACACTTAAAGGTTGTTCGCCGGGCCGCTCTCCTCGAAAACAAACGACATGCAAAAAACAAACTCGTAAATGTCCGCCGAATGTTCGCAGGATATCCACAGATGTGTACTACTTACGTACATATTGCACTTCACTTTTGATATCCCTGTTTTGCGGTCCAACCGTAACATCAGAAGCCGTGTCTTTTTTCTGCTTGTTTTCCGGATACACACGTTAGCATGTACACACCGTACATTAAGGAGGCAAACCGGAAAACAAAACGAGAAACACACTGATGTGGAGAAATATGAACATAGACAGTGACAGGCGATGTGACACCACCCGCGGTAAGATCTGCGCTAATACCCGTAAAAGGACATTGGATGAAGTATTTTTATTTGAATAGCAATATCAGATGAAGACGTAAATTCCGCGCGTCTACGCAAGAAAAGTTATGACCGGGAGACACCTTAAGCTGAAGAGTAGGGTGAAGGCGCATTACTCGCGACGACCTTAATAAGATCGGAAACGTAATGATGGTATTTATATATTTTTCGTGTCGTAGATGGGCCCTAGCCGGGGCCCGCTCGGAGGTGCAATAAAATATGGATCGTAAAGTGAGCATTCCACCGCGTGAGTACGAAGAATGTGTAAACACAACATCACACACTATAAATGTACAAACATACAAATCGTAACACAAATAAAAAAAGCAAGACACGTCAAGGAGGGGCTTCTAGGTGAGTCGGTGCTAGTGAGTGAGGAAAGGAGAACCACAACACCAAACAACGGTGGAAAATATACAATGACTTTGATTTGAATTTGTTTAGCTTGTCAAAATTGCTTTCGCCAGTTTCAGTTTGAATGTACATAGGACAGGGGCTACTGCAATTGTGGAACTTACCTGTTGAGTATCTTGGACCATTACTGCCGCCACCATAGATTAGATGATGACTTGAGCCGCCGGTGCCCGAGACAACGGCGATTTCATCCAATTCATGGCCGGGTGATGTACCTGCGGATACAAGGCGTGTAGATGAAGTCGCAGTCCCGGCTGTGCTCTGAGACTCCTTACGACCTCTTAGGGAGAGCACCAGCCGTTTGGCTGTTGACATTACACTGCTAACTGAAAAGATACAAATTAAACACGTGCTTATGCTTTCAGAAACTACAAATGTATGTAAACGCTTAAGTAAGGTTATAAAATTCTGTTCACCTGGCATAAACTCGTCCTTGAACCGACCCATAAACTACCAATCTGTGTGTGTATGTGCCTGCGGGACAACTTGAGTGAATGGTTTATGTGCCAATTCAAAGACGGTATTTATGATCATAAAAGATAAGTAATCAGACTCGAAAGCACTTAAGATGCCAAAATGTGAGTCACATTAAGTTTTACTAAATTGCGACATCAGTGAAACGACAAGACTGTCAAATGCATTTCTGCTTTGTTCGCGTTGCTGGCAGTTTTTATGCAGCGTTGTCTGTACACCTTTGTGAGCTGAAGCAGTCCTCCTGCCTCGTAAAAGAATATGTGCCTCCGGCCTGCTCTACATCCTTCAATGGTGAAGCCAGCGCCAGCTATAACTTCCTGAGACTTAAATTTAAACTTACCAAGAGCAGACTTGCAGCTTTGAAGTGGAATGTAGCGGGGGTACACACATTAATATTCAGACCGATCCCACGAGCGTACTTTGCTACAGATAAAAAAAATCAACTTGTGGACTTAAATCGTTAAGTCAGCTTTAAGCATGGCTGCAAAGTTTTGATATCTCTTTTCGATTTAGAAATAAATGCTATAGAAAAGTCACTTCAACTTTTGCCCATTGCTCAGCCATGCGGAGCAACAAATTAAATTTTAATTAGCCAACGGGAAATGTTAACGTTCGAAGAAATTGTTTGATCTCTTTCGCGCTTGTGCCAGTTGCAAATTAAGAATGTCTTCAAATGTTTATTAGGATAGTAACAAAGAAAGTGAGCTTCGAATAAGGAAAAGAAGAGTGAATTGCCAGTTGGGTCAACACATTCTGTAAGCAAGGTAAAATACAAAATTTTAATTGATGGGCATGTTGATTTTAAATTCATCACCCAAGCAGAAGTAGTGCTGAACTAATACGAGGTCAGGTTTGGCAGTACTATGGCTGATGAATGAAAATAAATTCTTCAGCCTGCATGCCAGAAGGCATGTAAATGTTGACATGAGAGCAGCCAGAAGGTATGTAGCTTTTGCCGGATGCACGTTGTTTTCAGAATTGTGCGCACTTTTGGTAGTATCTTGCGCTCGAGTGTGAAACTTCTGAGGAGTGTCATCATGAGTGATATCCTCCGATTGTAAGTATTGTAGAAAGAGAGGTAAGAATACAGCCCAGACTCCAAACAAGTTTTAGCATTCCCTGAAGCTGGGAGTTCAGAATAGAGTTCCTTCGTCTTCGTCTTCGTCTTCTTCTTCTTCTTCTTGTGGCGCTACAGTCCGGAAGGCACCTGGGCCTCAACCAACATGTCTCTCCAACCAACACGATCTTTCACCACCTGCCTCCAGTTCCGCACTCCAAGTTGGTTAAGGTCCTTCTCCACTTGTGTGCGCCACCACCAGACTAGGCTGGCCTCTGTTACGTTGTCCCAATGGCTCAGATTCGAAGACTTTTCAGGCCGGAGCAGTGGTGTCCAAAAGCTTTGCATGGCCTAGCCATCTTAAGCGTTGTATCCGAAGAAGCTTGCCCAGTTCCTTCATCATACGTATACGCACCCAACAAGATATGAAAGCAAAAGCAGGCTTTCAACGCAAACACTGTTACCGGATGAACATGTTCTTGAGAGAAAAAATTGTTCAGGGAACAATTTGTTAAAGATGTTTGTAGATGTTGCAGATGAATAAAATGACAAATACAGGTTCATGCACATACTAGTATATTAGGTAAATCCTCAAAGACTTCTTAACAAAGCAGTGGTTATGCACCCAAAATCAATTTACACATCTTCCTTTTTTTCGGCCTTAGGGTACACTGCACTGGAGCGCTCAGACTCAAATACTGGTCCATTGTACTATCAGTCAGTAACCTTGGTTTAATGCAATTTCATGTCAGAGACATTGTCAGAGAAAGTGCTCTGTAGTGCCTTCACCGGCGTCGCCAAGAGTGCCGTCACTAACCCCAAGCTGACTTAGGTAAAGTGTCCCGTTAGTACCCCGACTGCACTCATTTCTGTCTGAAGATAGCAACAAAACCGCGGATTTCTTGGGAACATTCTGGAGCATACACTTGGTCAGCCTACAACTTAGAGAGTCATGCCATCTGTGGTTGTGCTGTTGGGAGACCCAAACATCAACGGACGCCCTAACCAAGGATGCAGGTCGTCCCAAGGTGAGTTCGAGCCCTGCGATTACCTCTTTTGAACCTTTAACAGCTAGTTCATCGGCAATCTCATTTCCCATGATCCCATGATGTCCCGGGATCCAGACAAGTCTTTGCGAATTCAGCATGCCGAACAAATTAAGGGATGACTTACATTCTTTGACTATCTTGGAAGAAGTGAGTAACGCCTTAAGCACAACTTGGTTGTCGCTACAGACACATATACTTCACCCTTCAACCTATACTTCTCATTATAGTTGGCGGCCATTAGGATCGCACACGCTTCCGCCTGGAAGTCAGATGCGAAATTTTCTAAGGAGGGGTGAAGTCGTTTTCTACGAAGGTCCCAGCTAAAGAGCCTCAGGCGTCCGTGAAAATCGGACTACATTTTTTTCCCGGTACAGTTTTTGGCTGGAGACAGTCCACGACACGGGAAAGTCCATTTTCTATAAGCGACTCAGCTGTATTATTGGTGACCTCGCATCAGACGGCATGTTCATGAGGCTAGTGTCATAGGAGATGCGGTGTGCCAGTGCAAGTTGAACCAAAAATGTTCCCTTTTTCGGCGAGAGTTGACCTTGAGTGTGCATTCCATGATGTGGATGTTAAAGGGAGGGAGATTAGTCAGTGCATCAAGAGCCAGAGCCAGTCAGAGCGTACTGTGTGCAGCCGAGATAAACTGTTCTTTGAAGTTTGGTGAAAGCAGCAGTCACGGATTTGCGCTAAAGCTTGTTCCACCAAACGAGGACGAATCTTTTGGGTGATAGACCTCAGGTTTTTCCAAAATCTCCCTTACACTTCCAGAAGACTGAGAGCACCTTGGAGGTTTTTCTTTTAATGTGTTTTTTCCAAAGAAGTTTTTTTTATCCAGGATAACACCTAGATATTTGGCTTCATTGGAAAGTGGAATAGTGACACCTTTAAGTACTTGTTGAGTGAGACCAGTCAGATTCCTCCTTTTCGTGAAGACAATAACCTCAGTTGTAAGAGGGTTGACTGACAGGTACAGAGAAAAAAAGGGGTGAACAATTAAATTTAGTACAGATTTAAATTTATCAAATGTTTCCAAATGTTTACTTGAATTTTTCATTTGGGTTAGAATCGGCAACCGGCTGAAACTGACATAACCTTTTACTAACGTTCTGTCCATTCTCTACTAACGTCACGCCTATCCTATAGTAGTTGCTTTCCATAACACTCAGTTTCAAATGTTTCAAAAGCTTCAAAAATATTCCACAAATGTTTGTTTTTACTATTTTCTCAAGTCGTAATGCGGATAAAAGATCCAAGCGACTTAGAAAATTACCTGGAACGAGATAAACAATGCTTGGAGATTAAGTGTCAAGGTTAGTAAATCTTGATGTGGAGTGCATCATGCTTGTATAAATCAGTTGATATTTGCTTCATTCCTTTCTCCTAAATTGTCAAGAAGTATGATCTCATGTGAAACTTCCTTCATCTGGAGAGTGATATGCCAAAGCTGACATCGTTGTGGTGTCCATAAAGAACGCCTCTCTCTTTTTCGTCTTCGCGCTAGTCGTGAACATTCAAAGAGAACTTTTCAGGAGCTATAAGCTATGTTCCCAGTCAAACAAAGAAGGTATTCCAAGACAATCACGTGTATTGAATTCACAATCCGATTTCATGGCACAGGAAATGTAACGCCATTCTTGAGTTCGAATGGCAGCTAAATCTACTTCCGCAAATGAGTCGTAACCTCCAACATATTTTTCTTGTATTTTGTCCACCACTTTATTCCAAACGAAAGCTTCTTATGCACAAAAATTGCTATTCGGGAGCCTTCCATCGGTCTATCTGATATTCACGCGATGTGGCTTCAAAATATCAGTCAGTCGACACGTCCCACGAAATGAAGGTGTACGTAACCGACACCAACACAAATCAGCGTAAACGCATAACAGACGTTGAATCTGTGTGGTTGTGTCACAATAATTTTTGAACAGATAGCTGTCATGTACAAAATCAGCTAACATTACAGTCAACTACACTGACACTTGAGATGCCGCAAAACAGAGCGAAATATACTGCAACAGAGTATGACAACTACGATTCCCCCAAGGCAGACTTCACAACCCATCACCGTCACAAAGCAATAAAAACCGCCACTGCCCTTTGAAACCAAATACCACAACAACTTGCGGCACATGTCACACCGAAATTTCACAACCAACGAATGCGACAGCTGAAAAGCTCAAATGCGCAAAAAAGAAAACGTAAAATTAATCCATTGACACATGAAATATTTAATCAATCCTCACCCGCAATTGACACAAAAGAGGAATATGGAATGTAAATAAATAAATTGTGTGCTTGAAGCGCAGATGGCTGTGGCTGAGCTTAAAGTGCTCGTGTGAATGCGCGGCGGCAGAGACGCGACTGTATCCAGGGCGGACTTTTATCAGTCCTTTGAGAACTCGGAACAACGTGCATTCTGACATTTTTGAGAATGATAAATGCTGTGCGAGAGATACAAAGTGAATATCCCATGAAAGAGTGCCTGCCTTGCTCACACCCGCCATCTATCACGCCTGGGATCGTCAAGGCAAAGCACAACGGATCCCGGGGGAATATCCTTGCAACGCCTCGTTAACATCTCTTTCTTTCTTTTTTTTTTCATTTTTACTTTGCGGCAATTAGCCGGGCTAGAGAAAACTCATAGGATTCACCCTGGAAAAGCGACAATTACTTAATTATCCTGATCTTTGCAGAATTAAATGGCAAGGGATATAGCAGCTTAAAAAAATTCATTGATTGATGACGGAGGTAATTAGATATGCAATTTTCAATTAGAACTTTTAAATCGGCCTCGTATTTTTTCTTGTTGTGGCGAAATCGAAAATCTCTCCGAAGGGTGTCCTCAACGTGGACGAAGGAGGATAATGTTTCATAAGGAGGGCTGCTGAGAATAAACTTTGAGTTTTAATTGAACTCTTTGTTCCCGACTAAGTGGCAGTGTTAATGAAAGGGATACGAGATGTTGTTTTCTCCCGCGTGGATGAAAATGAGAATCATATGGTACAGCCAATAAATAATAAGCATAAGAAGGAGACTAGACAGTTCCTTCACTTTATGGTCAGTTTTGGAATTTAAGACGAATGTGTTTTGATCTGATGTGTTTTGTTTGGACCTTTTCGGTTCCTCTTTGAATAAAAATATTTTTTAAATCTATAAGGTCTGGCTTCATGTGTCTATACTAGGAACTCTGCAAAATACATATAAGCGGAGAACTGTCGTAGGATTTCACTTTACAACCGATGCTATTTCTGGTAACCGAAACAACTTCCGCTTTCGCGAAAGATAATGCTGGCTGGTGTGGCATGTTGGTTGATGCCCAGGTCCACCTCGGACTGTAGCGCAATAAGGAGAAGAAGACGAAACAACTACCGTCAAAACCCCTAACGTGAAAGACTAAAGTCATGCTTTATAAGAAGCTAATCCTGGCAGTCTCGCTACATGGGGCGGAAAGGTGGACGGTAAATGAAATGGCTGAGTGAATGCTTGGGACCTTGGAAAGAAAAATTCCTGGCCGTTTCTGTCTGTGAGGATGGCGGATGAAGAAGAAGCCACAACCTCGACATATACGTACTGTATTGAAATGTGTATGGAGGCGAAATACTCTCGGCTACACAGCTTCAACCTTATCGAGATAATGGGCAACAACTTTGCGGTTAAGAGGGTCTTCGAATATTACTTTCCTATTTTGTGGAGAAGATGAAGTTCGAACTTCCAGTATAAAGACAAGGTGATCACGTACGTTACGGAGCTTGGTTTGAATGTCTGGAAACTGTGTGCCAGAGATTGTCGAGAATTGAAACCAACATTAGTTGCAAGTAAGTAAGTGAATCTAGTATTAAACTCTTTTCCACTTTAAGGTTGTGCATAACCTTTGCTAACAACTTGTTTTTCAGACATTTGGAAAGACCTTACTAGGCCAAATCCTTTACGACGCAGCTCCTCATATCTCCTACAATGTTAACAAGAAACACTCGTAGAAGAATCAAGTACGAGGGTTGCCTTTTATATATCAGGATCAGAGAAAGAAAACAAACATTAATCATCGCAAATAGCTTTACTGTTTCTCAAACTATCCCCCATTAAGATTTATTCACTTTTGCAAGCGTTTAAACCAATTGTCGAATCACTTTTGCCATTCTGATTGAGGTATCTCCAACACATGCATTCTGAACTCATCAAGCGCTTCCTCAGGTGTCGAAAAACGTTGCCCTGGAACAAAAAAAGTCATTCGGAGCCCACTCAGAACTATACGGCGGATGACTCATCAAATCGATGTTTTGAGTGCTCAAAAATTCAGTTGTTTGAGCCGATGTGTGTGTGATCTTCGGCGTTTGGTTTTCCTGATTTCTTGGAAGACAACTGGCAAACAAATGGTTGTGTACCACTCAGAGTTAACTGTTCTGCGTTATTCGAGAGGTACGGTTGCGACATGTCGAGTTTTTCCAAAAAAAGCAGGCGACTTTTTAATTAGAAGTGCTTTGTGCGCTAGCAACTTTTGCTGGATATGGCTCAATTTGAAACACCCATACAGTCGACTGCCGTTTACTTTCACGCTCTTACGTGTAAATCCGCGATTCACCACCTGTCACGATATCATAGACGTGTTTCAGAGCACTGCGATCGTATTTTTGGAGCATTTCTTTCATTTCATTTCCAATCGACACGAGCCTTTTTTTGATCGATTGACAAATTGTGTGGGATCCAGCGCGAACAAAGTTTTTTTACTTTCAAATGTTCATTCAATTTTGAATGTATGCTGGTCCCACTAATGCCTAAGGTTGTATCAATTTCACGATTGGTCACATGACGATCTTGCAATATCAGTTGGAGCACAGCATCAATGGTTTCCAGAACAACAACTGATTTTGGAAGACCTTCAAGAAATTCGTCTTGGAGTAAACTACGACCTCGGTTGAATTCACCATACCAGCGATAAATACTGCTCCTTGATGGAGCTTCATCGCCAAAAATTGAATTAGGTTCATCGATGCACTGTTGTTGAGTTAATCCACGTCGAAAGTTGTAAAAAAATCGCACGAAAATTTCCACGATTTAATTCCATAATTAATTCGAAATGAATCTTTTAAGTTGCAGTAAACAATATTTGTTTTGTCGGTCGTATGTCAAAACCTTTTTAATACGTATAACCTCAAAAACTTTACGATAGCGCTGTCAGTTGCCAGATCGGAACACTAGGGTTTCCCAATCCCGAAATATAAAAGGCGACCTTCGTATTTCATTTTGGTAAATTATTAGTGGCGTAGTGGGAAGAGTGCGAGACTCACATGTCGAAGGTCCAGGTTCGATTCCCGGTTGAAAACCTCGAATTTTTCACGGCACCACCTCTTTGGAGCTTCTAACAACACTCAAAGACTAAAAACTGCGTTCTCAAACTTCGCCGTTCGGAGTCGGCAACAAAACTGTAGGCCCCTTCTACTCGTGAGAGAACAGTAGTGCGCACAATACGAGTAGTGCAAGGACTTCTACGATGAGCAAGCTCGGGGACAGCAAACCTGGTACCCCCGTGAACTGTAGCGCAACCCAGCTATTATATTTATTATTAATTATCACCTTATTCGTTCCCTCACAACGAAAATAAGATGAAAATACGGAACTGGTCAACTTGACACTAACTTTCACGCTTTAATCAGCAAGCGTCTTAGCTCACGCTGTAGCTCTGCATATAAAGATATGACAATTATTAATTCAACAGCAAATGGTTTCTCTCCTGGCGTAGAAATTGAAGTGCGACACTCACACGCCGAAGGTTACAGCTTCGATTCCTGCACCTAACACATTACATTTGTTACGCGACCACCTCTTTTGAGCTACTGAAATTATTCCAAGAATAATAAAAGCTTCTTAAAACGCTTCGAATTCTCGGCCCTGGTCCCCTTGTGGCCCGCCATCCAAAGTATATTGAATTCAACGGAGGTTTATTTCCTTTGGCTCATCGAATGTAAGAATTCCATACCTCTTTAAGAAACATCCATTTTGACTGTATTTTGAACGGGATATTTGACACAATATGCCAATTGCACACGTCCACTTTCAAAGTTGTTCAAATATTAATAAAGTGTTTGACGTATATCATTTTTTACAATTACCTCCAAACGAAAAGCCTAGATTACTTGGCACATTGTCCTGTCAGAAAGACAGCCACACCGGTCATCCTTGTTTGTGGATAAAACATACTACATTGCGTTTTTTGATCTGAGCCTAATTAAACAAGCGCTAAACTTCCTTAAATGTCTTTACTTCTAAGAGTGATTTAAAAAAAAACGAAAACATTAAACTCTTAAAATACCTCATTAATTTAATACCTTCGTCGATATCACGTTCCCAGATATCAATTAGCACACATTGTCGGAAATCAAGCAACACCCTGTACTCGCACCAACATGGAAACAAATCCCTGTGGTGGTTTCAACACGGCTGTGTTAGCAACGTATCAAATGCATTTCACGGAATTTAACAAAATGCCATGAAAACCGTACAAAATGTGTACATTCCTGCATGCAGCTATCAATTAAACTCCCAAAATCTGCCAGTAATTCGACTCGGAAGTTTTTCCTTGAAACAGAATATCGGAGAGCACAGCCTCAATTTTGCGTCCTAAATGCTTAATTTACTTCCCCACTGGCCGAGTGAATTAACCTACAATTGAATCAGGTCACAGACAGATTACTGTGTGATTATCCGATCCACATGTATTCTTAATTTGCCGTTGCGACGTGCACACTTGAGTGGCCTCGCTCGGTGTCTATCACAATTTAACCTATTTCTCGACCTATTTTGACCCCATCGCGATGGAAACTCAACACCGCACAGAACAACACACAACGCCCTGAACTTTCTCTGCCAAATAGACTGCAATATAATCACTCAGAAATCCAATCCTCTTTCGCTGACAAAAGTGTCCTGCATAACTGTTTGTAAATATCGAACCTCCACGAAAACACACAATGTACGCAAACATGCATTAGAGGGCGTAATCAGGCGCAAATTGTTGTCAAATAAATATTTGCACAACCATTGTCATTCCCTTGAAGGACCTGGTTGCAAAAGTCTCCCCTTCGAACACCAGCTGTCAAATATATAATCATTATGCGTTTTATGTTCGCTTTCCTTTTGGCAGGGATCAAGCCAAGCCGCAAACGCTTAATTGCATAGAGGGCCTTGTGTGGTGTACACAATTTGGTGGGAATAAGTGATGCCAAGTTGGAACGTGCGAAGGTACTCATGGGGTTGTTATTTAAACACACGGTACCGTGAAATAAGATGTCGATTTGGCACAAGTTGTGGTGGTGGGTCAATTTTATGAACTGAACGCCAGAAGTTTCAGCCCCAAAATGTGTTGCTTCTGCAAAGGGTAAAGAAGGTGCACCACACGAATCTGAATGTACATCTGACTTCCTTCTCTTAGGGCCATAAATAAATTAATGGGAAATCCGGAGAAGGAGGAGCATCTTTTTCGAACAGCACTGTACAGGAGTCAACGAAAGAGAGGGAGGGACTTCTGTATTTAACGCCTATCAGAAGAAGAACAGTCTGAAGAGCCACTTGATTAGCATTATCAATATGTTGTCTTGCGGTTAATCAATGCCGGTTCAACACGGAATCAAGTTTTTCCACTTCAACAACCAATTACGCGGACTATTCACATAAGGCAATGATTATATAATTTTCGGAAAACTTTCTCTGGTCGGAAATGTGCGTAATAACCCTCACCAGGAATCAGTCGCTTTGGAGGACATGGAATAACGTAAAAAGAAAATGGACCCGTACTTTCCAAAAAGCTGTAGTCAACTGATGAACGACAAGAAAGTTTTCAAGCCTTTCTCGGCTCTGACCCGTCGTCCAGGTAGTTAACAAGTGAACAAGTCACGAATTGTCATACAAAATCAAAAAAAAATTAATTTCATCATACAGTGAAAAAGATAACCGGTTTAAAGAAGGTAGCAAAAACCTACAGGGACTTCCCTTAACAAACGTGCCATTCATACTAAGAAACGATGGCCATTAAAGGTCTTTTAACCGTATGTCCCTAGGGTCCCTGCGTTTCGGACTAGCACAATAGACTTCCTGGACCAACTTACTTCATCCGATTTTAAGTTGCCTCAGTCATATGGATCAAGTCCTTTTCAAGGGTTTTGGGGTTTCTTTGACGTTTTCAGTTCCAATAGTCACACGGTTGACGCAAGGCAAGCAAGGACAGTCCACGGGAGGGGGGGGGGGGGCAGGGCCTAGCTTGCTCATCAACTACTCGTGTTGTGCGCGGTACTATTTCCGTCACGAGTAGAACGGACCCACAGAACCTGGACCATCAGCGTGTGAGCATCGCACTCCGCCCACTGCTCCACGGCGTCCACCCAATCCAATCTTACACACGTTATTTTTGGAACGAGGACCGCTCTTCCAGATGTCTTATCTGCGGCTCGATTCTGGTTTATGAATCAAGACCATCAATGAATAAAAAAATCTAAACTCAACTCCGATTCATTCTACTTTGGCATTATGGGGCACCAGGTCCAGGGCAAAAGATGTGTATTTGGTGGCCGACTTGTCAAAGTCTGACACCTTTGATAATAATGGTGATGAAGTACGGTGTTACGGCCAGCCCCACCCAGTTCCTATGAAGATTAAAGAGACAACGGACAAAGGCATTGACTAAGTAACGACACATGTGGCATCTCATCTCTCATTGAAAAGGCTCTAGGACTGCTTAAGCCACTATGTAGTTCTTCCAATGGATATATGCCCATGACATGAAAAACAGCATCATCACGACTTCTAAGTCATGCAATGAATGTTCAAAACCTTACGCTTTATGTCAAACGATGAATCTGGGTCTGGACACACCATGAACATTGTCTAAAGGGCTCCTTCAGTAAAACGAAAGATTGCTTTCGTTGTTGTCAGAGTTGTGAAACAAGAACAGCCCGCAAAGAGAAAGTCGTCCATTCACAGCGTCTTATTTATTATATTCGTTGGGTAGTACTGATTTCCATGTTACAGGACTACCGACTTGTATAAATAAATCCAGACTTTTTTTTTTCATAATTTTTGACAATTCGAAATTTCTTTTTTTATTTTGTGCAGCGCTCGAGACATGTAGTCTGTCGGAGCACGTCAACAGGTTTAGCGTTCTGTAATGAAAAATCGTCCTGAATTTTAAAAATATCGTTTAAGTTACGCAACGTACATTATTAAACAATATTTACTGTTGATGGCAGACTAAACGCTTAAACCACAGAAATTTGAGTATGACTACAATGCAGCGGCAAGAGAGTAGAGCAAAATTTTGATGAACATCAAAAATAATTAAATAGCTGTCTGTTTTAGTAACAACAGGCCCGCAGCTACAATTTAAATGTCACACGTTTTCCAACAAAACACCATCTGTATGACAATGCAACAACGTCATAAACGAGTTTACTCTTTAAAGCTACAGCAATAAGAAAATACCTAAGAAGGTCATTGAGCACTTAAAGCAAAAGCTTCATCCATTAACGTTGCTATTGGCACATCCAAATAACCCCACAACAGAAAAACGTGTTGTTTCGCATGGCCACTCTCAAATTTTATACTGCAAGTAGTTCGTAGCAAACATCTGTTGAAATGGCGCACATTTTCATGCAGCTCACTGAACCATCTAGCATCAGAATACTACTCAGTTGAAGTTTTAGCATTCCATTTTAATCATTCGCTACGATGCGCCCGAGAGGACACGATCATTCTAGAAGAAATTCGGTGAAACTTCTTTAAAAACTGTTGTGTATACTCGTACCACATAATCCAAGACACACCAACAATAGTGGTTTCTCGCTGGATTCTCCAACGCACCACACAACTACATATCACAAATGAATACATATCGACTAATTTTGGTTTCTCCACTGCTGAGGACTGTAAGCACCCATCCAGGAGCTCATCGCAGCCCTATCTCGGCAAACAGCAAGAGAGAAAACAATTTCTCTGAAATATTATTTAAAATATTCAAAGCCTTACTTCACAACGGTGTACCTTTTCACCCAGCTGCCGCTGTTGCGGCTTCGTCTGACTGATGAAATCCCCCGAACACGCCCATCAGTATGCGAGTGTGCTCGTATTCGTGTATGGTACATTTTCTGGATCATTTACCCGTCAAATGGTATTTTTCCTGGTGGTCCTTGGATTCCTTTTTCTTTGAAATATGGTGGGCCAGCTTCTTCTAGGATACGTGACTAAGGTGCACACCACTGTGCCGCTGATAACGGCCCAGAGTGGGGAAGAGAAAAAAAACTGTTATGACTCTCTGTCTTACCTATATACCTTTTTGTTTCCTTAAACGGTTTGAAAACTGCTGATAAGCGAAAACATTTATTTTTAGGCTGCATCCCTTATTGTGGGTGGGCACTATTTTTTTTCAATTCCTTTCGCTTTTAACTCAAGTGGAAAGCGACAGCTGTAATCGTAGCAGCGGCACAGAAAGCCGTACTCTTATCTGTTAAATTGTGTTGAGATTTATTGAAGTATAAATTTATACTCGATGTGTTATGAACCTTAACACATGCGTGAAGGCGAGTCCACAGCACAGCAAATGAGGACTTTTCTTTTTCAATTTATTCGAATGAGGTCGGCAAGGATTTTCAAGATTGTGGAGACGACAATTTGTGATGACCGCTGATAACTTGTGTCGAAGGGGAAGTATCGTTTGCTTGTAAAAACTGTCTTCGTGTGCAAATAAGAGCGCTCCACCCTTTTGCTTGACTGAGCTTTTTGTGTGCCACAAGGAAGTGTACACTGACTACGTCAACACGTTTAAATTATTTTTACTTTATTTAACTTTTTCAAATGTCAGATGTATGTCGCTTGCTATTGATTCCTTTCGAACCTTTCTTGGAAATGTATAAAAGATGTCTTAGAGGAATTAAATGCTTTACTCGAGCCTTTTTTGGGTACAGTATTAATGCTAGTTATTGCCAGTTTTGTAGCGAGGTTTTTCATTTTTGAAAAGTTCTTAAAAACTGCGAAAGAAAACGCAGTAAATAAAAGCCACACATTTATCACCACCAACCAGCCAAAACCAAATTAAGGCGTGAGCAACTGTTTTAAATTGAAAATAACTCTTGCATGCTCTAGTGTGGTTATTTAGAGTATATCGCAACCAGTTTTAAGATGTTACTTCGGTCCAAAACCTTATTCTGCTGACACCGCAAATCGTGTTTATTAGAAACTGAAGAAAATCACTCCCCCACTAATAGCAACAATAAATCAATTTAAAACAGATCGAAAAAGGATGAAGGAATGTCCTGAATGACACTCTGGAGCCTGAAAAATTGATAAATAGTCTGTACAAATATAACCTTGGAGGACTAACGGAAAATTGATTAAAAGCAATTTTACAGACAGAACGATGAAAGTAAAAGTATCGGACATAGCAAGCACTGTAGAAATAATTAAGTATGGAGTACCACAAGGCTCAAAACTAGGACCAATCTTATTCATTTTTCCACGAATGAACTACTGACAGTACGTCATAAGGGACCGAGCTATGCCTATGCGGATAATATAGTAATCTTGGTAAAGCACCGGGACCTGCAAATAAGCATTTTACAAAAAGAGTTTGATGCATCATTAAAATGGTTCCACGATAATGGGTTTATTATGAGTGCTGCAAAAACTAATGTGATGCTTAAAAAATCGCGGCAAACAGAAGAGAAATTTACTGATGTGAAGTGAGCGTCAAGCTACAAACGTCTCTATAGGGAACACTTGTTGTGAACGAGCCCTTATTTTTTTTGCTTGTTTGCTATGACATTTGTGCAAAATATTAAGTATACATCAAGTCAGACAGACAACATCATATTTTTTCATCATGTTAAAAATGTCGAATTTTGTACCAGAAAGTGATGATTTGTGGGAAGCATTCATTTTCATTTGAAGAAAAGTGCTGCAGAGTCGCATCGAATGCTTGTCGATGCATATGGTGATCATGCTCTATCAGAAGCAACATGCAAAAGATGGTTTCAAAGGTTCAGAAATAATGATTTTGATGTGAGAAATGAAGAACGTGGAAGACCACCAAAAAAGTTTGAAGACGCCGAATTGCAAACGATTTTGAATAGAGATGAGACTTTGAGTCAAAAGCAAATGGCAGCAATGTTAAATGTTGCACAACAAACAATTTCTGACCGTTTAAAAGCTATGGTAAAGATACAGTTGTGTGGAAAATGGGTGCCACATGAATTGAATGAAAGACAGATGGAAAACCGAAAAAGCACTTGTGAAATTTTGCTTGAAAGACACGAAAGAAAATCAGTTTTGCATCGGATTGTTGCTGGCGATGACAAATGGACTATATTTAGAATCCTAAACGAAAAAAATCATAGGTTAATCTGGGACAACCATCAACATCGACTGCAAAACCAGATCGTTTTGACAAGAAGGCAATGCTGTGTGTTTGGTGGGACCAGAAAGGTGTGCTGTACCACGAGCTCCCAAAACCTGGTGAAACCGTTAATTCTGATCGCTACCGACAACACATGATCAATTTGAACCATGCATTGATCGAGAAACGACCAGAATGGGCCAGAAGACACGGCAAGGTAATTTTGCTCCATGACAATGCACCTGCACACAAAGCAAAACCGCTTCAGGATACAATCAAAACACTTGGCTGGGAGCAGCTACCCCACCCGCCGTATTCACCAGATTTGGCTCCTTCCAACTAACATTTGTTTTCATCGATGGGACGCGCATTGGCTGAGCAGCACTTTGATTCCTACGAGGAGTTCGAAAATTGGGTGTCTGGTTGGTTAGCTTTAAAAGACGAACAATTTTATTGGCGTGGTATTCAGAAATTGCAAGAAAGGTGGTCAAAATGTGTAGAAAACATTGGCCAATACTTTGAATAAAATGTTTTTACTTTCCCATTAATAATAAGTGGTTCATTTTCAAAAAAAGCCGATGTACCTGGTATACCGACCCCATCTATATTTACTACAGGAATGACTGTTGTCCACTTTCCGACACCAAAAACGAAGGAGAAGAACTTTCACGACTTAAGTATCTTAGAGTGGCCGCCGTGGTGTAGTGGGTAGAGTGCGACGCTCACACGACAAAGGGTCTAGGTTCGATTCCCGGCTGAACAACTCGTATTTTTCACGGCACTACCTCTTTCGAGCTGCTGACAACACTCAACGTGTACTACCTGTCTAAGAAATCTTCTCAAAATTCGCCGTTCGGAGTCGGCAAAAAACTGTAGGTCCCTTCTTCTTGAGAGAGAACAGTAGCGCGCATAACGCGAGTAGTTGATGAGCAAGCTAAGCCCTAGTCTCCCTGTGGACTGTCGCGCCAACAATTATTATTATTAAAAATATCTTAGAATTACGATATACAACAACTTTTAACGGCACCATCACATAAATTCGTTTAGTCTTCAGCTCAAATTTGCCATGTTTGCTATGGTGAATCTGAAAAAATACTCAATTACTGAAGTGCAGAAGCAAGTGTACTGCCCGCTAGCTGAGTCTCGAATTAGATATGGGATTCTGGCTTGGGGCAACGCAGCAAGAATTCATTTCGACAAAATAGCCACCTTACAGCAGCGGCCTATCAAGTTAGTGGGTTTATTTAAGGTATTAAACGTCAAAGCAATCTATTGGATAACCACACTAATGCACTATATGACCGGCCAACAATTCTTACACCCTCTACAACACACGGTAAATACAAGAAGACGAGCTCAAGGAACGTTTGAAATCCGGGAAACTTACAACACCTACAGAGATGGAGAATATTGTTCCAAAACTAAGATTTTGGCATACATACGTAAGAGACAAAGTTGACACATAAACCAATGCCGCTTACCCATCATAAGCAACACAGGTTAGTGAATTGGGCTGGTGAACAGCTTGAAGCTGATTTTCATCATCTTCAACGATAAGGCTCATTTCTGGTTTGTCAACAAGCAACAAATGTGTTCTTGGGCGGGCATTACCCCACACTTACTTCACAAGACATCATAATATCCAAAAATAGAAAAATACTTTTCAATGTGGCCAATCGTCACGTTATTTTAAAGCAAGTTCGCTACTGAACCGTAATAAGTGATAATTGTTAGCCTCAGTTATAAATTGTATACTTGTCCGATATGATTATAACAGGACGATGCCACAACTCATATTCACAATTGACCACGATGGAAGAGTAAGTTTAGCGACAGCGAAGTTCTAAGAAATGGATTCGTTGAATAGTCGCCTAGTTAATGTTATTTGAAGCCTTTCGAATATTTTTTTAAGAGCCACATAAAGAAATAAGTTCGAAGCCAATACTAAACGTGAAATAGCGGAAATTTCGTCTAATATATGCGAACATTCGAAAATTGCGACATACGACATAACTCCTGCAACCAAGACCGCGGTGGCCGCGCTAAGCAAATTCAATTTTATTTATGTTGCATGTACAACTCATTTGTGCGGCTTGCTAAGGGATGGCGTAGCTTGTATTATTCGATTGTTTGTATTCCATTGGAACACGAGTTGGAAAGCTACTGTCATTTGAAGCGTAGACGACAATAATTTTGGTTCAAGCAAATATGTCGAATTTTGTGCTGAAAAAGTGGAAAAGTTCTTCTTCATTACTTTATTACGAAGAAAACTGCTGTCCACTGAAGTTTAAAGAGCTTATGGTGAAATAGCGCTAGCTCAGCGAACATGCCAAAATTGGTTTGCACAATTCAAAAGTGGTAAATTTGGCTTGGAAGACAATTAACGTCCTGGGCAGCCAAAAAAGATTTGAAAATGAAGAACTGGAAGCATTACTCTACGAAGATTGTTGTCAAACACAAGAAGAGCTCGCAGAATCTTTGGGTGTCACGCCATTTCAAAACGTATAAGAGCAGCTGGATATATTCAAAAGCAAGGAAGTTGAGTCCTGCATGAAATCAAACCGAGAGACGTCAAAAGGAGTGAGTTTTGCATATCCGAAATTCTGCTGGAACGGTTCATGTTTACTTCGGATTGTCACTGGTGATGAAAAATCATCCATTGAATCTATTGCGACAACCCCAAACGCAAAACATCATATGTGAAACCCAGCCAACCAGCCAACTCAACGGCAATACCGAATATCCATGGTGCGAAGGTAATGCTCTGTATTTGATAGGAAAAGAAGGGTGTGCTGTATTATGAGCAGCTTAAACCGAGTGAAACCGTCAACGGACAACACTACCTAACACAATTTATCCACTTGAAGAGAACAGTATCCGAAAAACGCCTGGAGTATGCGACCAGTCACAAGACAATAATTTTCCATCATGACAACGATCGGTCGCACGTGGCTATAACGGTCAAGAACTATTATCAATACAGTGGATGGAAACTTGTACCCCACCAGCCGTATAGCATAGACCTTGCCCCTTCTGATTACCAAATGTTCCGGTCGACGCAGAACGCCGGCATTGGAATACGGTTAATATCAGATCAGAATATCAAAAATTGACTTGATTCATTCTTGACTGAGCTGGCGGAGTTAGATCCACAAATTGCCGGAAATATGAAAATAAAAAGTAATAGCTTCAGATGGGCAATACTTTGAATAATGTAATTGTACATGTTTTTTCTTAAATGAACGTTCATTTGTTGGAAAAAAAACCCGCACGAGTTATACACCAAAAAAAATGCTTTTGAACATATTCTTTGTTTTTTTTTTATTATATTATTTTCTTTCAATCAACTTCAAAAAAAGATTAAAGCACTTTATATATGTAGAATTCAAACCAAAATACTCTGTTCCTTGCAGCAACTTACAACAGCCAGAGTACTGACGAACTTCTCACATTATGACTTGAAAAAGTAAAAGGTCCTCAAGAATAGTTGAGTTAAACTCTCTACACTGATGTTTGAAACTGATAATTCATGTAAATCAAATTCTCAATGGGTTTTCTGGCGTTTATTTCGAGAGTCCAAATGATATATCACCACACATCTCGAGAACGTGTAACATTATCTGATTTCAAACTTGAAAAGTTAAATCTAGTGCAAAAATTATCACACACAAAGTTCCATTCGCATCAACAACAATCTCTCCAGTTTCACACGCAATGCAAGCCAACACTGACCGCCGTTGGTATCTAGCACTCCAGCAGAACCAGATACTCTCGGAAAGCAATCACACAACCCATCAATTGCGAAATCAAATCGATTTAATTCCAACAATTACACTAGAATCCCCTTGAACCATGTCGTCGAGATGAGGTGCAACTCCCATCAAATGTGTATGCCCCCCCAAGGCAGATGTTGCAATCGAATTTTGCATACAACCCCCGTGCGGCTTACACGTCCCTTTGTGTGTATGCAAATCGAATAATAGCCCGGTGTCATGCCGATCATTTTGCAATTATTTCTGCGTTAAGTAGACCTTAAGGCCAATAGCCGTGCATTATTCCCACTCCACACAGCTCCAAGTCCAATAACAAGCACGATGTTGCGGGACACAATGTGTGCACACTATGGGATAGGTGTAAGAAATTCAAAGAATCTATTCAATCAGTCAATGTAATACATCAGCACACCAGCCAAACTCACACATACTCGTATATGGATAACACGTCGCCAAGAAATGCGAAACCATTTGTAACCCTCCTCGCAAATCTGAAGTAAACTACATTCAATCACTACCTCAAACAGGATGCGGAGGACTTATTTCTCCCAGGGATACACACAGCAGCACAGCGCAATACGACAACGACCAACAGCAGAGAGTGAGGGATCAGTTGGCGCATAAAGGGCGCTCATGTGTTACAGCACGTTGGCGGCGGCGGCGGCTTAGGTACAAATACACCAGCACATCCTGGCGGCAGCGGATATCGACGACCTAAGTGAGGAGAAACACTATCACTTTAGTCAATCTTATTAAAACAAATTACAGGAACACGAGAACGAGCCGGAATCGATTCGACATGGTCGTCGGTGTTCGATGCTGCGTCGCTGGTTGGTGTCATAGAGAAGCCGCGCACACACTAGACAATGTTGGGTGTAACAATGTCAACATTTGTGGTTGGGATCAGTGGGAAATCCTGCAAAAATGAAAACAAAATTGGAACTACACCACACCAGCGGTGTGGAGTGTGTGAACGAGTAACGACATCCGTAAGCGAATTGTGTCCGGAAGGAGTGATGTATTTGCTTGCTGGGATATCTGTTACTTACTCCTTTGCCCACAACCAACAAAACTTCCTTTGTCGCAGCCCACATCGATCAGCACTGCCACAATGAAGTTGCATTATTGTTCGCTTAACGTTGATTTTATTTTCTTCTTCTTTCTCTCGTTTTTCTTTTCTGTGTCGGCTGAATGGACTGCTCAGTAGGAAGGCAGAAAATCGACAAGGATGTAATTTCAGGATTTTGTTTTAGTGTCATTTTACATTTTCCAAAGGATTTATGTGGGACAAGTGCTGGGAGCCGCCGCGTAAATGAAAAACTGCAACCGACGATGAATCGCTGGCACTTCACAGAGTCGTCGTCGTTGTCGTTGTCGTCCTTGCCGATGGCATGCATGTAATGCATTCATTCATCGTTCTGGCGGTGACGTGAAGAGAATGTTGTGACATTTTGGTTGACTAATTAGAATCAGATGGCATTGACGATGGATGAATGGGAGTAGGTCCTGGAAAATGATGCGCATACGACCGAGTGAGTTTATCGTTTCTTGCATTTCTCTTTGTAGCAACTGTGTCTCATCAGAGGGACGTCTGCATCACAGAATTTATCAAATTTACAAACGCGGGGTTTCTGGGCAACATTTTCGCGTTTACCTCGGTCCCCGGGGAAATTAATTCATCACCCTTTCTCCCTCCGCCGTTCAAACACCAAGGCGTTCCCAAACGATGATGAGATTCAATTAATAGATACGATTTTCAGTCATTTCCATTGAAATGCAATGAAAGAGAAGAGAAACCCCTGCCCACACTTCAGTCAACGCCGCAGCACAGTCCCTCAGTAAGCTTCCAAGTCACTCGCAACAGGCACAAGAGGGAGATGTCGTGTATGCAGCGGCTGGCACCGTCGTCGTCAGCAAACGACGTGTGGTGACGATGAATGAATCAGCCCTAATTGATGTCTCACGTTGAAGACAGCCCTGTACACGGAGTCTATAGACAGTATCTGCACCAATAAGTGGGTGTGGTGTCACCAGTTTCACGTGATGACGACGCGACGGATGTGTTCTTAGTCCTTTTCACTAATGAATTTTAATTGTAGTGCGATTTTGAAATTATCCTTCAAAGAGCACTCGAACACCGAGTCACAGAAAGAGGGTTTGCCTGTGTGTGGGCTGTGAACAATGGCAGAACGACGTGCAGGTTTCACATCTTTTCCGTGCGAAAATTATGTGCGATGAATTTTAATTGAGCTCAGAAGTATATCTCGAAATTGCTTCACAATTAATCATTACAAGCTGATAGCTATATAGAAATGAATAATTTTTGGTCCTGTATACTTTGAGGCTGGAATAGAGGAGTAGAGGTGCAGAGGAAGGAACGGGAACACATTGAAGCAACGCTAGTGGTATACGTACGTTGCATTTTGAATATGAATATGTTTTTAAAAGGAAAACTGTTTGAAAATTTTTCTTCCGTACGGAGTTGATGCTACCCAGAAGAGTGCAACTTTGGCGGCGTTTGTAAAATAAGCACTATCTACAACGCTCGGTTTCATTAATAAATATTCACACGGTCTACTTTGAGATTTTATTTCGTGGGATGAGCACGGCTTGTGCGAGCACAATTCATGTGCACAATTCTATGATAATGTTTTAAAAGCAGTTTAAAGATAATATAAAGTTTGGTTGTTTTTAGGGTACTATGATTGGGATGGTCTCTGTATAACTTAGAAGTCGATTCGTGAACCTTAATTTATAAACTAGGGGAGGCTTGATTATTAACCTCTAGAAATGAACTGCTGGTTGTTCAAGTTTTCATCGGATTACAAAAAACTGAACTTCAAGGTCAGATTTATAAACTATTCAAAGGTAATAGTTTTGTATCTGTCTTCACAATAAACTACTACTTCTTTCATTGGGCCGCCCACACGCACTGATTAAACTGAGACGCTCACACGCCGAAGAACCAGGTTCTAGTCCCGGCTAAACACCTCGTATTTCTCACGGCACCACCTCATTCGAGCTGCAGATAACACTCAAAAAGTAATAAATGTCCAAGAAAAACTTTCTCAAACTTCGCCGTTCGGAGGCGGCAAAAAACTGTAGGTCCCTTCTACTCGTGAGAGAACAGAGCGAGCACAACACGAGTAGTTGATGAGCAAGCTAGGCCCTGGTCCCTCTGTGGACTCTTAGACATTGGGCAAATCTGATAAGTTCTTTTTCTTCTTTGGTCGGGGCCACAGTCCTCTACAGTGGCTCCATTCGCTACAGTCCGGGTGGACCTGGGCCTCAGCCAACATGCCTCTCTAGTCAGCACAATCTTATCCAGCTGCTTCCAGTTGTGCACTCCATGTTGGTTAAGGTCCTCCTCCATTTGTTCTCTATTGCGTTATCTCAATGGCTCCGACTAGAAGACCTTTCGGACCGGAGCAGTGGTACATACGTTCTATATGGCCCAGACATCTTAAACGTTGAATCTGGAGGCGGTCGACCAGGCGTATTGCACCGTACACACCATAAAGTTCGTCGATAAACATTTTCCTCCAAATGCCATCAACGCAAACAGGACCAAAAATCGCACGCAGACCTCTTCCTTGGAAAAGAGGATCCTAAATTCCTCACCTGCTTATTGTAACATCCAAATTTTCGCGCTATAAAACGAGACTGGGATGTTCAAGCTCTTATACAAAGCCATCTTAGTCTTTCGAGAGAGCTCCATTATTCAAACGCCTATTGAACTCAATGAAACAGGGATTGGCAAGAGGAATTCTGCGTTTGATTTCGGTACTGATGTTCCTATTTACCGCAGAACCGAAATAGACGAAGTCCATGTCAATCTCAAATTTCTACAGCCTAATGTAACACTCTGTCTACGACGTTGGAATTGTGTGTCCTCCCTACTTTGCTTTACCTTCATTTACCGTCAGACCCATTTTAGCCGCTTTCACTTTAATTCCAGCAAACGCTTCACTGACGGCTATCTGTCTTTGACCAATCACGTCAATGTCATCGGCGCACACTAGCAGTTAAGGTGCCTTTTGGAAAATCGTGCCTCTCGTGTTGATTTGTGAGTTACACACGATCTTCTCAAGTCGCGTGACAAGACCTTCCCTTGTAATTTTTTTTTTTTTTTTTTTTTGTTTTTTGACAGTGAAAGGGGCAGTGAATTGCTTGCAGACCTAGACAGAGCAGAGAGAGTTCTCCATCGCCATCCTACACAATCTGATGAGTCTGATAAAAAAGAAAACTAGACATGGCACTGTAGAGAAATCGAACTGGTTGATAACCTTCAAAATCCTGAACTCATTCACTACTAGCTGCTCGTTTGAATTGCATTCTACGATATTCCTTTCACTATTTCACTGCTTCAACCTTCAAAAACCCCATTTAAGAGTACACTTGTTCAAATTCATTCCCTTTCCAAACTGACCACAGCTTTTAAAGGCAAAGCACAAAGCTCTTGGATTTTCAACTTGCTACTCTAGTGCGACAAATAAATTTCGCTCATATTTCCGTGAAAATAAGCCTTACAACTTTACTTAAGGGATCGTTTATCTCTTTAATTAGACCCGGACAGTGAACACCACACCACAGCAAAGCAGCCGGCACTGTCACTATTCTAACAACCGAAAAAACCTTTCACTCACTGTGCGTTTAATCAAATTACAAGCGCATCCTTGAGTATCTTCTGATGGCAATTATTCCGCATTATTTTTCCAACCCCATTCCATTCTATACTTCCACTCAAGGACCCTTCAAATAACGTCCACCCCACACCAGGCAGCAAGAAAGCGCCAAAGAAGCCACAGCATAGCAAAACCCCTGCAAGTCGACTCCAAATGAAATGCCAAGAAGGGCTAAAAAAGGCAAAATTAATGGCCACAGCCAAAAAAGGATAGTTACCATAATAATAATAATCATAATAATTTTTAGCACACTCCCCCATTATTTCATTTCGCCAGCACCACCTCCATCCTTCCGTTTGGTTCTGTTCCTGTGCCTGTCCTGTTTTATTATCGCACACGCTGTGTGTGCGCCGCCGCCGCTGTAACGGGCGAAGGGAACAAAATGAACAAACGCTGGCGGAAGATTGGATCGGACAGGAGATATTTTCACTCGGCACGGGTATAGAGCCCACACGAGGGGAAGTGACAGAATTGCAGGAAAATAAATGAAAATAGACGTTTTTTGCAGGGCTTACGCCATGACTCAATGGTCAGCACTTGTATATCTTTTTCGTGCTCGACGCCACTCCTCCTTGTGTTGGACGAGTATTTTAAGGACTTTTAAGGCTTTGGACGCCATCATCTTGAAGTGTCCCACTGGGGAAGTGCTGCTGTTGTGTTTTCTTCATTTTTGCTTTTTCGATTTCGATTTGCCTATTGGTATCTGCGGTTAAGTGAGGTGGAAGTTAACCAGAAGATGGTCTTTAGTGGGGATTGATTTCTGGGCTCCGAGCCACTTGGACGGCCCACAATCGAATGGCAGAGGTGCTTGCAAATGGTGATGACACACGAAGGACTCCTGGCAAATAGCGCAAAAATAGAAGAAAAACAACCCCTTTCAAATCCCCTGAGATCAAGGGGCTGCGTCTCACAGTGGCACACTCAACCATAACCCAAACTTTTGACTGGCTTCAAACTTTGAAGGAGGGCGACTGCTTTCCTGCGGGAAGAAATTCCCCAAAGAGTACTTTTCCATTGTGCGCTGAGGGCAAGGCGGCGACATCGTGTTTGTTGTTTCTTTTCGGGAAGTTTTTCTTTTCCTCTTTCCCTGCCAAAAGTTGATAGTCGACATGGGCCGGAATATGAACGTTCGGTTTGGGACATATTCGGAGCTTTAATTTTTTCAACTAAACCAGGTTGTGGGGGCGGACGCAGTTCTCTATGGGGATATGTTTATTGGGAGCACTTTGGTGGATGATCCTTTGAAAGCCCCGAATCCACTGCACGTGGGAAATTTGGTTTCAGGAAGTAAATTACTTTTCTTCTTTTCGTCCCCCTAGTTGGTTGCTCGTGGGACTCTTCATTATGGAAATGAAATGTCTCCTACATAGGACACATGACAATTTAAATCTGACAGTGAGACTGTCAGGTGGGTGCTTAGTAATGACTGAAAAAAAAATAAAACCTTCCTCTGTTGGGTTTGACAATGGAGGAAAAAGAAGAAGTTTCTCTCATCTTGTCAGCTTACTTCTGTGAGTTGTTTGCGGTGTCCCCTTGGCTAATACATCCGTTTTTTAAGCGAAAACTAACTTTTTGTTGCAAGTTATTGTTGGCAATTTAAATGAATTTAAGATGCATGAATAAATTTTTCTTCCAGTGAATGCTCAGTTGTGAAACACTATTCCGTACATTGTCTTTTCAGAAAACAAGAAAAAACTGACCTACATCCAACAGACCAGAACAAAGAGAAACTTAATCTTCCCCACCCATCAACACTTCATTCATCACTCGAAATTGGTTCTGTTTCAGTTCCAAATTAAAGTAAATTATTCACAAAAGGAGCTCCCACTGGCACCTGAAATATTGACCGAAAGGACACACAAGCCGAGCATCTTCCCGAAGGCCAGCGGCTGCGATTTTAATCCAGCAAATAAAATTGATTACAACCATACCAATCTACCCCCAAGCAGGAGCTGTGTTAATTCCCGTTCGGCAAGATGAACCGAAAACAAAAGAGAATACCAAACTGAAAGGTAATTGTAACACAAAAAACAGTGAGTCCTCAAATCGATTTTCATGACAGTTCGATGGGCAGATATGAGTTATCAAAGCAAATAAAATACCAACTGCGGTGGAAGGACAACGACCAGAAGAAATGAATTCAAATAAATTCCCTACGTGGCCGAGTGAAAGAACGACGTGGATTGTTCTTGAAG
Organism: Eristalinus aeneus; assembly: GCA_955652365.1. Lineage (NCBI taxonomy): Eukaryota > Metazoa > Arthropoda > Insecta > Diptera > Syrphidae > Eristalinus > Eristalinus aeneus. The sequence continues at coordinate 1,359,192 of OY019133.1, forward strand.
ATTGGATTTGCCTCCTTCTTCTAAGTTCCCTTTGCAACCATTGCTTTTCAGTTCGACAGCAAGAAGCAAAATCAAGTGCACTGCATCCACGTCCACATTCACACCCGCCTGCATTGGTGTCCATACACTGGAGATAGGTCAGAAAAATAATACAACTGCAAGCGTGCCCATGGATAGCTTCGACAGATAGATTGTTATCCACAAAAGAAGGAAAGCGGAATAATTCTGCCAGTTCACGGAAAATACCTCATCCCGGCGAAGAAATGTGCGCAACGACAAGATCTCGATTTGCAACAAAGTTAGGCGAACGATATCCTTGTCGTTCTCATGGACCCTCATACCCTTGCAGTACTGTGTTGAGTTGCACGAAATTGTTCTTCAGACTTTGAGAAAACGGAGCCTGAAGTGGGGCGCACTCGGATTGTTCATTCGTGAGGGTTGTGCACAGTGCCAGGTGATGTATCGCAAAACAATTACATCCGGAAAGGAGGGAATGTGTGCAAGTGATGGAGCGGAATACTTTCAGTCGACACGTTTCTCAAGAAAGATTGTGCGCTTTGTCTAGTTAAGGAGATAAGAGTTCATGAGGCGAAAGCATTGCAGACATGACAAAATTGCAACCATGTGTCCGGATTCGAGTGTGCTCTCTCAGAAAAGATGTATAGGATTCTTCGCAAACTACTTCGCTGCGGTGTTCCTGCGGGATGCTTTAGCTTAAGTCAGCCAAACAAATTGAGGTGTACTTACAGTAAAATGGATTTCTTAGATTCATCACTTTGTATTACTTAAAGAACGGTTAGAAATCAAAATACTGATGATCCTTAATTGAAGGCAATCTTAGTAAGGGACAATTTGGTGGACCTTTTTAAAAGGCAACTCCATGTTAAATTGTTTATGGCGTTTAGGCAATGAAGCTTGTCAAGGTTCAAATTCAAGCGGATCACCGACAATCAAATTTGTTATATATAAGGTTGTCAAATGTCACCCTTCCGCCTTCTTTTGAAATTTCGGGCTATGTACAAAGCGCTACAGAGCTCGCATCAATTTATATCATTTGAAAGGTCTTGATAAAACCTACAAAACGACACTATTCATGATTAGTTTGGATATTACGTTGAACAGTTATAGACGTGTAAACATGGAGTTCACTAACGCCGAAATTCGCGATATTTTAAGGTTTTCCTTCGTTGAAGGCAAATCCACTAGAGACACGTTCCGTGAGATTAATGGTGTTTTGGAGGATGGTTCTCTATCACTTTAAACAGCGGAGGAATGGATTCAACGATACAGAGCCGGTGAAAACGAAACCATGGATAAGCCAGCCGGCGGAAGACCTGTGACGACGCATACCGATCGAATCACGGAAATCATCGAGTTAGACCGGCATGTGGCATCTCGTGACATCGCCCAGGAGACCAGAGTTAGTCACCAAACCATTTTAAACCATCTGCAGAAGGCTGGATACAAAAAACGTATGATGTTTTGCTGCCGAATGATTTGACGCCAAAAAACGCGCCAAGGCGCGACTAAAAAGAGCAGTGCCAATATTTTGTTTATTTTTACTTATAATAATAATAATTGTATGGCGCGACAGTCCACAGAGGAACCAGGGCGTAGCTTGCTCGTGTTGTGCGCGCTACTGTTCTCTCACGAGTATAAGGGACCTACTTTTTTTGCCGACTCCGGACTGCGAAGTTTGAGAAGCTTTCTTAGATAGTTACTACTCTTTGAGTGTTGTCAGCAGCTCGAAAGAGGTGGTGCCGTGAAAAATTCAAGTTGCTCAGCCGGAAATCGTACCCTGATCCCTCGACGTGTGAGCGTCGCACTCTACCCACCACGCCACCGCGGCCACACTCTGGATATAAAACAAATTAAAATTTTCTATTCGTCCTTTTCTGATGACCTTCTGTAATTTTCTTTGCAATCAATCTATGCTCCCGCCTTTCAGCCTCTATAACAAAATCCACTCTTTAACTCAATTCTTTGATATAACAAAGAATGGCTCCACGTTCGTTCATGTCATCTTCGAAGTGAAAGTGTTTGGAAAGTATTTTGTAAATATTTATCAACATTTCGTGAAAGATATGGTCATAAGTATCCTTTGTTTGCCCAGTTTTGATTGATGTGTTATTTGATGGATGGGCTCCCACATACAAGCTGCATCACATTGTTTCCTCAAAGGACTTACGAGATTCATCTTATCTTTGTGATTCATCGATGAGGAATTGATGACTTGCAAATATGAAATGTGAAATAATAATAACTTTATTAAATTTAACAGTTTTGCAAAAATGACATTATATATCGATAGATTTTACTAAAAAGAGGGTTAAATCTTTTTCTGGCGGGAAGCAGCTTTGCAGTTTGCAGGAAACGACGATTCTGAAGGAATTTCATTCAATTTCAAACAAGAGGACTTGGAAACATTTCAGGTAGACTCAATTCCCTTTGGCAAACGTGTTCATTTCTCACGTAGTCCCTTAAAAGGTTGGTTATTGTGCGACGAAGCATTGCATTTCATTTGTTGGTTGCATCTTGTCAGTCTCTCCCATGTGTGAGGGCTCTATGCTAATGCTGGACATTCATCTTTTACGCTTCCATCACTTCATTCTTATGCTGTACTCGACATCTGTGTCTGCATTAGTACAATGATTCGGTTTCTCACCACGTACTTCTACTTCTTCGTTCACTTTATTCCTAAGCTCTTAAACAATTGATTCCATTCTTCTAGCGGATCTGTTGTATACGCACTTATGGCAAATCTATTGCGTTTGTATCATTGATTATTCTGAACATTTGTTAGTAATATAATGTTCCAGAGGCACACGAGGGACTGAGAGAAGATGGAGAAGGACGCTACCAGGTTGACTGTTAAGGGGATTGGATTGAGTAGTGTATAATTTATAAAAAGAAACTGAATTAAATACGTTAAGGATAAGAATTAAATTCTGGTTTTAATTGCTGATCCAAATCAAACATAAATACACAACAGGATCTCTTTGTGCATCTAGCACAATGCGTTTCCGTCAAATTTGGTATGTGAAGTGGAAAGTTAAAAAAGAGTTTAAAGGCAGGAAACCAGGGTTAAAATGAGATTTTACTGAATAAATAAATTAAGAAGCATATGCTTTGAGGTAGCACACGTATGTAGCAAGAATAGAATCTCCTTGGGGGAGATAGAACTCTTTTGCGAGTTCTGTTCAGCTTAACAATTACGTCCAAGTGGAACCTATGTTGTTTGGTTTATTAGTAAGAACAACTTCTAATAGGGCGATGTAAAACTTTCATTCTGGGTCGCTCGCACGTTCACGTTGACAGGGGAGGGGGGGGATATTAATTGGATAATTCTTTAAAAAACAGAGCTCCGACAATCAGTGCGTTGCAAAAATGTTTAACAATGAAGCAAGCACGAATACATTAGATAGATGTTAGATTTGGTTTTACGTGATCATTAGCTTTAACGGCTTATATCACGGGGTCCGTTTTCCTAAGAGTCGTCGACGAGTCGAGTCGACGTAAGACTGAACGCCTTAGTTAACCAAGTACCAAACCGAGATCATACTTGAGGGACAATCACCCCACCTTGGTTTGATGCGAGGCCCACCTAAAACCTCTTCCGTTCTCTGGGTCGCAGCGACCGGTTTAGAATGAAACTCCACACTGAGCCTGGATAGTCCCTTGACTGCCTTGCCTAGCCCAGAGTGAACAGTACACTATCCTCAACTCTTCCCGCGATGTTAGTTGGTAAACCACAGCCACCACGGTACTCCCACAAGGGGGCCCACTGCTCGGTCGGGCTGAAGCCAAAGTTCCAGGAGCTGCTGACCCCCCGTGAGACCAAAATATAGCCTCTGGTCAACCTGTCACTACCAGTCAGGCTCCCTCAAAACCTGGGTCTGTTAGCCGCCATTCCAGCGCAAGATAGTCTTTCCTACATCAGAGTTTCCGTTGACACTATAAATAGTGTTACGGATGTGATTTTTGAATCATGTGATTCATAAAATCCAGTCACATCATCTAGAACGAATACATCAGGCAATTGTTTTAGATTCAACGGAAATACGGCTTTGTGACATAAACCAATCTTTCGCACCTCCAAATCTTCGAATAGTCTTATATACAAGCTTTCCAGAAAAGGCTTAGAATTCTTTACAAAAACAATACATTCTTTAATGTCGCATTGTGTGATCGCCTGAAACTCTTAACTACCTGAGAGGTTTTTATAAGGGTGACTTCAGGCCAGGGAAGTCCATAATAAGTTTTCACTTCACGGCAAATCCTGGAAAAGATCCAAGAGGTACAGATCCTCACTCAACATTATTCCATATGACAGTGAGCTAAGGAACGAGCCGTGTCTAGTTTAGGCATTCCTACCAATCTTGTCGAAGTTTGTAGGATGACGATGGAGAACTCTCGTTGATCAGTTTAGGTCGGTAACGAATTCAAAAAAAACCTTTTTTGTCAAAGAAGGTTTTAAACAAGCTGTCATAAGACTTCTCCAATATTCTTCGTTCTTGAGAACATCTTGCGTAACTTTCAAGTCAACACTAGAGGCCCAATCTTCTAAAATTCAGCTCAACTGCTACCTTACGCCGATGACATTGACGTGATTAAACGAACACAGTAAGCGGTTAATGAGACGTTTGCTGGGACTGGCTAAAATTGGTCTGGCGATAAATTAGGGCAAAACAGAGTACATGCTTTTATCAAGAAAGTACACACAACACTTACTTCTCGGACAGAGCGTCACATTAGACACCAGAAACTTCGAGGTATTCAAAAACTTAGTCTATGTCAGCTCCGCTATAAATGGGGACATCAGTACCGAAATCAAATGCAGAATCCCTTTTGCCAATCCCTGTTTCTTTGAGCTCAAGAGGCGCTTGAGTTATGGAGCTCTCGTGAAAGACTAAAATGGCTTTGTAAACCAGCTTGATCATCACAGTCTCGCTTTATGATGCGGAAATTTGGACGTTACTAAAAACAGATGTGGAAGCTTCTATCCTCTTTTCCAAAGAAAAGTTTTGCGTGCGAATGTTGGTCCTGTTTGCGTTGATGGATTTGCAGGGGAATATTCAAGGACAAACATTATGGACTTTACGGGGGCATGCGCCTGGTCAAGCACCTTCAGATTCAACGCTTTAGATGGCTAGGCCTTGTAGAGCGTATGAACATCACTGCTGTGGCCAGAAGAGTCTTCTAAACCGAGCAATTAGGACAACGTAACAGAGGATGGCCTAGATTGAGAATGCAGGCACAAGCGGTGAAAAGCCTCAGTCAATTTCGAGTGCATAATTAGGGGTTGCCTGCAAGAGTTTTTACTGGCTGGGGAGGCATGTTCACTGAGCCTCTAACTGTTGCTCCACACAAAGAAGAACAACATCCGAAAAAAATAAAGTTAACAACGAAAAGAGTAATATACAGTATGATCGTCAAGTTTTTTAAGTACCGCAAATAAAAAGCAAGTTATGCATGGGTCACCCCAATCACATTTATAAGTTTAGTCGAAAAGCCTGATGTGGTGGCATTTAACACTATTTTTATTAAATATTGTATAAACGTATAAAAAGGCACTAACATTAATTTCATTTGTAATTACATCTTATGCTTTATGTAATCTATATTTATTTATTTGTTTTAAAATTGTAAAATTAAATAATGAAAACAAACAATACAATACAATACAATACAAATAATTTTAAATGTATGGCGCGACAGTCCACAGGGGGACCAGGGCCTAGCTTGCTCATCATGATGTGCGCGCTACTGTTCTTTCACGAATAGGGACATACAGTTTTCTGCCGAATCCGAACGGCGAAGTTCGGGATAGGGCCCTTTTTAGGCAGTTATTACTAACTGAGTGTTGTCAGCATCTCGAAAGAGGTGGTGTCGCGAAAATTGGAGTTGTTCAGCCGGTTATCGAACCTACGGCCATAAGTTACGAAAAATACCCTAAACTCAATGTGGCCCAATAGATGACCAAGCACTCCCACAAGTTAAATTCCAACGCCTCCATTCCCGGAACGTACAGACACTTTCTACAGGACAAACATGTTTTACAAATGTAGCTTGACAATTTTTGGTGTTAAAAAAAAAACAAAATTACGATGATGTGAAAGCGAGTGAAAGAAATTACACTCTCGTTCTTTGTCAGTCAAGTACCGGACATGGTAAAAGTTGAGCCACGTAATACCAGCATTACACGAACTTTCCATTAATAAAATCACATTAATACTACAGTCCAACACCATCACGTCCTCATGTAACATGAATTAGTTGGCAGAACAAGACAGCTACCGGAACTGTAATTGCTTCCAAAGGAAAGACCAGAGTCAAGGATAATTTTACATTGTATCTACATGACACCAATGGAACACGGCGCACAAAGTAACCTTTAAATCATTGCCAAAACATGACACCATTATCCCTCAGCGCCCAATCGATTGCGAAGTCTTTTATCACTTTTTTTGAGGACTCAAACAAAGGAAGATTAAAACTGTAGCAGCAGAAAAAAACACACATACAAATCTCATCCCCAGAGATTGCATTCAACTAAATTGATGTAATTTGTCCCTAGAGATATGACGGACTAAATAAAGTACACAACAAAAAGACGGCAGACAACTGAAAACAACAACACTCTGTTAACGTTATAGGTGGTCATAAATTTGCACCACCCATCAAAAGTGGGGCGCGGCCTCAAATGCGAAAAATTAAACAAGCTAACCTTCATGCGCTGGCTCCCATAATAAATTGACTCTTAAATCATCCCCGCGTCAAATAGATCATCGGCGGAGGTTTTTATCCCTTCCATCGCTGTGTGAAGTAGATGTAGAAAAAGAAGACACTACACGCAGGAATGAAGTGGATAGAATAACGGGTGGCCTTCTGGTGGTATTAGGCGAATTACGAAGGCTAAGTGTTCCCTAAATTCGCACATGTTGAGCTTACTGATGTGTGACGTCGAGGGATTTTGGGTTGGTCTCGCATCAAATTAATTGCTTTGCCGCAAAGAAGTCCAAACGGCCCCCGATAGTCGCGTGTACGTAGTGGGGATATAAACGGTGAATATTAAAAAGGCGGGTTTTGGATATTCCAATGATTTCCCTTCCACTAACGTAGTTTATAAATTTTTCATCTATTTTGACAAGTCGTAGACCCGACATAGAGGAAAGTCAGTTTAAAATGGAATCCTTTCCCACACGAAAGCGCAATCGGGAAACATTTATTGTCTTCGCTTAAACCTAGAATTGAATAAAAAACCAAACTCAAAAACGGAAATCAAACTATTGGAACATTCCGTACGCCTTTGACGGATTCCCGAATGCAATAAAAGTTTAACAACATTCTTTGCTCCCTTGAGCAAATTCACTTAGCCAAGAATTTTCACATTTTCATTACAATTAAAGCCCCAGTACAAACGAACAGTGTTCCAACGAAAAACAGTCGGATTTATCCAAATATCCCCAGATTGGAGCGAATGGTGAGCACCGCTGAGCGTCTGATGTCATCGTCAATGGATTAATTTTTTTTTTTCTTTTTTTTTCCAACTTCGTGCTATTTTGTTTGCACACAACAAAGCATACCATGTCGCAATTGAATTTACTGACTGCAATCGCGTTTTTATTTCAGCACACCCGAACAAACTGCATTTATCTGGTTGGTACACTCGCGTCTCTTCGAAGCTATCGACCCGACAGCGCCATCAAAACAACACGATGACGTCAAAAGAGCACAGAGAATATGTATCAGCGTCAGTGGCAAAAAAATGAATATATATAAAGCTAAATAAGAAATATCCTTGACACTCGAGAGATATAACAAGACGAGAATGGAAGGAATTTCTTGATTTCTTGGTACGGATATAGCTTCAACGTCGCGCCGCTGTTGCACAAGTCGACACTCCATAGTCAGCTCTCAAGGCCTTTATATTGGCGTATCCACCCCACTGTGGCTTCACGAATCAGGGTGTGTATCTGCGTGTAATGTGTTATGTGTATCCCCGCACAGGATATAGGAATTTTTGGCAAAACGCGTGGTGAGTTCAGCATCTAAATATAGAACTTACACATGGCTACGCTGTACTGTTGCCATTGAAGCTAGCTTTGATAGGCATCATCGCAAGCAGTGCATACACACCATGTCCTGCAGAATATCTGTGATCAGTCAGTCAGAGTACAGCTGTTGGTATCCATTAACAAATGAATTGCGCAGCAGATAAAAACCAAATTTCTGATGATTTAATTTTTAACTACAAATGTACGCCAAAATCAAATTGTCCGTTTATTGGTCCTTTTTTTGCACTGCACCAGAGGGTGATTCGTACAATGCGAAGTTTCGCCGTAATTTATTTGATTAAGCAGTTTCCAGAGTGGGGCTGCGAATGGATTCCGAAGATGTCCTACGATGTCCTACATGTTCGTACAAACATGTTGGGCGTGAGTATGTTAGTCGGTTACCTATTAGTAATTTGTTCAAAGGTTCCTTAAATGTTGATGAAACAACTGCCTGAAGGACAGTCTGAAGTTTGTCAAGGGCGTTAAGTTCCACTGTTATTCCCTGGAGATCATTTTGTGTAAGCCTATTGAAACACGGGTGAAATGAATGCATTTTTAGGGTTTCATTCTTTTTTAATTTATGGAAAAAAAATTGTGTCATTCAATTTCGATACATTTTTAGACTAACTTTGGAAGGTAACAGAAAAACGCTATATAAATAAATAAAGACCGTATTTGACTTTTTGTTGTTTTCGAAAATATTTGAAATATATGACATTATGATTAAACACTGCATGCAGTGCAGTAGTACGTGATTTAAATTTAAATTAAAAAAAATTTGCTTCAATTTACTTGCGTGTATGTAAATTTGTTTTCGAACATTTTTTCCACGAAAAACGTTCCGCTATCAAAACAAGCTGAAAACATGCTCAGTCAGATACTATTCTGACATTAGGTTTCATTTCATCATTCTAACAACAAACACATATTTCCTTAAACGCACACCCTATATTTGGTTCATTATTCGAAAGCTTTCAGCTTGGGACAACAATCGCGAAATGTTTTACTCGATAAATATAAAATTATAAATTCGTGTGGTTACTGACTGATTTGGAAACAGGGGACTTATACCCCCCATCGATAGCAGAGCCGATAACACCTATGGGAAATAGGATTATACAGGGAAATGATGTTGATAGAGCCATGCTTGGCATTGTTTGCGTTTATTTCGGTGTCTGATCGACTATAACACAAATAAACAGCCGTCCGCGTTGGCTTTATATTTATTCCATTCCAACTGGTAAAATACAGTTCTTGGCCATGGAAACTCATCAATCTCCTCAGGCGTACGCAATAAATCATCCCAACTACGCCCGCTCCTGCCTTGCGTCGCCTCTCCTTCTGGCTCCTTCAATGTGGGTCAATTTATGAGCGATTATTGTGAAAATGTTGAGCGCGCAAAGGCGCGTCGTATCTGTTGTTTCATTTCAATACACACGCGTTTATTTTTTTTTTCAATGAAAAGGCATTCAAGGAATTAGCGATTCCCCGGAAGAGCAAAGCAGTGGGCGCATCACCCACACCAGCAGATCCCCGCCAACCGTTGGGGGTGCTATGGAAATTAATAAATTATTGCTTTGATTTAAGGGTTCCACAGCGTCGGTGGAGTGGGATTTCAATGTTTGTGTTGAATTACTTATTTTTTTGCAATAAATCCGAAAATAAATTAGATCTTCGTTAATTGGTTTTGGGTTGACCGTAAAGCTGGAGTGAACCATGGGGTGGATGATTAGTTTTGCAGCTCATGAAGAAAATAATTTTAATTTCGACCATTTCATATTGTTGCGGTTAGAGAATAATGCTCCCCACATAGACACGTGCGGCGCAGAGATTTTATCTATGGTGGCTAATGAACGCTGCCCAAATGAGTTACCTTTGGGGGATTAAACGCACATATATACGTGGTTCAAATGAAAAACACGATTTCCAATTACGTTCATTGGGGATCTATGACATGCATGTGTTTATAATGCAATTTCAAATGGTTAAAGGGATGAACAAACAATTCAATTTCAGATTACTTGTCTAGAATGTGTGATGAACGTTTGTTTTGCGTTCATTTTCTAAAACATGTTTACATGCGGATATAATTTTCAGTCCATTCTTAATTGCTTCAACCATAATTTTACTTGTGTCAAAAATTATATTTTTTTGAAGTCAGAAAAAAGAAAAGAATTGCCAAAAATATTTTGAAATTCAGAAAAAAATTAAAGTTGGGATGGTATGCACCTGCCTTTTAAAAATTGTAAAAATCCGCAATATCTGTATTGCACCATTTGTGTCTTATTTTGAACCATATGTCATCTTAAGTTAGAAAATGTATTCATGGAAAAGGCGAAGCTTGCGCAAAATCAATTTAAGACTGAAAAATACAGAAATTGTTGTTGATTTTTTTTAAATTCAATAAAAATAGATATGAGCGTTACTTAAAGCGGGAGCTTAAACGTTGCAATAAGATAATAAGAAAGCTGTGTGCCATAATGACATTTGGAGGAGAATATTAAACGATGAACTTTATGGGCAGTCCGAAGGTATGCGTCTGGTCAACGGTGTTCGGATTTAACGTTTTAGATGGTTTAACCATGTAAAGCGTATGAACACAACTTCTTCGGTCCGAAAGGTCCTCCACTCCGAGCCGTTGGACGAACTGAGATGGCCCACACAAGTGAAGACTGACCTCAACTTACTTGGTATGCAAAATTGAAAGCATTTGGCTGGAAATCGTACGAAAGAGAGAGGCATGTTGGTTGAGGCTCAGGTCCACCCCGGACTAAAGCGACAATCAAAGACGAAGAAGAAAGTATGGAAAAACCATGTCCTTTAGAAAGTTTGGTATTTTTACTTTTTTGCAAAATCTAGTTTGTACAAATTTCGTTTGCTTACAAATACGCCTAAAGAAATAGAAACACACTCTAAAGGTAAACTGTGGTTCAACCATCACATTGTTTCCTTATTTCCATTTTAATAATAATTGTATGACTCTACAGTCCACAGGGGACCAAGGCCTTGCTTGCTCATCAAATACTCGTGTTGTGCGTACTACTGTTCTTTCACCAGAAGAAGGGACCTTCAGCTTTTTGCCGACTCCAAACGGCGAAGTTTGAGAAATTTTCTTAGACATTTATTGCTCTTTGAGTGATCTCAGCAGCTCGAAAGAGGTGGTACCGTGAAAAATTTGAGGTGTTCAGCAGGGAATCGAAACTAGACCCTTCGGCATGTGAGCGTCGCACTCTACCAACTACGCCACTGCGGCTACACCCCTGTCTTTAATATAAGTTAAATCCTGATATACTGCATTAACCAACCGTGTATAGTCATGAAGTCTACTTAAACCAATCATTTGAAATCCCTCTGTAAAACCTAAAAGAGATTCTTAAACACAAAACAGCTTTTTCTTCTTGTGGCGCTACAGTCCGGGGTGGACCTGGGCCTCAAAACAACTACCTACTAGTATATTCTGTCATTGACCTAAGCCAAAACTGCGTGACGTTTTATTTTTCATGCCTTAACGCCATTTCTCAAATTCCTTTCATCGCTTTTAATAAGCAGTCCCAGAGAAACAGCTACTTCTCTTTCTTCTTTTCTTTTTTTCTTCTTTCCTCACATTAAAATGAACCAATGAATTAAATAAACTATTTCAGCAGTTTACAAACGAAGCGAAAGCACTCATGAATATTTTGACGGATTGTTATCGCCATTCGGTTAAGAATAGAAATATTCATAGCCACCAGAATCCAAAAAGCAGTATTTGAAACAGCCCGGCATTATTTTTTCATACAACAATCAATTTTGTATTAAAAGTTTCTTAACCACAACTTTGGAAAAAAATGGTCAGAAGTATAAAATCTTCACACATCTCAATAAGTCCCGGGACATACGGAGGCACCACTAACCAAAAATTAATATTAAATCAATAGTTTATGTTAGTGGCTCCCCCTATATGTGCTCGGACTTATAATCTGTTAACATTACCGTCATGGCGTCGAAAGCCGAATATACCGGAGTTGATGAAAATGGGATCTAGAGAAACGACTCAAAAATATATAAAACGAAACGTTGTTCCCGAAAAAGGCAAAAGTTAAAAATGATTATGGTTCACCATATCGAGACAGGATGGGAAGAAAACAGGGAACGGACCGAGTTGTAGCTGACGGGAGTTTTTTCGGGAGATACTCGGATAGAGCGGAAGCTTAAGGAGGTTGCTCTTGGAAGCAAGAACTGCTGAAAATAAAGAAACACCAGGCAGGAATCACAGAAAGTCGCCAACCAACCAGATGTGATCAAGAAAAATAATGTAAAAAAATGAAACTAGTTTTAACCTGCAAATTTTTTTAGTTAACTCACAATTTTGTTCCTTGTGGCCTACGCGGTGTAATAGGTAGAGTGCTACACTCACACGCCGAAGGTCCAGGTTCAATTCCCGGCTGAACATCTCGCATTTGTTTACGGCACCACCTTTTTCGAGCTGCGGACATCGCTCAAAGAGTATTAACTGTTTAAGAAAGCTTCTCAAACATCCTCGTTCGGAGTCGACGAAAAACTGTAGGTCCCTTCTACTCGTGGGAGAACAGTGGGGCGTACAACACAAGTATTTGATGAACAAGCTAGGACCTGGTTCCCTGTTAACTGTAGCGCCACACAAAAATTATTATTAACTCAGTTCTTGGAGACCTCAACAAAGTTAATTGACAACTTTTCGGTGAAAATGAAAAATTCAGGCAACAGCCGGACATACAGATACGCATCGGCACTGATGTCTGTATACGAGAGGACAACAAAAATATTAAACACAATTACAACCAACAGTAGGACCATCGACTGCTGCCACACGACCTTACTCAAGTGCTTGCGTGATGTTTCAATTTTCTTGCGCTCTTTGTTTTTATATCTCACCACTTCTGCGGATTTGAGAAAATCCCCACGGCGAAATGAAAATTTGTGTGTTTATTATCGAAATTAGAGAGCAAGAGTGCGCGTCAAATCGAGAATGTGCTAATGGATGTGGAAAACTCTCTTTATTTCGCCGCAACCCACAGTGTAACGCATTGAGTTGGCAAAACGTGGGGTTCTTCTCACCCGTCTGCTTTCGGTAAATCTCAAATCCGATCCTTCCTTACACGCATCACTGACGAGAAGAAGAACGCTTAAATCATAAAGGATTTGATTCGCAGTTTTCGCACCGAACGGTGAGCCGTAAAGACGGGAGTAAGGAGGGAACCTGTGTGGGAATATATTTTGATACAAAAGTTTAGAGTGTAGTATGCTTGGGGCCAGTAAATATTTTACTAGACCTCTTCTCGCGATGGATTTCCAAATGTACAGCCTCGGGGAAATGTATCTGGCATTGAAAGAAATGCTTTTGACAGTGGCATGCCATAGGGTATCTTTAGAACTGTGTTTCTTAGCAAGGGGACGTTTTTAGATTGATTAAGTACAGGGGCGACGTTTGCGTGCGTTCTCTCGGAGTATGAATGTATGTATTTCCGTCTATTTTAAGGATTGAATGTTTCAATTAAAAAACTTCATCTGAGCTACAAACTTTCTCATTTCTTTTTTTATTAGTAATGAGAAAACTTACACTTCGCATTGAGCTTGCGGACATGTTATTTCGTGGCACTTCGTAACTGCATTTTTATAATTTTGTGCGCAGAAGAATGGAAGACGGAGAGGCGTTATATTGTGGATTGGGAACTAAGTTCTTACGGATTTCACTCAAAGATAACTTTATATGGTTATTTAATTTGCTTACGTAATCGAAATGTCAACACATTCTTTTATCAACTATCAACTGCCAATCAGTAAAAAAATGTGGTCGGTTGTGTAGTTTTTCTTTGGCGTCTATTGAAAAATAGAAAATCAAAACGAACAATTTCGTCATATTTTGCTTTTTTGTTTCCGGAAAGGAAAAATAGAATCGCAAGTTTACAAAAACTTTTGTGCTGTGATGATGAAGCTTTAAAAGAACGGCAGTGTCAAAATTGGGTTGCTAGATCTCGTTCTGGTGATTTTTTCACTCAAATGACGACCAACTCAAAGCAACCAACCAAACCAAACCAAACCAACCAATCAAATCAAAGCAATAATCGATTCCTATCGAAAGTACAACACGTAAGACTGCAGAGAAGCTTTATTGAAAATCGCTTAAAACAACTTTGCTGTATACGAAAACTCGGTTTATGGTTTCTTCATGAACTGAAAGAAACTCATTGAACAGAACACATGAACCTTCGCGATTTGTTAAAGAATCGTAATGAAACTGATCAATTTTTAAAACAACTTATTACTGGTGATGAAAAATGGGTTGTTTACAGCAATGTCAATCTAAAAATACCATGAGGCATTGGATATTCATCAAAAGAAGGTTATGTTATCTGTATGGTGGGATTACAAATTGTTTACTTCGAACTTTTACCCTTCCCTTCCGCTTTTTTTGCTCTTCATTCAATGCTTCATAAAAAGTGTTACAGTATTCGGATTTAGTTCAAATATGCGCCGTTTTGTTTCCATCTGGACGGCAACTTCAAAATACCCCTTTCGTTGAAGCCCCCCTTCTTATTTGCGAAGAATTCGGACAGCCACTTTTCACAAGCCTCTTTTGAGTTCAACTTCACACCATCAAGGCGTTCGCCATGGACAAAAATAGCGCCTGCCCATATGGGAGCAGCTCATAGTGGATAATTCCCTTCCAATCCCATCAAACACACAGCAATACCTTCCTGGCCGTCAATCCCGGCTTGGCCACTGTTTGGGACGATTCACCGGCCTTCAAACACGACGTTTTCGCTTGATATTGTCGTATGTGATCAATTTTTCGTCGCCAGTCACCATCCGCTTCAAAAATGGGTCGAGTTCGTTCGGTTTCAACAGCATATCGCAGGCGTTGATTCGGTTTAGAAGGTTTTTTTGTCAAATCATGCAGCACCCAAACATCAAGCTTTTTTTTGTATCCAGCCTTCTGCAGATGGTTTAAAATGGTTTGGTGACTAACTCCCATCTTCTGGGCGATGTAACGAGATGGGTCTAACTCGGTGATTTCCATGATTCGATCGGTATTCGACGTCACAGGTCTTCCGCCGGCTGGCTTATCCATGGTGTCGTTTTCACCGACTCTGAATCGTTGAAACTATTCCTCCGCTGTTCGAAATGATAGAGTATCATTCCCCAAAACACCATTATTCTCACGGAACGTTTCTCTAGCGGATTTGCCTTTAACAAAGCAAAACTTTAAAATAGCGCGAATTTCGACATTAGTGAACAATATGTTTACATGTCACTGTTGAACGCAATACCCATGCATAGCGTCTTTTTGTTTGTTATGTCAAGACCTTTCAAATGATGTATAGTATTGCCAGATACGAACTCTGTAGCGCTTTATACATACCCGGAAAATTCAAAAGAAAAAATATCTGATATTTGACAACCTTATATAACTCCAATTGAACAATGCAGTGGAAGAAAAGCGGCCCGAATTGACAATTCGAAAAAGTGTTATATTCCATCATAACAATGCATGGCCTAACACACATTTTTGGTCACTCAGCTAAAATTATTGGAGCTTGGTTGGGATGTTTTGCAACATCCACCATACAGTCCAAACCTTGCACTATCTGATTACTTCTCATTTTCTCATTTCGTTCTTTGTAAACTTCTTGAAAGGTAAAAAATGTTAATAGTAATGATGATGTCGAATCGTACCTGGTTCGGATTTCGGAGTTTGGAAAATAATAGCACCAAGAGTAACATTTATAAATATGGAGTAAAATAGTGAAGTTTTTTGTTTTTGGTCGTATAACCTTTATTCTACAGCGTCACAACGTCGTGCCATGGAGTCGATTAAGGTCTAACATCGCTCAATGGGGATATTCTTTCCCGCAACCTGCACAACATCCCAAAGCTGTTTTGTGTTTGCGGGTTTTGCTTCATATACAGCTTTCTTTATATCTGTCCAATGGTTTTCGATGGTCAAGAGAAGTGTTCTGAGGCAACCACTCCATAACTTGAACTTCATTGCTTTAGAAAAATTCTTTGATCAGTTTGCTCGTATGGCTGGGGTCATTATCTTGCTGTAGAATCCATCTAAGCGGCATATTCCACTCCGCATAAGGTAGCAAGGTTTCTTTCACTTTATTGACATAAACTCCAGCCGTCATCAACGGTTCTATCAAAAAAAAAATGAGACCAGTACCACAAAGGAAAAGAATCTCCATACGTTAATTTTTGCTCCGCCGTGCTTTGCAGTCTTGTTGAAACTCCTGGTCCCAGGAGTACCCAAATAAAACTACGACTATTTTGGAATCGCCCGTCCATAGTATATTGGGAAATTTAGAAAGCTTCCAGTTCAAATGTTCTTTCGCAAGTTTTGTTTGCTTTTGTAGGTTGATTTTTGACAGTAGTGGGACTTTTCTGGGACTTCTGGCAGGTAAATTCTTCTTTACCAGTCTTCTTCTTATTTAACTCCTCTTTTATTTTTCTAGCGTTCATAAACGGGTTACGTTTGACTAATCTTACTATATGTCGTTCATTGGCAGGGGTAAGTTTCGGTTTCCTTTTTTTTCTTTCTTTTGAACGTATTTTTTGCAATTGCGGTAATTTTATTTGAACACCCAACTATTTCACTTATAGATTTGTAAGTTTTACCATCAGAAAGCTACTTTTTTTTATTAAGGTACGTTTCTTAGGAATACATTGCACACCACGACCAATTTTACTTTGCTAACAACGCTGCACTTTTGAAATAATATCCTTTTGTAACTACAATATTATGTAGTATGTACTACTACATCTAGTAGTTTAAAGCCAAAAAAATCGGAACACTGGTGTGAACTTCGAAAACGCTCTTCAGAATGACGTGATGATATTATTTTGCACAATTTACATTCGGTTGCATTTCCCTTTTTTTCGGGGATCTTTTTAATGGCAAGGGGTTTTTTTTATTATTTTTTTATGGGTTTTATGATTGATGTAAAAAAAGATGTTGTGCAATAAATGTGAGCCGCCTGCCTGACCATAGGAAAAAGGAATTAGCAAAATAGTGACAGAGCCGAACATGGTGCTATTATTTAGCAGAGAGCTGTATGTCTTCCTTAATTGCTGGTAACTGTGGCACCGGCTTACTGGTATACCATTCATGTTGTCGTAGACATAGACGCTTACTATGCAGGGGAAACTGTCTTTCCTTCGTCATCTTTTTTGGTAACTGTCGATTTTTAAAGAAACCAGGTTATTTCATTGTTATTATCCCAACGTTTCGGCAGGGATTGCTGCCTTCATCAGGGGATCTTTTTATTGAAACAATGCAATTTAACAAAAGAACAATAAACTTACATTAATTGTGTTGTTGTTGGATGTTAGAGTCTAAATGTTGTTTAAAATTATCACAAAAAAAGTAAATTCACAATAAAAAATATTGAGCCATTCTCTGTGTGAAGTTCAGAAGATGTGAAATTAAAATTTTGATTTAAATACAATATGTCTAAGACGTCACAAGCGCTGAATATACGGCAGATATGTTTTGTATGTCCTATTTCCTATTCATATTGTTGTTTGTCTTGATTATGTGTAGGGTTTCCAGAGTGCACCTTTTGCTAGTATGTTTTTCCGTTTGCAGGATTTTGACGTTATCAAGGTCGGGTAGATGGCTTGCCTGGGTGCAGTGCTAATGCTGATTTCATTGAGTTCTTGTTGTTGATGTCTGATTTATGACCAGCTTGTCTTTGACGAAGAAACTGTTTGGTGATACCTATGTTACATAAACTGCAGGATTCGTTGTCTTTGTCCTTGCAGTTGATTTTGTAGGCAACGTCAGTTTTGCTTCCTTTGTCTGTATCTGGTTTGAGTCTAGTTAAAACCGATGCTAATGTAACCGAAGACTTGAACGCTATTTTTATATTGTCGCAGCGACCAGCTCTTAAAATGTGTCGACAATATTGGGATGTACACCATGCTTTTAAAGATATGATCTATTGTGGTCATTGTCAGTGTTTCGGAGTGTATGTTGTGTTTGTATTGTGTTATTAAGTTCTTAATAACTTGCGTCTCATAACCATTGTCTATAAGGATATCTGTGACAATTCGTTCGTTTTTTTGGCGGAACTTACTGTCACTTAGCTTGAACACTTAAAGCCAAGTTAGAAGCTGTGTTAATTAAAATGTGCTTGGCTTGGTTGGAACGATAGTTGACTAGTCTCCCTGAAGCTGCTCCTTTTTTGTACCAGTCGAGACAAAGATGGTCATGTTCCCGATGAACTTTAACGTCAAGAAACGCTATTGCGTTCAGCTTCTCATATTCTGCTGTGAACTTTATTTTATCATTAAAATTGTTTAGAGCAAGTAGCGACAGAGAGAAGGTTAAAATGACTACATACACAGCCTAAATACCCTGCACATATGGACTTCCGAGAATCCATAAGCAAGATATGCCTCTGAGACCAAAATCGTGATATGTGGTTGCTTTTTAGACACTTTAAGTTAGGCACTTCAAAGTTACTGCAGAAAACTCCATGTACATATGTTCTAGAATTGTAAAGCTCCACCAATTCAAGAAGAAAAAAATTCCCTTTTTTTCGAAAGCAGTGTAAATGACCGCAATCAATCGAAAAAGTTGCTAATTCGCCATTGAAAAATTCTGTAACACATCACTCAATAAGTCTATATAGGGTATATTGGGGGCGCTGCTAAACAAAAAAAATTAATATTAAATTTAAAATTTTTCTTCGTGGCGCCCTCTTTATTTCCCCGGACTTCTTGAGTGATCTGTTACATACACCACAGAGGTTTTATATATTTAAAAGATAGGTCTGAAATAGTTTTCTTATAATAAAAATTGTTGGCGCGACAGTCCACAGGGTAACCAGGTTCTAGCTTGCTCATCAACTACTCGTGTTGTGTTCTCTCACGAGTAGAAGGGACCTACAGTTTTTTTCCGCCTCCTGACGGCGAAGTTTGAGAAGCTTTCTTAGATAGTTACTACTCTTTGAGTGTTGGCAGCAGCTCAAAAGAGGTGGTGCCGTGAAAAATTCGAGGTGTTGAGTCGGAAATCGAACCTGGACCCATCGGTGTGTGTGCGTCGCACTCTACCCACTACGCCACGGCGGCCACAGTTTCCTTATAGTACAGGCTATATTATTGGACCGAATTTTTCAGTTTTTAGAAGACCATTTGAATATATGTATATATATATTTTCCAAACTAAGTTAGTTTTGTATTTTGATTTATTCCTTATCAAGCTGGTACCTCCAAAATGTGGAAAGGTAATGAATTGAAAACTTATAGAGCCAATAGTAAGAGGCTTACCTCTTCATTACTTTACTAAACAAGTAAAGAAATAAGAATCGCCTCTTTACAATCAAATATTTTACTGACACTTAAAGCTTTCCTCAAAGACCAATGACAATCACCAAACGGATTAAAATACAGTTTGGAGTCTTAAATATGTCGCATTTACGTGGATAGAGAACAGACTGACATTTTATAGCAAACATTTCATCACATCCCCAGTAACAAGAATTAATGGCAGCAATTGCTGACTTCTGAGACAAAAACTGAAATAAACGAAAGAAACTGGGTTTCTGGTTAGATTTATCACCAGACATGTAACCAAGAATTTTACCTTCCCCAAAGAAAAAATGAGCACTCATCCATATGTGTTGTATTACACCGCACTGCAATGTTGGAACAATGTCTTGCGGTTGAAATAAAACGTGATCATTTGACATCACTTATTCGGAGAGGACGTTTCGGTGCTTTTTTCCATACGGCCTATTTCAGTTTCCTTTGCCGCAATATTCTTCGAATTATTAGATTATTCTCTTAAGGCACCTTCTTACTTAACGAATGTCCGAATAATCAGCCAAAATTGGACGTACAAAAATTTATAATGAACTTCCCTGTCCAGTACACATTGCATCCCGAATTGTGTTGAGTCCCTTAAACCCATGACTCATTTAAATACCCATCCACCAACATCTTGTTCTGCATAAAAAGAATATATCGGAAGTCAACTGCTCAGGCATTTCACCTGCCGCCACAGGCTCCTGTAGGGCGAGTGTCGAAAGGATATTGAACCTTTCCCAGCATATGTTCATATCAAATTGGTTTATTAGCCCCCTTTATTCCGTCCTGGATTCTGTTGTTCGCTGCGGAACCACACACCTACCCCCTTACGTGGCTTTGCTGTTTCTCTTCTTTTTGATGATGAATTTTCTGCGTACCGTTAATGTACGAAAGCATCATTCGTTTGGGGAATGGAAGACAAAAAAAAGGATAAACCGAGATAATAAGGATAATGAAGTGCTGAGTACTATTGTTGTTTGTTCGAGTTTTCTGTTTTTTTCTTTTCCTCTTTTTGTGTTTTCTTTCCAAAATTGTCATAAGGACAAAAAGAATATTTTTGTATCCCTTTGGGGGTGGGACGCACACGTAATGATGTGCCACCTCATAGGATGGATATTTGATGTACACCTTGGGAGTTGCTCGAACGCCCCGAAAATTAAAAAAAAAATAACACACGCATTTCCTTGTGGAGTTGGCGACTGTTTTCCATGCGTACTGTACAGAAAATGTTTCTTTACCAAGATTTCTGAGCGGAAAACGAACAGTCATCATTCTTAAAGCAAGTGAACTGTCCAGTTTCCGCACTGGGAACTGGTTTTAATTCAATCTACTGGAACTTAAGCACACCAGCAGCAGATGTTACTAGGAGATTATAGTTTTTGTTTGTGCGTCGGGTAATTAAGGACTGTTTGTGTATTAGTGTTGCAACAGTTGCTTTTTAAATCTATACATATATACACTTCCATTGCTCCACACCGGCCACCCACCTAATGGATTTCACAAGATACAAAACACACGAAGGAAGGAGAGGCAGAAAAATTAAGCAGAGTGAAATGAGATGTTGAATTGGGAGGAAGGCCAAAAGAAGATTTTGCGAGAGGGAGAAATATTTTTCAATATATCAATGCTCGTGAAGGAGAGAGAATGTACATCTTAACTGTAGAAGCGTTTCTAATGAATATCCCATTAGCCGTAGTAACAGCAGTGGCGTCTGTGCGTCCACGGAGAAGTTCTTTTGTTTTATTGGCCTTCCACTGCTCACGTTGCCTGCTAATTCATGCAATCTAATTTTGGTCGTGGCTTTCGCTTTGCTGTAATTGCTTTCGTAAATGGTCCTCCATGCCATGTGAAATGCTCAGATTCTTGTGAAATGCCCAGACTCTGATTGTGTTTTGCTACTTAATAAGATTTCATATTCGATTTACGGTCATTCGATGGCAGTATGGAAAATGTCCTCCATCCGATCGTCCGTTCTAATTGAGACTCTTATACGATCAAAGTTGTAATAAAATTTGTATTCTTAAAGAAATATTCATTTTACGGAATAAAGTAATGAATGGCAAACCTGATTACACTTCTCTGAGACATTAAACCAATCCGCTCTTATTTTAGCAACTGTCAGCCTTTTTTTCAAGTGAAACGTATTAGCTGTATAATACGTTTTCTTTCGCCCACTGTTCGTGACTAGAAAAAGTGATAATGGGGTGCAACTTTCTGAAAGGAGGGATTTCTATCCTTAAGTGTATGCGGGGTATATTAGAGTCGACTAAGGATTGGTTGTGATGCGTAATTGTCTATTTAACAATCTCACATCACAACCAATAATTGAACTTTTTGGAATGAAGCTATAAAAATGTTCCTTTTGCTGATCCTTTCTCGTTGAGGAGAAATGTAGTGTCAATTTTGAACAGAGATAATAAACAAGTTCTTCCAGACAGTCAACAAGTATTGAGGGCTGTTAGGTGATCAGTAAAATTGAAAGTAAAATGTAGAATGCAACGGCGGTCATAAGAAATAAGCCACCTTCACATATATAAATATACAACTCGCAGTTGCAAACTGCAATGTAATATACGAGATGTATGCAAGAAACGTCTTTTGGTTAAAGTTCCTGTCAACACCAGACCGGTCCTAAATGTAAAAGTAAAATGTATATTTGTTATGAAGTTGACCAAGTTATAATTGTGGTTAAAGAATCTAATTCCTCGTCGGCTGTTTTTGTCATAAGGGACCACATGAAACAAGTTTTATGTCAATTGTGTTTTCCCGACGTTTCGACAGGAGATGCTGTCATCTTTGGCGATCTTTGTTTATTGAGACGTTAGAAATAATACAGCGTTAGTGCACTTTAATAAACATAGGATTAAAAAAATTTACAATTATGTAATACATTTTGGTTTTGGTACACGAATTCTTTGACATTTAACATTAAATTAAATAAATAAAATTTATAATATACTATAATATATATATATACATATATTTATATATATATAATATTCTTTTTTATATTCCGGCTATGTACAAAGAGCTACAGAGCTCGTATCTGGTACTACTCTACATCATTTGAAAAGTCTTGACTTAACCTACAAAACGACGCTATACATGATTAGTTTGGATATTGCGTTTAACAGTTATAGACGTATAGACATGGAGTTCACGAACGCCGAAATTCGCGCTATTTTAAAGTTATCCTTCGTTAAAGGCAAATCCGTTAGAGAAACGTTCGGTGAGATTAATGGTGTTTTGGGGGATGGTACTCTATCATTTCGAACCGCGGAGGAATGGTTTCAACGATTCAGAGCCGGTGAAAACGACACCATGGATAAGCCAGCCGGCGGAAGACCTGTGACCGCGAATACCGATCGAATCATGGAAATCATCGAGTTAAACCGGCATGTGGCATCTCGTGACATCGCCCAGAAGATGGGAGTTAGTCACCAAACCATTTTAAACCATCTGCAGAAGGCTGGATACAAAAAAAAAAGCTTGATGTTTAGGTGTCGGATGATTTGACAAAAAGACCTTTTGGACCAAATCAACGCCTGCGATATGCTGCTGAAACGGAACGAATTCGGCTCATTTTTGAAGCGGATGATGACTGGCGATGAAAAATGGATCACATACGACAATATCAAGCGAAAAAGGTCGTGGTTCAAGGTTGGTGAATCGTCCCAAACAGTGACCAAGTCGGGATTAACGGCCACGAAGGTTTTGCTGTGTGTTTGGTGGGATTGGAAGAGAACCATCCACTATGAGCTGCTCCAATGTGGCCAGACGCTTAATTCTACCATCTACTGCGAACAACTAGACCGCTTGAAGCAGGCGATCGACCAGAAGCGTCCAGAATTGGCCAACAGGAAGGGTTTAGTGTTCCACCAGGACAGCACCAGACCATACACTTCGTTGATGACTCGTCAGAAGCTACGGGAGCTCGGATGGGAGGTTTTATCCATAAGGCGTGGACATAGCGCCAAGTTATTACCACCTGTTCCTGTCCATGGCGAACGCCTTGGTGGTGCGAAGTTGAACTAAAAAGAGGCTTGTGAAAAGTCGCCGTCCGAGTTTTTCGCAAATAAGGAGAGGGGCTTCAACGAAAGGGGTATTTTGAAGTTGCCGTCCAGATGGAAACAAAACGGCGCATATTTGAACTAAATCCGATCACTGTAACACTTTGTATGAAGCATTGAATGAATTGAATGAAAAAAGCGGAATGGAGATATTTGACAATAGCATATTTAAACTAAAAACCAGTATTGCACGTAAGGTAAGCACTTCGCTGGGCGAAGATCAGTCTTGATGTATGTAGAACGATGACATTGATATTTTAAAATTTGCCGGCCCGTTACCATTGCTGAGTAACCCACCGATATGGTGTGTGTGTCCTGCTTTCTGTTTGTATTTTTGCTGTTGTTTAAAATGTGAAGTGTTTCTAATTTATATCTTTTGCTGGTGTGTTTTTCAGTCTGTAGAATTTTATCACCATCCGGTCTTCAACAATGTTGAGAAGGTCAGTATAAGAGATAATTTGCTGAAGATGTCGACATATCGTTTGGTTCATGTCATGAAAATTGTGAGCATGAAGCGAGTGGCATCTAATTTCGTTTCAAAACTGCAAATTTTGACCAACAAATATGTCGCGTGAGCATCGCTCAGGAATTGTGGAATGAATTTCAAGGCGATCCAGATTTACTTAGAAGTTTATAACTGGTGACGAATCATGTGTATAATCAATCGTTTCAATGAAAGAGCCCGCGGAAGCCAGAATTTGGATCCCTGTTCCCAAGACTGAAGGGACCCATTAAAGGACGGCGTTTTGTGTCGATCGAGGAAATACAAACAGAATCGCTGAGAGAGCTCAAGACCAAGGAATGTATATCAGAACTGCTTCAAGGATTGAAAAAAACGCTGGCACAAATGTATTATATCAGAAAGGGACTACTTTAAGTATGACAAAATAGAAATTTATGAATAAATAAATATTCTTTTAACAAGATCAAAATTCGCCTTATGGTTTGAACAGACCTCGTATGTACCCTTACAGAGGTATTTTGCTAAAAGTTAAGAACTGTGTCTCTAGTTTTTTCATCGATGTACCTAGCAATCTCAAAAATATGTACTACTTTTAATATATTTTTTGGAATTTCGCGTTTGGTGCAGTACAGTTTCATTATACTATTTTCCTCTCAACCAACCTGTCGGGTTTCGTGCAAAATTTAAGTATTTATGGTTTTCTAGTATATTCCTTGTATTTGTTGTTACATGAAAAATTTAGAAAAGTATACAAAAACGAAGCAACGAATGAGTGAATGGTACTCCCTTACTATATCATTCAACCATACTCCCATGTTTACAAAAGTTACGCAAACAAAATCGAGAGACGTACCGTCTTATTGACCTTCAACAAACAGAAAACCTAGAACCAACTACGACTAAAATGAATCTGTTACAAGGTGCCTCAATTCTTTTAATAATCTTTGCAACGAAATTGATACAAACTTGCCGCGACAATGTATTAAAAAGTCTTGTATTCTGTATTCTTTAATTTGTTAATTGACTGCCGATGACCATTAGTAACGCAGCAAACATCTGCTGTGTTAAGCACGTAATGTTCTGTGATTTAACAGCACCTTTCACAAGCCTCATCCTCATTCAAACATACAAACTTAACGCCCTTGGCAAGGTTTGTTTTACTTCGAAATGTTTTCTCTTAAATTCGATTTATCTGGTTTTTGTCGGATATACAACTTCAAATGGAGATACATTTAATACAAGAAAATAATTACAAAAAATAACACATTTTATCTCACTCCCCAGATAACAACCAACTAACTCGAAGGCTTTCTATTCCCCTCATGTGACCCAATATTCACCACAGCATATCCATTCACACCAAAACGAAACACTTCATCGAGGCGGATGCAATCACGTCTATACATTTTTAATCGCCGCAGTTTCACTTGGTTGCAGTAACACCATCGCTCCCATCATCATCACCATCGACATTAACACCCGATTCCACTAACCATAATACCAGCCACAGAATATCGACGTAAGAATGCCCATAGAGTGTTTCCATTTATTTTCTATTTTTTTAACGCAGTGGGAAATTTTTTCGTCTCCTCCTCTCTCCGTTTCTGTGATTCTCACACTTCTGACTGAAAATCAGCATTTACAACAACAAAGTGTGAAAGCCTGTTAAGGTGCCAATGCCAATCAATTATTCAATTTCCTCACATGGACGAGCAAAACACTGACAGGCGGCTGTTGGTGTGTACAGCAACAGAGTACTGTCGACAGTCCACATCGAGCAGCTGTTCTGTAACCTGCCTAAGTTCAAATAAATGTGTCCACGCGTCCGCTCCACTCTTTAGGGATATGAGAGTATGCCAGCGATAGATTTACCTATCCACAACTGAGTAACGGAAGTCTAAAGTGCCACTCCGGACCACTGGCACCGCCGCGTGTGTGTAACATGAAGGGGAAAGGACCAGATACAACGTAAAGTGAATATTTTCCGTTCAATGTCCCATACGTCCATCGAAATAGCCAGTTATGCTGGCACATATGGTTTCAAAATGAAATTGGATGAGTATCCCCTTTGGTCCTATCGCATCATGCAAATGCGACAGATTCTGTCGACGATGACGACGGACGGAGAACGAACGACATGTTACGTGATGAGGAGGACCTGTCCACACGTTTCCTCGCGGTCCCCTTGTAGGTCGGCATTTGATGGATGCATGCACATACGTAAATAGAAGTATCCGAATAGCTCGGTGACGTCAAAAACGTTCTAAATAATATTGAACAGAAGTTGTGAAAGAGTGGGTTGGGGAAAGGGGGGTTCAGTGGGTGGTAGCATCGATTTGCCATTATATTAAAGGAGGTGAGGCGGCAGGAATACGACACCGACAGTGTACACGAGCACACAGGAGATTGTATAGCATCACCAGTGGTATGGACATGGCTGTGCGTGCTCTTAATCGAACGTAATTATTTAAGGCTGCTGCTGCCGCTCCTCCTTCTCGTGTGTTTCCATGGAATTCGAGCTCATTTCGTTGCTATTTCCTGTAGAGACAGATGCTTGCAATCAAATAAATTAACTCCCTTCCCCTATGGAATCTTTTAATTGTGGATTTCTGACTCTTTCCCCTAACTGTGCTCCTGTTTCGTGATATAATTATTTCAAAATACATTATGTACACATATTCGTTGCACAATTGGAATTAATGTAATTACACTGGGCGGAAATTTCTTCAAAGCGAAATGCAAGTTCAAATATTTACAACAACTTTTTCAGTTAAAATATTACTCTGTTTCCATTCGTATCAAAAAAAAACTCGACGTCAGAAGAATCTGTAATCCCTAAGAGCTATGAAATTTTTGCCGACTTTATTTTGGAGACTATTAGCAAATTTTTTACACATGCTTTCATAAATGTTTGTCATTTTTAATTTGCTTGCAATAACTTTGCAAAAAAACATTTGATTTACAAAATATTGCTTTCAGCTGGGCTAAGGAAAAAAAATATGTTGTTCACAAGCAACATTCAGCAAAATTCAAATGTTTGCTACATGTTCTTTATTCTTAGTCTCGCGACTCGGGAAAAAATGGTTTGAAAGAACTTACTCCAGTTGTTGTACAATGCCAAACAATCGCAGTGCATAAGGATAAAATCGATGTTGAAATCGAGCTTGCGCTAAGGAGATCTTATTACTTATAGCGTGTTAATAAACTGAAACTGAAACTTTAAGTGACTGGAATTATGGTAGGTCACAGCACCGGCCGGTATAGAGAAAAGGAGGCAAATGAGGCAATGGTGTACATTGGTTTAAGTCCCGGTGGATTGTTAGAAGGGGGAAAAGTTGAGCTGGAAAGAGCATTCCATATTCTTGTGCTGCGGCTGAAGAACGAGTCTCTAAACTTAATTGTACTCCAAAGGTGGGCTTAAGGGTCAACGGGCGGGCATTCCTAGCGACGCGAGAATTGCGGGTTAGCTCTTCAAAGCGAGGAATGTAACTGGCTAACTCTGTAGAGCATTTTATTATAATTCTTTTTCTTCTTCTTCTTGTGGCGCTACGCTACGGTCAGCTGCCTTCTATAGCGCACTTCAAGTTGGTTGAGGTCCTTCTTCACTTGTGTGCGCCACCTTAGCCGAGGCCGCCCTCTATTGCATTGTCCCAATGGCTCTGATTCGAACACTTTTCAGGACGGAGCCGTGGTGCCTCTCCAGCCAGGACGATATTTCGCTAGCTGCCTTTAATTGCGCACTCCAAGTTGGTTGAAATCCTTCTTCACTTGTCTGCGCCATCTTAGCCTAGGCCGCCCTCTATTGCATTGTCCCAATGGCCTTGATTCGAATATTTTTCGGACAGGGGCCGTGGTGTCCCTCCAGCCAGCACGATCTTTCGCTAGCTGCCAAGTTGGTTGAGGTCCTTCTCCACTTGTGTGCGCCATCTTAGCTTAGACCGTCCTCTGTTGCATCCCAATGGCTCTGATGCGAAGACTTTTCGACCCGGAGCTGTGGTATCCATACGTTCAACATGGCCTAGCCATCTTAAGCATTGTATCCGAAGACGCTTGACCAGGTGCATGTCGCTGTACAGCCCATAGAGCTCGTCATTATATGTTCTCCTTCAGACGCCATCAACGCAAACAGGACTCTCGAAAAGGCTAAGGGCTTCCCCATTCGCATTTGGTATCGTCCAGGTTTCCGCGCCTTAGAGTAGAATGGTATAATCCAGCTGATACATAAAACAAGGTTAGTCCTTCGAGAGAAGGCTTTACTATTCAATTGCCTGTTTGGGCTCCAAAGAAACAGCGATTGGCAAGTGTGATTCTGCGTTTGATTTTGTTACTGATGTTGTTGTCCCTGTTTACCGCGGAACCGAGGTAGACGAAGGCCTTGACTATAAGGAAGTTTCTGATCCCTACTGTGACGCTTTATCCGAGACGTCGATTTTGTGTCCTTTCATAATGACAGCATGTACTTTAGTTGCCCTCAGACCCATTTTATCCGCTTTTGCTTCAATGAAAATAAACGCCTCATTAACGGCTCGCTGTTTTCGTCCAATCTCGTCAATGCCATCAGCGTTAGCTAGTCATTGAACTGACTTTTGGAAGATCGTGCCTCTGGCGTTAACTTGTGAGTTACGCACTTTCATTCATTCATTCAACATCAATCTTTTCAAGAATGATGTTAAAGAAGACACATGACTTACTCATGCATCGCCTTGTCTAAAACCTTTTTTGACATTGAAGCTCTCGGTGAGTTTGTTACCGAACTTGACGGAGCAGGGAGAGTCCTCCATCGTTATCCTACACAATCTGACAAGTTTGGTAGGAACGCCAAAGCTTGACATGGCCCTATATAGCTCGTATCTATGCACACTGTTAAAATCGACGAATAGGTGGTGAGTGTCGATTTGTACTTCTTGATTTTAATAATTTTTATTAGTGGCGACCCTTATATGTCCCAGGACTTATTGAGAGATCAGTTTTATTGTAGCCAGATAAATTAATACAAATCAGCAATAATGATAACTTTAGTTAAAAATTAAAATTAAATTTAATGTATGTATGGTTATTTTAAAATGTCCAATTACAAGTGTGTTCACATTTAAGACTTTCTTACTTAACACGAAATAAATAAAAAAAATACATTTGAAAGCCATCTTCGAGGATGTAGAAATGTAGAAAATTTGCAGTGCGAAACGCTAACGCATTGTACTTATGTCAATCGCGCAATGTAGAGCGAAAATAGAAAACACATCATTGATATGATAAGATTAAAACATAAGGTTTTCGCTTTTCTTATTTTAGGCAGATCAATAAATGCACACTGTACTAATGTACTTACAAACACTATTTAATATAAGCTTGTCAAATATCCCTTCCGCCTTTTTTGTCTTTTGAATTTTCCGGCTATTTTGCAGAGCGCTACAGAGCTCGTATCTGGCAAAACTATATCAACTATATAACTATCATTTGAAGGGTCTTGACATAACCTACAAAACGAATCTATGCATGATTAGTTTGGACATTACGTTGAACAGTTATAGACGTGTAAACATGGAGTTCACTAACGCCGAAATTTGGGCTATTTTAAAGTTATCCTTCGTTAAAGGCAAATCCGCTAGAGAAACGTTCGGTGAGTTTAATGGTGTTTTGGGGGATGGTACTCTATCACTTCGAACCGCTGAGGAATGGTTTCAACGATTCAGAGCCGGTGAAAAAGACACCATGGATAAGCCAGCCGGCGGAAGATCTGTGACGACGCATACCGGCATGTGGCATCTGACATCGCCCAGAAGATGGGAGTTAGTCGCCAAATCATTTTAAACCATCTGCAGAAGGCTGGATACAAAAAAAGCTTGATGTTAGGTGCCGCATGATTTGACAAAAAAACCTTTTGTACCGAATCAACGCCTGTGATACGCTTCTGAAACGGAACGAAGGCTGGGTACAAAAAAAAGCTTGATATTTGGGTGCCGCATGATTTACCGAAAAACCCTTTTGGACCAAATCAACGCCTGCGATATGCTGCTGAAACGAAACGAACTCGACCCATTTTTGAAGCGGAAGGTGACTGGCGACGAAAAATTTATCATATACGACAATATCATGCGAAAACGTGGTTGAAGGCCGGTGAGCCATCAAAAACAGTGGCCAACCCGGGATTGACGACCAGGAAAGCTTTACTGTGTGTTTGGTGGGATTGGAAGGGAGTCATCCACTATGAGCTGCTCCCATATGGCCAGACGCTTAATTCTACCATCTACTGCGAAAAACTAGACCGCTTGAAGCAGGCGATCGACCAGAAGCGTCCAGAATTGGCCAACAGGAAGGGTTTAGTGTTCCACCAGGACAGCGCCAGACCATACACTTCGTTGATGACTCTTCAGAAGCTACGGGAGCTCGAATGGGAGGTTTTATCCATAAGGCCTGAACATAGCGCCAAGTAATTGCCACCTGTTCCTGTCCATGGCTAACGCCTTGGTGGTGCGAAGTTGAACTAAAAAGAGGCTTGTGAAAAGTGGCTGTCCGAGTTTTTCGCAATTAGGGAGGAGGGCTTCAAAGAAAGGGTATTTTGAAGTTGCCGTCTAGATGGAAACAAAACGGCGCATATTTGAACTAAATCCGATCACTGTAACACTTTTTATGAAGCATTGAATCAAGAGCAAAAAAGCGGATTATTGACAACCTTATATATAGATATGATAGATGGGAGATCCAGATGGGCAGTGTGCTTATTCACTATGAGATTTGGTCAGGCGTGAATGGAAAGAAGGGGAAAAGGCGTACCAACAAATAATTTAGATGCAGAGGACGAAAAGTCACTTGCGACAATTATCTTTTGGGTGAAGACGTCGCTACTTAATCGAGTATGAAATTTTGCAACATCAAAAGAATCTTGGGAAAAACTCACAGCTCTTCCCTAGCCAAGTTCTTCAAGCCAAATAACATTGTATGAGTGACTGTACTCATTGAATAAGGAAGAGAAACAACCAATTTCAAACCACTTGAGTAATTTTTGGATGCAGTTGAAAAATTAAATGGAATAGAAGTTGATATAAAAAAGAAGTTTTTATGTATCCTACTTTTCTCAATTTCACTTAACATCCGGTGGCGCCCTATGATTTATTATTCCTCTATCAAAGCTTCACACAAAATCAGATTCCTCTAGGATAGTTTAACATGAAACTGAGACCGATATTTATCCACTACTAAGCTATCCATGGAGTTTTCCAGAAAACATTAATGCCGAACTTAAACTTATATCTACCACACTTATATAATAGACCACTCATTAAGTCTCAGGACATATAGAGGCCGCCACTAAACAAATTATTAATTTAATATTAATTTTTAGTTATAATACATTGGCACCATTGGACACATATAAAAACGGCGTGACTCTCATTATAGTCATCTA
Organism: Eristalinus aeneus; assembly: GCA_955652365.1. Taxonomy (NCBI): domain Eukaryota; kingdom Metazoa; phylum Arthropoda; class Insecta; order Diptera; family Syrphidae; genus Eristalinus; species Eristalinus aeneus. The sequence goes on from OY019133.1 coordinate 1,390,518, forward strand.
TTTTTTGTTAATGTGTATTAATTCGTCAGAAAATTGGATGTGGTTTTCCTTTGAATTCGACTCCCTCTAGTTTCGATTAGTATGCCATTTGATATGTAATTCCTTTTGAGTCATACTAAAACGCGTGTTAAGCTTGATTTTTATGTTAAATGCATGCACCAAATGTCAAATGAATCGCTTCATAAATTTCGCAGTAGATAAGGAAAGTATAAACGTTTGGAAACGAAGCCGATTTACAGTTTATAAATCGATACATTTTTAAAATTGTAAACGAATTAATGTGGTCGCCGTGGCGTAGTGGGTAGAGTGCGACGCTCACACGCCGAAGGGTCTAGATTCGACTCCCAGTTTAACACCAATTTTTCTAATATTTCACGGCACCACCTCTTTCGAGCTGCTGACAACACTCAAAGAGTAATAACTGTCTATGAAAGCTTCTCAAATTTCGCCGTTCGGAGTCGGCAAAAAACTGTAGGTCCTTTCTACTCGTGAGAGGACAGTACCGCGCACAATACGAGTAGTTGATGAGCAAGCTAGGCCCTGGTCCCCATTTGGACTGTAGCGCCAACAATTATTATTATTATTATTATTATTATTATTATTATTATTATTATTATTATTATTATTATTATTATTATTATTATTATTAAACGAATTAATGTTTCAAATTATCAAGTAACGAACAATTACTTTTGTTTAGAAAACTTTAAATTTTGTTAAAATTTCGCAACTACATTTTGTCAGAAATGTCTTGCTGCCAAATTTTTTTTTTATGACAAGAGCGAGGAATTTGACTGATCTTTCTTACGTTGAATAACATGACTGGGCGGACTAAAGGCTAAAATAGTTAAGTAATTTACATACCATAGGAAAGCAAACGAAGAAGCTTTCGAATATGTTCGCTTTGTTAAAGCCACATGAAGTCTTTCATATTTTAAACGTAACTGAAAATTAATCTGTCTCAACCACCGGGATTGTTCTGCAATTCATTCCACAAAGGATGTACACACTGTGAAATAAACTTAAATGTGTTCCCTTTGAACATGACATGAGCCTGGATGAGACAGACGTACAGTACCTCCTCCATTGGTTTAATCGAAAACGAATCTGGACCTCAATTTCAAGTGCGACGCTTGGTGCTGTTTGCAATTAACAGAAAGAATAAGTTGTTCACTGCTCAAGTTCTCAATATAATAGTTCAAAACAATTTCCAGCATGCTGTGAAAACATCATTCGATTCTGAAGTTAATTGCCGAATGGAATTCGATCGACTGTGAACAAAAGGAGTTTTTCAATTCTTTTCGCTGTTTTCAATTAAAATGTGAGAAAAAAGATGAAAACCTATTGCCTTAGAGCGTGTCAATGGAACGAACTCTTTTTTAATTTCTCCTCGATATGACGCCCACCTCCGGCAACACCAATTTGCTATCTGCCAAACACACTCCAAATGAAAGTCCATTAAAAGCAAGCATTTTTCTTTCTTTTTTTAATTTCACCCGTATTTACACCCTATATCGGGTTAGATGGGCGGGAACAGCTTGAAAATATCCATCCTTCGATAAGGAGCAACTCACTTATTTCGCAGCAATTGCACATTCGACAAACTCCACTCGACTCGAATCATTCATTCTTTCGCAGCTGTTAGTCGGGACTCGGGCCAGTAGGAAATGGGAAATGGGAAATGGAAACTGGAAGGTGGGAAAAGTGAGCACAGGGAGTTAGGCAATCCCGAGTGTTTGCTGGCACTGTTTGCGGTGCTCAATAGCGTTTGAGGTGCTCTTCGGCCGTTTATCGGGTTTACTGCATCGTAAAACAGAAACCATGAACGCAAGAATAGACGTAAAAGCATTCACTCGTTCACTAAAATGTTTTTCACACACACATACACACAGCTGCAGTGTTAGTCGAATGAAAACTTTGATTTCACTGTTTCTTTGGTCCCTTGGCATCCACCTTACCATTCCTGAATTGATTTTTTCGTCCCGGGTCCCAGCTTTTTCTGTTGCTGCTCAATTACTGAGCAGCAGAGCTGTGGCAGGACTTCGTGAAGTCCTTTGGGTTGTTAAGAATTTCGTTTGATTACACCTGACGTTGCATACAAACTTTCCTGCTGCAGTGAAATCAATATGCTATGGGCTACGGGGAATCAAATCAGGACGGAAAAAGTCTTAAAACGAACTTACTCCATGTGGAAAATATTGAAAGACACACATGACCAGGACGCAGAGCAAATGTACATATCTGTGCCTCCAGAGATTACTTCGAGATGTTTGAAAAGTTTTTTCTTGCCTTCGAGTTTTCATCTCGGCAGCCAATAAACTTTTTCGACATTTGTACACGTTTTCGGCTGGATAAGGGGGCGCGTGACACGAAACTTATTCCTTTCGTCTACGTCTGCAAAGGGTCATTCGATGAGCAAGTCAACATCATACATGAGCATTATTGTTCTAATAAAGGATACATGTGTCGGCATGAACATGTGATCACATAAGTCATGAGACCTGAGGTGATTTGGGTCTGGATGTTTTGTTTTTCTTTGGTTTTATTTGGGGGTAGCTCATGAATTCTATATTTTGTCTATGAGTTGTTTGGCGGTATAAGTTAGGCTGCCGTTCATGGTTTGCGGAATTGATAAATTTGTTGTTGCGTTATTTTGTTTAGATCAATACACACATTTATGTTAAATCGACTTCCAAGCAGATGAAAATATATAATTTTGTTTTGTTTTATTTAATCTGTTGTGCGTTTCCAATTGTTTTCTTTTTAGTTGCATAAAAAGAGCATTACAGTACATGAAGAAGCTCTTTTATGTTTACGGGACCTTTTTGCGTCATCATGTCACAAAAAAGACAGAAAATAAATTCAAAAATGAGTACATAGCGTCTTTAACTTGTTTCCGTCACCCCTTATATTCAGGAAGCTGCCAAAGGGCTGCAACAAACAAAACGCCTTACAAGTAGTATTTGTACTTACGTCGTTGCGTTCAAAACAAATTTAAAACAATTACAGCGCTCTAACAGACATCCTCGACAAACCGTTTTTCTTGCCTAGACTATGTACTTACTTAAAGGTACGGAACGAAAAAAAATTTGATCAAATACGTTCCGTAGAAACGACCATTTTCAAGAAATAAGTGCGAAATTAAAATAGACACAGTTGTTTTGATGGCTTTCGTTAATTTTATTTTGAAATTCGTTTTACAAATGTTGTATGTTAATAATGGGTAAAACAAACATCTTGAATGGATTGTTTTAGTTCGTGAACTGTGTTGTACTGCCTACCATTCATATACATTTTTTGCCATTATTCCCCATAAATTTTCGATTTGATTCAAATCGGGGAATCACTATGGCCACTCTAAAACAGTTGCATGCGTCCCGTTATCCAGCCGAAAACATGTACAAATGTCGAAAAAGTTTATTGGCTGCCGCGATGAAAACTCGAAGCAAAAAAAGCTATTCAAGAAAAGACTCTTTTACCACTTTGGCAGAATGGACCGCAGCATTATGTTGTTGAAAGATGAAATTTTCGCCTCCAATTTCAAACTCAAATTCATCTAAGACAACATTTCTAAAAATTTCATAGAGTTAATTTTTGGAGGGACGTAGAGGATAGGTATTTTGCCTTTGTAGCTGAAAGCTCCCCATATCATCGCACTGCCTCCTCCAAAGTTGCGGCTCATTTTCACTTTCGGTTTATCACGCAAATCATGCCAATAGCTATGCAAAGCATCTTGTCCATCCAAATTGAAATTCTTTTCGTCACTAAAAAATCACTCTCTGTGGTCACATGCATCATCATGACATGTGATTTCTAGCAAACAAAAGTCGACTATCCTTGTACCCGGGAGTAAGTCCAGGTTTTTTTCAGTTTTTGGTGAAAACCAATGTTGGAGTTGCTTGCAATATCGTCGAGTTGACTTTACTTGTGCCCGGGAGTAAGTCCAAGTTTTCTCAATTTTTTGGTGAAAGCAAATGTTGGAGTTGCTTGCAATAGCTGTTGGACACGTCGTAAACCAATTTTAAGGTATAATAATAATAATAATAATAATTGTTGGCGCTACAGTCCAAAGGACCAAAAGACCAGGGCCTAGCTTGCTCATCAACTACTTGTATTGTGCGCGCTACTGTTCTCTCACGAGTAGAAGGGACCTGCAGTTTTTTGCCCACTCCAAACGGCGAAATTTGAGAAGCTTTCTTAAACAGTTATTACTCTTTGAATGTTGTCAGCAGCTCGAAAGAGGTGGTGCCGTGAAATATTCGAAAAATTTGTGTTGAGCTGGGAGTCGAACCTAGACCCTTCGGCGTGTGAGCGTCGCACTCTACCCACTACACCACGGCGATCGAAAATTTAAGGTATACTTTCGCCTTTATTTGGGAAACATATAAAAAAATTGCCAAAATTGCCAAAATTGCTTACTCATAGAATCTATCAATCAAAGCAAACACCGGTTGTTTCAATAACTTTAAAAGCTCTCTATACTCTGCACCCACAATAAACGATACGCAATGTAATCATCAACAAGCTGTAACGATAAAATTGAACTCAGTTCTTCGCTACATAAAACTGCACCACCTCGATAGGCACTTAAAATATAAATTCAACCAGGGACACATAACTTTCATAGCCTCTAATAAAATAGACTATAATTCACAAACTTTGACACACATTTCAGATGAAAAAAATCAAACTCCAATCGAACTTTTTACATTATTGCAAACATTTTCACCCAAATGGCTCCCCAAATGGAACATTCAAAAAAACGTGATCTCTCAGCCATAACATTCCCTAATTTGTACCTAAGCAAACCTTAAAGGAAAATGCTTGCTTCTCAAAAAACTTCCCCGTCACTACCTTAGAAACAGTAAGAGTGGTTGTGTGCGTGTGAGAGGGAGAGAGAGAGAGAAAGAGAAAGCGCGCTTGGGGGAATTTATTAAACCATAAATAAATTTCAGTCAACGACACCAAAGCAAATGAAAGTACTTTCCGGTATAAGGAATTGGAGGAACCCCCTCAGCTTCAGAACCCAAAATGGAGGATGCAAGCAAATACAAATGGCCTGAACAAGGACCCTGAAAGAAAAAAACAAAATAAAATAATCGCCAAACGATTATATATCTTCCAATTCAATGAGTGGTTAACCACATATTCTGTAATGCTGTCGAAGTCGCGCCAAATCGCTCTAAAGGGAGACATCCCTTTTTGGCATTCACATTTATTTTGTTAGTAACCCTCGCTTCGCCTCTGCCACCTCTATCACATCGATGATCAACAATGAACCGCAGAAAAAAGTAAAAAATGAGGAGGAGGACTGGGGGGATTAAAGAATTTTTGAGCGTGGGCCCAATACACTTCGTGACCATCTCCAAGACCATGAAACGGCAGAAATTGCGGATGGATAAGAATGTAAATTCGCGGGCAATAATTTAAACTCAGCTGTAGTTAGAGTGGGCATTATTGTAAAAGGATTATCCCCCAATTCCCAAGTGGAAGGGTTGTTTTCAGTAGACTTGTTATATATTTACATAATAATTTTCCGCAAATTGTCGGTAGACATTCAATGGGTTTCCAGCGAAACATACTACCGGATTTGTTGAGCACTTCTGCACAAAAGAATGTGTACTCAAGCATTTGGAGGCAATTTGAACTTGAAAAGCTTGGTGTAGTTATGGGGAAAACTTTTATTGAAGAAAGGTTACCGATGTTAACTTAATAATTTCTTATACTTCCATCGGCAAGGTTTTTGAGAGCAGGACACGATTTGTGAAATCTGAATGAATTTAACATGTGTATGGGATAGGAAGCAAAACCAAAAACCATCCCCCAGTCCCTGTTTAGGCACAAACTAAATAATACATGTATGCGTTCCTGCAGAATGGTTGTATCCCTTTGTGTTCTAGTGATTTATTTTTTATTGCTCACATGCATTTTCATATTTGTTCCTTTTCTCTTCCTCGTTCGTAAAAGGGGTGCCTTTCCAGTTGAAAACGTTCATTGAATTAAACTGAACTTCAAATTAAACCACGGCAAGTTGTATAAAACAGTTCAAAACAAACAAAAAGCACAAAAAAGTGCAAAAATAGCAGCATTTAATAGTTTTTTGGTACTCTTAACATAAAATTTATAGCAACCCATCAGATTTCATCCTGATTTTTTTTATTCAAAACCAGTCGTCTGTCACCACTCAACCGAAATAAAACAAAAGCTAGACACATGACTCAACAACTCCACATCTAATTGAATTAAATAAACATGGCGTATGCATATTGGGCACGAAAGGCTACGTCGACCTGCCTCACCTTTCGAACAAAAAAGAAAACAGCCATGACGGATTTTTTTGTGTTGCTTTCCCCCCGCACAACTAGGTGTGTTTACAGTTATCATCCTATAATGTCCGCTCGACCAAGTCTATTGTCGCTCTGGACATCCAAGTGGCAATATAATGCGTTTTTTGCCCTTTTCCCTGTCCTTGCGGGAGAGATTTTCGCCTTTTTGGCCCTTTTTGAATTCGATTAGTTTCACGCTTCGAAAAATTTTAAAAATATACCCTTCCACGTACACAATGAATAAAATGCCGTAAATTTCAGTCCTCTCTTGCCTGCATAAAAGATGTATATCTATAATTTTATATTCGTAGAGCACCCTTTTTTAGGGCGGTTACTGCGGCAGGACATCCTCTCCCCCATGTAATCATCATTATTCACCCGCGCACTTTTTAGCTGTTTAGTTGCGGCTAAATCTTCGCACACAGCCCCCACACAAGTGGGAAATAGGACAAAACAGGTCACATAAAGAGGAAGTTACAACCGGCAATGATGCTGCTAGAGTGGTGTCGTATTACAAGCTCCATTTAATCAGCGATGGTCATACATAAAAGTGCCGTCATGTACGTGGAAACTCCTCATGCTAAACTTGGCTTTTATTCAAAAGAAAAAATACGAGTCCCCTCAAAAGGGGGTGAAACAAAGAAAAAGTTAATCAATGGAACGTTCCCTTTAATGAATTTTTAAGTTTACAGAGGCAAGGAGGAACTTTGGACAAGTTTGCGGCAACAAGGCATTGTCGTTGAAATATACCCCCATCTGATGAAAGCAGGCGTTTGGTTTCCTAATTAAACAGAAAGCCATCACATCAGGACCACAAGAATCATAAGGTATTGATTGGAAAGTGATCAACTCGCTCATAGCTTATGCATGAATAATTACTGCATGCCTTGTAATGGGTATTTTAATTTTTTATTTCAGACGGACGGTGCCTTTCTCTTCCCAGTAGTCCATTAGTGGGGGTAAACTTCAAATGCAAATGACAGGAATCACCTATTCCATTTACTGATGAAAAAGACTTTATACTTAGGAGTAAAGGTATCTTCTTCATTCGAGTAACGTTCAATGCTTGGCACTGGCTTTTTGAGGGGTTGACCTGGATTACAGAACGAAACAAATTGGCGGACATCTCATTATAGTTTGCGTTTTGTAGTGCTGTCTTTTAAAACTGACAAAAATTTGTAGGCGCGAAGTAACCGATCGATTCCAGTTAAAAACAGAACTGTACACAAATTTGCGACTAGATTAAATTGGACGCATTTTGGCAATTGACAGCGACTCCCAAGAGCGAGTAGCATGAAACGAATTGAAAAATTAATAAACCAGGGACGTACTTAAAGACAATGTCCCGATTGCCAGTATTCCTTAAATCATAAATAAATAATTTAATAAAAAGATTGACGATAGTGTCGCCGTGGCGCAGTGGGTTGTGTACCACGCTCACACGCCGAATTGTCTAGGTTCGATTCCCGGCTGAACACCTCGAATTTTTCACGGTACCACCTCTTTCGAGCTGCTGACAGAACTTCAAGAGTAAGAACTGTCTAAGAAAGCTTCTCAAATTTCGACGTTCGGAATCGGTAAAAAACTGTAGGTCCCTTCTACTCGTGAGAGAACAGTAGCGCGCACAACAGAAGCTAGGCCCTGTTCCCCCTGTGAACTGTCGCACCAACAATTATTATTATGATTGTGTCCTCAAGGAAAAACTACTTGTATTTTGCAGCACTCACCATCATGATATTTTCACAAATTGAATTCCCATTTCGATCAACGGAGGTTGGAAATTCTTTCAAAACAGTAATTTTTCCTTGAACGTTGTTAAATCACTATCGCGTCAAATGTCCTGTGTACTTGTCTAGCTTCAAGTTTAAGCCTTTTTTTATGTTATTTAGCGAAATCTCCTATCACGAAGAAGTTCCCGGAAAAGCCCAGGAAGTCTGTATTAAAATGTTTGAAAGGACAACTTAGACAACTTTTAACAATTGACTTGATTAAGAAGCATTCACAGGAGAAACAGAAGGACTATAAATGACTGGAAAAAAACTTCTTTGGTTTGCCATTCATAGTTGAGATTAAACTATAAGTCCCCTCCACTCTTCGGAGAGACATAATGGTGGTTTCGCGGGGGGCTATCAAGATCTCTTACATTGCACTTCCAATTGAGGGGTTCTACAGGAATAAAAAGCATTGGAATAGAAGGCTCTTCTACTCGTTACATGTAAACATTTGTAAAGTTTATTTCGATCCGAAACCCAGTGAGTGCATATTTTCAAAGAAATGTTTCACTATTCTGAGGGGTTCTAAATGATGTGACTGGATTTATGAATCATATGATTCAAAAATCACATCCGTATCACTATTTATAGTGATAACGGAAACACTGATGGAGAAAAGACCATCTGTGATGGGGTGGCGGTTAACAGGCCCAAGTTTTGAGGGAGCTTGACGGGTAGTGACAGCTTGACCAGAATCTACATTCTGGTGCCACAGTAGGTCAGGAGATCCTTGAACTTTGGTTCCAGCCTGACCGAGCGGTAGGCCCCTTTGTGGGAGTATCGTGGTGGCTGTGGTTTACCACCTAACATCGTGGGTAGAGTCTAGGATAGTGTACTGTGCTGACTTTTCTAGCTAATAGTTAACCCATGGTTTAGGCAAGGCAGTTAGGGGACTATCCCGGCTGAGTGTGGAGTTGCATTCTCAACCGTGCGCTGCGACCCAGAGAGCGAAAGAGTTTTTAGGTGTTCCTCGCATCAAACCAAGGTGGGGCGATTGTCCCTTAAGCATGATCTCAATTTCGTACTTGGGTAACTAAGGCGTTGAGTCTTGCGTCGACTCGACTCGTCGACGACTCTTAGGAAAATGGACCCCGTGATATAAGCCGTTAAGGCCGGTGATCACGTAAAACCAAATTCCACATCTGTTCTGAAGGGTGATTTTTTTACCGAGAAGGTACCAATTGTGTGCCTTCTATTTTCTACGTCGATTTTACGTTACCTGGGTTTAGATGGCTGACACCACTTTTAACCTTGTCTTCCTTTAACTTTTAATTTTATAATTAATAATTGGATGGCGCGACAATCCACAGGGGGACCAGGGCCTAGCTTGCTCATCAAATACTCGTGTTGTGCGTACTACTGTTCTTTCACGAGTAGAAGGGAACTTCAGTTTTTTGCTGACTCCGAACGACGAAGCTTGAGAAGCTTTTTTCCTAGGCAGTTAATACTCTTTGAGTGTTGTCAACAGTTTGAAAGAGGTGGTGCCGTGAAAAATTCGAGGTGTTCTGCAATGAATCGAACCTAAACCTTCTACGTGTGAGTGTCGCATTCTACCCACTACGCCACGGCGGCCACTCCTTCATCTCTTTCCTGCATATAATTCATATTTGCAAGCATAAAGCACTGTTCCGCAAATCACAAGATTTCAGTCTTCACTGATTTTTTGATGAAAACAAATCTTTACTAAAAAAACACGAACATTTTTCTATATTTCATTGTACTCTATGGGGTCGGATTCCCTTCCAACACACCGAAAAAACTCATATTTTGTCTCCGCCAAAACGAATTGCAGCTCCATTTTCTCGCCATTGTTTCCTCCCCGTAAAAAGTGTGCTCCTTTCTGCCCCACCCAAAGAACCCTGGCATAAAATCTCGTTCAATTCACTTTTCTCTAATTTATGTACTTCAGTATCATATACAAGTTGACAGTTCCAAATTATTTATGCCCTTGTTTCGCTACTCCGTTTTCTCTTTACGTGTTTCATTGCCTCTTTAATGTCTTCCGAATGGCTTTTTCGTTGGCTGTTACAGATTCTTCTACTTCCGCTGTGCTTGGTGGCGCTTCTATCTTACCAGCAAGGAAGATGTTAAGCAGAGGAGGGATGTAATTCCATAGCGCGAAATATTTGAGTGCAGAAACGAGAAACGAGCGAGTAAGAAACGCACTTGTTGCTGGCACTGCGCATAACATGCGGGTCCATTTTCAATTCTCTCCCAAAGTCAAATGTCTTGCTCCAGTTTGACTGTATAATTTTTTTTAATGGAGAATGGAATATGTAGCCTTTTGGACTTTAATATCCGCCAAATAGAAACTTATCACATCGTTTATCGCGTCATTTAAGTCGCATTTGCGACTGAGACTGAGAGACAGGGTATGGCAAATCGTGGCAACGGATTTGAATGGAATTTTCCGGAAGGATATTCCGCAAATAGCAACGTGCCTACAAGGAGCTCGGTGGAGAGATATTTTAATCTAAATTTTTGGTAGACCATCTCCTTTCAAGCACAATGTTCTCTTTTTTCTGAAGAAGGTTAAAGCTTGGATAATGGGAGTCGTAATGAATGATGTGCTTAGGACCTTTTCTTCCGGGATTCATTTTAAGAAGCTAATAAACTTGAACTCACTCTGCTTCTGAGTGTGGAATTATTTTTCTCTTCTGATCATAATTTATGTCTGAGCGGTATTTAAAATAGAAAAATTATTTTAGAAAACGAAGCATCTTTGTCAGGATTATTTTGTTATCTTTCATGAGTCAAATCTTAAGGAACACAAAAGAAGCCTACGCATTGATTTATTCACATAAGCAACAGCCTTTTGAACCTTCCCTTGTACTTAAGCATGATTCGTCTCATGCAAGAAATGATTTCCTTTGTCTGTAGCTTTAAGTAATAATTTAAAGTTGATTTAAACCAAAGCAAACTTCATCACGACCGTCTAATTGACTTCTCAACCCAACACTTCAAGTCGTATACCTCACTTTCGAAATGTTTCTTTAGGTTACCACCGAAAGTTGCCGATTTTTTAAAGATGTCCTCTTAACATCACTAAAAAATCGTCATATCCCAGGTCACGTTGACACACGTCGCATGCTACATGGATGCAACTATATTGGGATGTTTGCATCAATCACACATTCCAATGGACAGTCGCTGTAACATTTTCAATTTCCTATTCTCATGTTGAGGGATGAGATCCTACTAAAATAGACTACACGATTCTTTTGTGTGGGCGAACACATGCCGACGGGAGTCTTATATTCGGCGAATCACTGCTACAAGGCGCTTTGGCAAAAGTGTCATTCATTATAACTGATATCGGATTCCAACAAGTTTGATGACGATGATGCCGATTCAACTGCTGATGACGGTGGGAAATGATGCTTCATATTTAATGTCGATCCCTCCTCGGGACACAAACACCGAGGTTGAATGACAGCAGCCTCAATGTAAATGTTGCAGTGTTTCCGTCTCGGTTTCGCCTATTGAAAAGTTGACATGATTGTTGGTATGAAAGAAATCGAAAGTAAAAGCGGGTTTGAAAAGCTTGTTATATGTCACGCTGAATGCACGTGTTTTTTAATTCCAAAATATCCGGTGATGTCTTGTGTGAATGTCCTCATTTAAGGAAAACTCATTCCCTGTTGAATTTAGACGAGATGTGTAGACTAACCCATATAGAGCATTATTTTAAACGACAACTTTTGACGTAAGTCCTCGAAGCGGGAAAAAATGAAAGGACTTATGTAGACGGATTGAAAGCAAATGGAGGTAGCTTGGAGGAAAGTAAAAAATGTATTCATGAGAACTATACAAGATAAAATTGAGTGACTCTTTTTTAGTGTTAGAGAGTAAACCTTTAAGGATACAAATGCGTTGAATCTATTTATGGTTTAAAAGTTTTTTTAGAACTTTTTCCTTATTTTCACTTTCTTTCTTCCGCTCTTTTATATCTATCTCCCTTAATCTTAATCCCTCAAAAATATTGAATGTCTTTATTCATTCGCATCTGTCGGTGTATTGACAAAATCGAAAAGTTGAAAATTTACAACGTCTGATTAATTTTTAATTTGGAGCGCAAAATAAATGTTATAAAACCAAACGTCTGTTATTTGATGATCATTCTTCTTTTGGTTTTTGGATTTCAGCATTATTAACCTAACAGCATGTTTAACCCTTCGCTTAATACCCGAAATTGAATTTAGAAACTGAACAAAACCCATCGTGTGTGAGTATTATATTTTTAAGACAATTTAATAGATACTTTTTTTTCAACTTAAATGATCTTTTTTTAAATATGAATTCACTATCGAAATATCACGCCGATATCTGAGTAGGTGTTGGGAATTCTAGAAAACACAATGAAAACCTTTAATTCAGAACTCAACACCAATTTCTTCATTTTGATCCGACTGCAAATACGATACGAAATAAACTGAATCCTGATACAAGTCGTCTAACTTTAAAAAATAGAACACTGTTACCACAAATCGATTAAAAAAAAAGGCAAACGTTTTAAAAAGTTGTATACCCACATTCGTTTTTGAAAACTTATTTTGCTAATCGTTATAATGATATAATCACTGCTTCGGGCCATCAACACAGAACGACATGCATTTATGCAAAATTCTATCGGGTCTCACTTGTGAGATGGTATTGAAATTAAATAATTTAATAGATCAATTCCATTTCACTAATTCATAGACGCACACCCCACACGTACAGGCAGGCAGCATCACAGCACGAAATCAACTCACAACAATTGAATAATTCATTATTTAGTCACCAGTATAATCACTCTCGCCGAGTGCTGGGGAACAGTAGGAAAGACAAATCAAACTCAGATCTGGGTGGGACGCTTGTTTGCGCTAAGGCGGTCGAACCCTAAAATTGTGCACTCCACCCCTAAGTGCCAGCGCAGCTACAAACGTTATCTTCTCCATTATGATTGTGCCTTGCTCGCACATAAATATGTGAAATATTCAATTCCATCTAGGTAATTATTGTAATCAACTCTTAACTATCTCGTGGGATTAATCATTTGGCGCAATACGGTATTTACTTTAGTGTCACCCTTACGTCCTCATAGCAATGTCTTCATATTACGTGACACATCGCTATGTTGTCTCCCGTCTGTCCAACAGCAGTGGTGATAGTTGCGGCGGCCAAGCCCATATTGCCGCAGTGGCTATAAGTGGCTCTGGGCCACACCGAGCACTAAGCTCGTTCTCTACCCAGCAAAGAGCGACTTCAAGTGAAGGGATAAAACAGGTGATTATGCTTAAGGTTCCTACTTAGGATTATTGGGGCGAAAGATATCCGGTCTCTGGTCTCATGCTCACCGAGTGCTCGGGAATGATTAATGATTGCGGTTGTGAATTTATTATTTAATGCAATTTGTGCGAAAGTAGCAACACCGCCACCAAGTGCGGTGGGCAGCAGCAGATATCTGTGTCCACAGAACGTCACCAGCAAAGTAATGATCGTTATCCTTCATGAGCCTGGAAACCGCTTTTAGACACACGGCTCTCCGAAGTGACCAGCGGCGTTTTGTGCGGCCCGCCGGTGGGCTACATTTGTCGCCAATTGTGTTGGATTAAGTTTTCTTCTTATCAGCACAAACTTAAGCAAACGTACGGAAAGAGATGGCGGTGTTTGAAGAAAAGTTGCGAACTGGTGCCAAGGCGGACGGGCTATTAATGATTCATTAGAAGGTTACGAAGACGAACATGGTGGTAAGTTGGGGGATTTAATTACGAATCGAATTAGGTTGAGGTGAATTTTTAAGTAATTAGTTCCTGTTCTTTTGTTGCTGGTTGCAAGATGATGTTCTTTTTTTACCTGTCGTTATGAGTGGCTGTGTTAAGAAACTAGATTACATTAAAGGTGCTCTACTCAAATCAGTGTTTTTTTCGAAAAAGTTTTGGATGGCATTTAATGTTGAGATTGAAAAACTATAGTTAAAACTGAAATAAATATTGGAATGCCAAACAGACATTTTTATTTTCAAGCCTGTGTACCGCTTTAATTAATACTATAACAGCAAGTAAAGATAGTTAAAAGCCTGCTCGTTGATTGATCAAGAATTACCTACGCAATCATATTTGTGTATTTGAAAACGACTTAAAAAGACTATTAGGAATTCATATAGACGCAAAACAACTATCATTTGAACAAGTTTTAAAGGGTGATTTTTTAACTATTGTCTTGTTGGCAACACTGGTTTAAACAGCTGACGAACGTTTCTTGTTTTGTTTGAATGTCAAACATCTTCTGTTTGGTCTATAATTTAGCCATGGATCGTCTCAATGGGTACGTAAATAAGCAGAATTGTCGATTTTGGAGTGAATAGCAGCCAGAAGCATGGCAAGAGCTACCAATACATCCAGAAAAGGTCACAGTTTGGTGCGGTTCAGGGCTGGTGGCATCATTGGACCGTACTTCTTCAAAGATGATGCGAATCGTAACGTAACCGTGAATGGTGAGCGCTACCGTGAGATGATATCCAACTGTTTTTTGCCCAATATGCAACAGCTTGACTTGCAGGACATGTGGTTTCAACAAGACGGTGCTACATGCCACACAGCAAGCGCAACAATCGACTTATTGAGAGGCGAGTTCGGTGAACATTTTATTTCACGTTCGGGATCGGTCAATTGGCCGCCTAGATCGTGCGATTTAACGCCTTTAGACTACTTTTTGTGGGGCTATGTTAAAGCTCATGTCTATACAGACAAGCCCGCTTCAATTGACGCATTGGAAAACAACATTGAAGCATTTATTCGTGAGATGCCAGCCAAAATGTTAGAAAGAGTGTGCCAAAATCGGACTAAGGGGATGAACCATTTGAGGCGCAGTCAAGGTCAACAACTGCATGAAATAATGTTCAAATATCAAATTATATGGAACGTACTATCCATTCAAATAAAGATGTCATGCATTTTTCTGAATTTTATGTGTTTTTCTTTCTTGTTTTTGAAAAACTTTCTTTTTAAAAAATCACCCTATATTAGTCAGAAAAAAAATACTAAGACACATTTTTTTGCCTCAAAAGATTATTCCTCATGTGTCCTCCAAAGGATAGACGGAACAAAGCAAAATATAAGTTTTCTTTGGTACTCCACAATAACACAAAACAGTATATTGTACCTACTACCCCCATTAGTTTTTGGTAAAGGCTAAAGGTAATAATAATAATTGGGTGGCATAACAGTCCACAGGAGGACCAGGGCCTAGCTTGCTCATCAACTACTCTCGTTGTGCGCGCTACTGTTCTCACGAGTAGACGAGACCTACAGTTTTTTGCCGATTCCGAACAGCGAAGTTTGAGAAGCTTTTTTCCTAGACAGTTAATACCCTTTGAGTATTGTCAGCAGCTCGAAAGAGGTGGTGCCGTGAAAAATTCAAAGAGTTCAGAAGGGAATCGAACCTGAACCTTCGGCGTGTGAGTGTCGCACTCTACCCACTACGCCACGGCGGATACACTGAGGGTAATAATAAAGTCTAATTATTACAGAAATATTTAAGAATGCTTTACACAAGTTATTGTTTCGACAAATATTTTGTCGGAGTACATTCAAATGTTATAAAATACATTAATACAATTTAACTATACAAGTAACGATAACAGTGGGAACAGAAAACATCGATAACCACAGGATTAAGAGACAATACGGTTAAGAATTTTAGGAAAACTGTCAAGCTGCAACAAAAAAATCTTCCAAATTATACATCTCTCGAGTAGTATGCCGGTTATATGGTCATTGCAGCTCACAAAAGCATTTTTTAAGCAAAACACTATGTGTGTACTTGACTGGCCATAACAAAGTCCAGACTTAAATCCCATAGAACACCTTTGGAGTGATGTTAAGATTGCCGTCAGTACATTTCCAATTGCGATGTTTTGTATGAAAAGGTGAAAGAAGCGTGGTACGCGATTCCAGTGGAGAGACGCCAAGGCCTAATCAGGTCGATGCAACATCGTTGCGGGGCCGTGTTGAAGCAAAGGGGCTTCCCGATTAAGTCTTAATAATACATTACAGTAAATTTCGACATTATTTGTAAAGATTATCTTAAATTTTTGTTATTATTTTACCAGGGTTTCTAATTAGTTGTCATAGTTTATTATAGACTTTTAGAGCAGAAACATCTCTAAAACCATATTTTTCAAAAAGAAACTGAATGAATTGTATTTTTTGTTTTGTCTTTTAAAGTTTCAAAGATAATTTAAGAAAAACAAAACCAAACTTAAAAAAAATTATGAAATAAATCAGAAAAAACTGATTAACTCAAGATAAAACTATCGTTTCTAATTAGTTGTCAACGGCTGTAATTGCAATAATGGGTTGAGGTAATGGAGTGTCCGTAGGCCAACATGTTCTTTTAATTGCAAGGCATTTAAAAGTCATTCAATGTAAAGCAAATTATATATTATTCTGGAATGTTCTGCTACAAAATTTCATTCGGAAAGTTTGGGTATCGTTATTTTAAAAAAAGTACTGATTTTGTGTTTAATTAAACTTTTTATGGAATATTTTTACTTTATATAAAATACGAAATGCAAATATCAAAAACATTTATAATTTAAAAAAACCGTACCATACCAAACGAAAGGTACACATACGTTTCTATAAAATTTACGAGATATCTTTCTTAACCAAAGAAGGAAAATAAATTTAACGTACCTCTGATGAAATAATCCCATTTAGTTCTTTGACGCTGAAAATAGTACGAGTCCTTGCAGAGTTTTTGACAAATTAAGAACTAGCTTAAGAGGTAAACACCATAGCAATTACATTCACTATATATTTATTTTTCGCATATCATGATGATACACATAAACTTTGAATATTTATCTACATAATTATATTATTTCGAACACGAATTACATTTGAAATCATCTATTTACTTCTAAGTCGCACAAAATTAGTTTAATCGCGCAAACCTGAAAGAAAAAAATTAAACTATTTAAAATTATCAATTTTTAAATTATTAAGTTGTAATTAATAAAAGAAATAGAAGGAAGAATTTGTTTCCATGCCCCATACATTTTTCAATCATTTTAAGCTTGTAATTTGGCAAAACATTATCCAAAAATTGACTTTACGCTCGTAACTTTGCTATTCTTACTCACTCAGGCTTCATTTTCTAATTAAATTTATTTATTTATGGTATATGGTAGTTTATAAATAATAATAAGATGGCGCATCTGTCGACAAGGGGTTTAGTTTCTAGCTGCGTCAGCAACCATTTGTGTTGTGCGTGTACACGACATTTAGGATCATAAAGACCGAACTTATGTCAGCTGTCAATTTAAAATCAGTTTGTCAAACTTTGTTTGTGGCCGCCGTGGCGTAGTGGGTAAAGTGCGACGCTCACACGCCGAAGGGTGTAGTTTCGATTCCCAGCTCAACACCAATTTTTCGAATTTTTCACAGCACCACCTCTTTTGAGCTGCTGACAACATTCAAAGAGTAATAACTGTCTAAGAAAGCTTCTCAAACTGCACCGTTCGGAGTCGGCAAAAAGCTATGGGTCCCTTCTACTCGTAAGAGAACAGTAGCGCGCACAACACGAGCAGTTGATGAGCAAGCTAGGCCCTGGTCCCCCTTTGGATTGTAGCGCCAACAATTATTATTATTATTGTCAAACTGAAACCAACTAATGCATGTGTAAAAGAATTAGAATACAATTTAAAGACTTTACAAATTTTGTGCATGATTAATTTAAATTGAATCATAACATGTTGTATGAAGAACCAAATGCAGCAATTACTGAATTCCAAATTCAGCAACTAAAACCTCTCCATCCACACATGCCTTCGACCAGTAATTTAATATTCTGTATGTTATGAAAATTAAGGCACAATACAAGACCAAATGATGCTACATACGAATATCATGGCATAGGGCACACCGCACACAGCACAACGCAGTGATATTGTGTGTGGTTTTCTACGTCCATTCACGAGGTTTCTATTCAAAAATCGAAACTGTTCATACGAAATAATCTCCTACTCTGCAACCTAGCTACGGCTCCACTTTGAGCGAATAAAGCTCCATAAAATGGTAAAACTAAGTGCATTTGCAGCGGAAGGTCTGTGAAATTGTGTGTGCTTAATGGAATTCTTCATGCTTTGACAGCAGAATTTTGACGTAGAAGTGGAATTATTTTCAAAATATGACGACGGAATTATCTGCGTCGAATGAGCGAAATAAAATTGAGTACCAAACACTTTGCCTCTATGTTGCTTCCCTTTGCTGAGAACTGTTTTTTTTTTCGATTTTGTTTGCACACATCAGTTTTTGTTGAGTTTTTGTGAATATCAATAAAGCGTGTTTGCTTTTTTATTTCATATTTGCCGAAGTTTTTATCTTCTGTAAAAGCGTTGGGAAATACATTTTCGATACCCGTCATCGGCTGTGCAAAGGCACACAAATGCTAATTAGTGCCCAGGGCACATTTTTATGCGTGTTTGGCAGTTCCTGGTAAACTACTGTAAATGCAATCTATTCAATGCATCTGCACAAAAATGCGTGAAATTTTGACTAACAGGTGCTCCCAGACGTTATCAACCATGCCGCATGTGTCAACAAAACAGCAACATCATAATTCAGTTTTTCAAGAACTAATAAATGATAGTTTAAACTGAAATTTTTTAGGTTGTGAGCATATGACACAATAATCAATTTAATGTCGTTCGTTAATGATGAATTAATGCATTTTAATGAACGATTGTACAAAATGATTTTGTTTCCAAGGAAGGATCACCATTTATCTTAGCACTCTTTCCTTTTTCAATAGTAATACTTTCTAAGAAAAATGTAAGGTTTTTTTTTCCAATAACAATGAAACAAAAGTAGGCGTTTGGAGTAGCCAAGAAACAGTCGATCAAATTTGAGAAACTCAGAAACATTGTTCTTAAAACCGTTACTTAGTAGCAGCCTTATTCAGACCTATGAAACAAATTTTGTGGATTTAAGGTATTTTGTGAAATTTGTCTAACTTCATCTTGTACATAGATTTAAACCCAAAAAAAACAGGTGCTACTATTTTCAGTGCTTTGTGGATAGCTTGAACTAATTATTACACAGGACGATTACGCAACAATAGTGTTTTCTTATCATAAAATAAACTAAGACAATAATTTTATTCATAATTATTAAAAACGCTGCCCGTTCCAAGCAAGAATACTCGCCCTACTTTAAGGTTTTTCCTTTCAAAGAGTTTGTGTTTGTTTTTTTATAATCGCTGAAATTGTGGATTTTTCTACACCGTACTGTGGGACACACTCGGCGCACCTTCACCTCTTTCCGATTTTTCAATAACTTCACTTTTTTCTTTCAATAATATAAATTTTGGTATTTTAAAAGCCAAAAAACTAACAATCCAGCAAAGGGACAAACGAACGAGTTTAAACACACGTAACACAGTTACGCACGAATGCCCGTTACTCCAAGCTCCACTGTTTTACGAGGGGCGTTCAATATATTCTCGGTATTGGGGTGAAACTGTCGTTATATGTATGAATTGACTTATTTATCAAGTAAAACTGATATTTTAGTGCATTCATGTAAAATTTCATGTAAATGTGATTATTTACTCGCATTTTATCTCTAATTAAACAACATTATATATAACAACTGAGACTATGATGGTGAAAATTGAGCATCGCGCTGTAATTAAATTTCTCACTAAGCAAGGAAAAAGTAAAAAAACTATTCATGAAGAGAAGGGGGCTGTCTACCAGGGTTCCGCACCTTCATTATCAACTGTGCAAATGTGGTCAAGTGAGTTCAATAGAGGCAGAGAGAGCATTGAAGACGACCTCCGTTCCGGCGCCCCGGTTACGGATTGTACGGTCTAATGCATCTAAAAAGCCGAACAACTTGATGGCAGAGATCACCAAGCTTTCAACTGGTACCATTCACACCATTCTTCATGACCATTTTAACCTTTCAAAGGTCAGTGCAAGGTGGGTGCCACGAATGCTCACAGCGCCTCAGAAAAAAGTGAGAATCGCATGCTGTAGAGAGCTTTTGTAGATGTGTAGTGAGATCGCAAACGGTGTTATGGATCGAATTGTTACTGGGGACGAAACATGGGTTCACCACTATGGCCCTGAAAGCAAACAAGAGTCTATGCAGTGGCATCAAAAAGGAACAGACCCCCCGAAGAAGTTCAAACTCACTCCGTCTGCCTGCTCATGACCACAGTTTTTTGGGACTCAAAGGGAATCTTGCTCATTCAGTACAAAAAAAGGTGTAACCATCAACGATCCTCCGCTTCCACTTTTCATAATTTGCAGAAGGAAATAAAAAGAAACGCCGGGGTAAACTCGCAGCGGGTGTGTTGCTTCTTCGTGACAACGCCCCTGTTCCAACGGCACGAGTTTCCAAGGCGCGAGATTCCAAGGCGCGAGATTGTGGTTTCGAAGAAATCCAACACCCACCCTATAGTCCAAACCTTGCCCCTAGTGATTATTTCCTGTTTTCGGATTTTAAAAAATAGCTTTGTGGAAAAAGATTTTCGGATGATGAAGAACTCAAGTCGGCAATAAATGGGTATTTTGCAGAGCAAGAGGTAATTTATTTTTTTTAAGGTTTAAAAAAGCTTATCTCAAGATGTAAAAAATGCATTGATGTTAGGGAAAATTATATTGAAAAATAAAAGCAATTTAAATTGAATTGGCATTTTCCTTCATATCAATACCGAGAATATGTTGAACGTCCCTGGTAAGTGTATGCAAAAACTGGCAAAGCAGCGTACGAAGGAATGAAAATGTCCAAACGTGGGCATACATTTTATTTTAATATCGAGGTGTATTTTGTTCACGCTATAGAGTACGCTTTATAAGAAGTTGGTGTTCACGCCAGCGGAGTATTAACGAAATCAAGGGTTCTATCATCACTGCAGGTGAACCACAGTCTACTGCCGACTCCAAGCAGAAACGTAACATAAAGAAGTATAGACAAGTAAAATATGGAAAATAGATGATTGTCCACGCCTACGACTTATAAGGCGTGTGGTGCAAATGGTGCTGCAATACGGAGGTCACGAAAAATTGACAACAGTTGATTTAAAAAAGGTCTGTTATGTAAATAGCTTATTAAACTAATATTAAAAAACAAAAACCTATATTTAAAACCCATAAACGTTTTAGACTTGCTCGGATAGAATTTAACACAAATCATCAAATAGATCCGTTTCCCTTTTATGGATTTCCCTTTATGGGTCTTCCGGCCATCCCTCTCCGATTCTTTAACCTCATAAAATTTACAACGTATGAGTTTATTTTCGAAACAAATCTGTTTACCAAAAAAAAAATTTGTATTCAAAACCAGAAACAGCTTACAAATAAAATTTCACCCATTCGTCCTGCCATGCATCAAGCAAGCTTCCGCAACCTAATGATGGAGTTTCTACGATTCGCTTCGAACCAAACCATCATAACAGACCCACACGTTTATTACCAATATCTTATTGGCTAAATGAGCCCTCTAGGAAATGCGTATCCTTAAGAAGGCACGGGAAAGCGTAAACAAACCTCTCATCGTCTTGCTGGAAACTTTTCTCCTATCCGCAGACAGAGTACATAATGAATTTCAAGTTTTCAGGAAATGCGAGCGCCAATAATTCAGTCACGTAAAGGCCGCAGTCGGATTTTATAGTCAAAACGTTATAATATTGCTTCGCACGAAATGGGGGGGGTGGCTGAGCGATAGACTATTTGACCCGCTACGGGGGAGTTGACTTTCAATAACACAGAAAACCGGGTCCAAACTTGAAGGAACGGTCGTCGCTAATTAATTTTTGTATTGCATTCCACTTTTAAATTTTATACATTTTTGCCCAGTCTTCCGCGCAGCATTTTTATATCCTTCGACATTGTTGCTGCGAAAACCGTTTCTGCCTTGCGATATTGTTGTTTGGTTTGAGGAAAAAAACTAAAAACCTAATTAAGTCTAGTAGAACGCATCCAATTATTTTAACCCCATTCACAGTAATGCCTGGGTTTCCATTTGTACGGGTCGCCGATGCGTTGTGGGTGGGAAAAGAGGGACTAAGGGGAAATTGAATTATACATTCGTTTGTGCTTAAAGCCAATGCAGCAAATAATTTGCTTTATGGTGTCTGTAAATATGTTTTGTGTGTGTGTATTTCGACACAGCAATTTATTTGAAGGGGAAGGATGTACCTGCTTTGTTTTCTTCTTTAAAATAATAGACCAAGAGAAGAAGCCCAGGAGAGGATACGAGCAAAAGCTCTCAAAGCTCCAAATGGCCCTGTATATACCATTGTAACAAGCAAATCCTTCTTACCTCCTGAACCAACTGGACACAGTGCAGCGCACATTTAATTAAAAATATTAACATTTTAAATGATTCCCTGTTAGCTTTAAGTGGTTGCGAGCTCCTTCCAAAACATAGAGTAACACTCATTATCCTAGGACAAATGCTGACGGAATATATTTTAACGATTTTTTTTTTACTCTGGAATCCAGTACTCCAACACTTTTCTCCGGGACACTCTCTGCCCGCATTTATTCTCAGCTCTCCACACGCAAAGTACGCATGTTTCTTACCTTATGAAAGGCGAGGAAAAAGAAAGAAAATGCTGACAGAGAGAAAGATTGAGAGGATATGCGATGGAAAATAAAATAACAGCTGTAGCAAAGGAAGTATGTGTCTGGTCTTGTCTGATAAGAGTGACGAGGGAGAGCATAGCCAAAATTAATGCAAAAGAAGGCAACCCAAGAAGGGATCTGCCGTAGTTTTCTCTCTATAGTTATTGTTGGCCATATTTACGATATTACATTCCTCTGGTGGAATGGAGTCCTAGCATCAGAGGGATATTGATTTAGGATAAATTGTCTTCACCCTTATCAGCAGCCTTAAAGATGTTTTTTTCGATACGACCTATGAGGCATGCACATTGCAATCGATGATTTTTCATTACACAGTGTAGTTTGCTAGTAAAAAGAAAACATATGGAAGCATAAGCAAAATCATGTTGTTCAATAGACTGCAGAAGTCTATTAAAAATTTTTGTTTTTAACATACCCAATGAAAATAAATGCAGAGAAATGGAATCATTTAGTTCCCAAAATTTAATAGGAACTACGACTCAATAGTTGTAAGCTAAGCGGGCTTCATCAAAGACACGATGGGTCGTTAGGGAAAACATATCACAAACAACAATCTGGGGTTTCTTGAATGCTTGTTTATAAAATTTTGTTCGAAACTGGCCGCGTGTTGAGGAGGAGGCACATGTTTAAAACCTATTGATGCTTTTTAGTTTAAAAAATGAAACCGAGTTTTCTATATTGGCTACATTGGATGACAGACATAGCTTAGCAAAGCTATAGTACAATAAAAGAACATATTGGGAAACAAGATATTGCATTTCATTCAGGTAGGTTCGTGCTTGAGTTATGGGGTTGAGTGTCAACGCCTCAAATTCGATAAAGGATTTAATCCAATTACCCAGTTTGCTATTAGCCACTACGTCTTTTCGTTACTGGGAACATACGGCAAACTAGTTTATTAACAGCACAAGAAAACTGCCATTAAAGGCATTCTTCGACAGCATCCGGTAGTGCTTACTACTTATGACTAATTTACATCGAAATAAAACAGGCAATCCATACTCTGGCACTATCAAAAATTAAATGATAAAATTATATCATCTGTTAGCATTTGTTCTAAGCAAAATTCCGATTGTTTCCACTACTAAGCCTTCGCCCTAGACGTATTGGCAAAAATACTATACGAAATGCGGTGGATTAATGCTAAAAAACCACTAGTCCAAGAAAAGATGACCTGATTGCGTAGTAAATTTATAAATTTACAGTGAGAAAGTCAAACGTGTACGAATATGGATTGTATTCGCCTGTTCCTGTCTTCATCTTCATCAGAGCAATTCCTTTAGTTTTAATACAGTACTTTCGTTAGTAAGTGCGACAGTCCACAGGAGGACTAAGGCCCAGCCTGCTCATTAATTACTCGTGCAGTGCGCGCTACTGTTCTCTAACAAGTTGATTGGACCTACTATTTTTTGGCCACTTCGAACGGCGAAGTTGAGAACCTTTTTCTTATATAGTTATCACTCTTTGAGTGTTGTCAGCAGCTTGAAAGAGGTGGTGCCGTGAAAAATTTAAGGTGTTCAACCAGGAATCGAACCTAAACCTTTCGGCGTGTGAGCGTCACACTCTTCCCACTACGCCGCGGCGGCCGTGAAAAATTCGACCGGGAATTGAACCTGGACCTTCGGCGTGTAAGTGTCGCACTTTAGTAATCACGACACAGCGGCAACTTTCGTTAGTAAGTAAGTAATAAAATGAATCTGCTCTTTATCTTCTTTCACAAAGAACAACGACCTTGACGTACAGAGTGTCAAGGTCGTTGTTCTTTGTGAAAACAAAAAAGGCACATTTTAAGTGAATCGAAAAAGCCGGCCTTTCGATGTCTTGACTAAAGACTGCTTATATTTAGGGGATTCACTCGGAGTCAAACTCTAAGCTATGGTAAGCTTTGATCTTCGAGGGTCTGGTCCATGTCAACCAATCTGCCTTGCAGCCTTCTTTATACTGAATGTTTTTTATTCCTGTCCTTTTTGTTGGAATTTAAAGACGCTCTTTGCTGGAATATCGTTCGATTTAACCTGATTTAACCGAACTGGCGGTACTACATCTATATATATCTTGGCTATGTCTGTGAAGGCTTCTCTTCCATTCATAATTTAACAGCGAAAAGAAGTTGATCTAAGGATAGTGCGTTTACACAATCGACTCCAAATGGTTTTTTACTCAATTTTAATACATAAATCGTATTCTGAGATGAAGTTATTAAATGTTAAATGTTGCACAATAAACAATTTCTGACCGTTTAAAAGCTATGGGAAAGATTCAAAAGTGTGGAAAATGGGTGCCACATGAATTGAATGAAGGACGTATGGGAAACCGTAAAAGCACTTGTGAAATTTTACTTCAAAGACACGAAAGAAAATCGGTTTTGCATCGGATTGTTACTGGCGATGAAGAATGGATTTATTTTAAGAATCCTAAACGGGAAAAATCATGGGTTAATCTGGGACAATCATCAACATCGACTGCAAAACCAGATCGATTCGGCAAGAAGACAATGCTGTGTGTTTGGTGGGACCAGAACGGTGTGCTGTACTAAGCTCCTAAAACCTGGTGAAACCGTTAATTCTGATCGCTACTGACAACAAATGATCAATTTGAACCATGCATTGATCGAGAAACGTCCAGAATGGGCCAGAAGACACGGCAAGGTAATTTTGCCCCATGACAATGCACCTGCACACAAAGCAAAACCGGTTCAGGATACAATGAAAACACTTGGCTGGGAGCAGCTATCCCACCTGCCGTATTCACCAGACTTGGCTCCTTCCGACTACCATTTGATTTCATCGATGGGACACGTATGAGCTGAACAGCACTTTGATTCCTACGAGGAGGTCGAAAATTGGGTGTCTGATTGGTTTGCTTTAAAAGACGAACAATTTTATTGGCGTGGTATTAACAAATTGCCAGAAAGGTGGTCAAAATGTGTAGAAAACATTGGCCAATACTTTGAATAAAATGTTTTTACTTTCCCATTAATAATAAGTGTTTCATTTTCAAAAAAAACCGATGTACCTGGTATACCGACCCCATCTGATAAAAGAGCACCTATCTATATTTACTACAGGAATGACTGTTGTCCACTTTCCGACACCAAAAACGAAGGAGAAGAACTTTCACGATTTAAGTATCTTAGAGTGGCCGCCGTGGCGTAGTGGGTAAAGTGCGACGAAGGCTGTAGGTTCGATTCCCAGCTCAACACCAATTTTTCGAATTTTTCACGGCACCACCTCTTTCGAGCTGCTGACAACACTCAAAGAGTAATAACTGTCTAAGAAAGCTTCTCAAATTTCGCCGTTCGGAGTCGGCAAAAAACTGTAGGCCCCTTCTACTCGTGAGAGAACAGTAGCGCGCACAACACGAGCAGTTGATGAGCAAGCTAGGCCCTGGTCCCTCTTTGGACTGTAGCGCCAACAATTATTATTATTATTATTGTATTCCCTTGCTTCCTTCAGTAAACGAACAAATATTCTCCACCAAAGCAGTACGTGTACCCAATCTACTCCAGCTTTTTGCAGAACATGTCTCGAAACAAAATCTATTTTCTAAAAAGCACCGAATACCAACTGGGATAAATAGCGTTCTAAGTAAGGCAATTATTATTAATTTCTTACGTTTCCCATAAAATGGCAAGGAAAATTAATTTTCGAAAAATAAACTTTCACCCTTAAGCCATTGGTTCCTAGACAAAGGAAGCAATAAAAAATGAATAAAAGTAACCTTGAGGCGAGTCAAAAAGCAGCACGCAACCTTAAAGAAAATAGTATATATGTATAAGCTCTCCAGTGAGACGCGAAATAAGATTTTGTGTGCATTGTTATTTCTATATTTCGAGAGTCACCCCCATTTTTCTTGCTTCGTTTTTCTCATACATTTCATACCCTTCAGCAAGAGCAGACGTCGTCAATCGCTTCTGTCCACACAGTCTGCCTCTTTATCCTTCAAATGCTAACGGCTTGCTCAAATGAAGTTAAGTGCGCACTCCCACTTCACTAAAAAAATTGTCTGATAGGTCAAGACTCCCACCACTTCTATACTCTTACATCAACAGCCAACTTCATACATACATACACACCTACATACATTCACAAAACGCACACACAGCCGCAGACGCAGAGAATCCCCAGAGTTGTTTGGAAAGTTTTCCACTGAAATACTCTACATTCTATCTGAAAAGTTGCAAGGATAAGAGGAGAGCTCTGCACGAGTGGGTACGTGGGACCGTGTCGCTTGTCTCAATCTTAATCTATTTTTGGATTTTAAACTTTCGCGATACTTTCGCTGATGATGGTGGTGGTAGTTTGGATGCAGTTAAATGTGCAGACGGACGTCGGGTGATGGTCGATGGTCAACGAAATACGTCTACAACTATTTCTTGAAAAATGAATGTTGACTTTTTTCGTTTAGCCAGAAGAAGTTACAGGAAAATGTGAAGGGTGTACAATTAAAATATTCGCTATGGCGTATTAAAATCATAAAACTGACTTGCAATTTCATCGGGTGAGATTAATTCTCGTTCAACAAAAGATTGCTCTTAACTCTGTCTACAAAAGAATTGTTAGAAACTACTCATAGATTTCTAGTTTTGAATATGAGACACGATTTGAAGCTTAACGGTGCCAGATTCAGTCAAAATGAATTCAAATTAATGACACCCTAGTCATATACAGTTCCCTTTAATTCACCAGAGCAATAAAACATATTCATTTCGTTTAATAGAAGACAATCCCTTATTCCGAATCAGAATAACACTTTTATGAATACGGAAGAATGTAAATATACGCATTTGACTTATGGCACATAAAATATATCCTGACGTAAGATCATTTCGCAGTTTATTAAACAATTTTAAAACCAAAACAAACTTTATGAATCTTTACCGTCTTGTAACGTCTGGGTGTAAATTCTTTTCTACTTGCATACGTGTTTAAGGATGTGGCCTTTTTGAGATTGGTACCAAAATTCAGCAGTCCATTTTGGATTCTTTTATCCGAATGTTGGTTCATAATCTCTACACTTTCATACCATGATTCAGAAATAATCTTTCTGGGACCCAAATGAGGTGAGTCAGAAATTTTGCTTTGTAAATTAATTTTTATATAAAAACTGTCTGTACATGAACTGCGTCTCTGTTGATACAATATGTGTAAACGTGGCGGTACGCAAGTACGTGAAGTGTGCCCAACAGTAAAAAACCGACACAGCCTTGTGGCATTTAATTAGTACCCGAACAAACGGACAAGTTTTGAGATTACATATATGATGTGCCACCAGACTGCCCAGATTTGATTTACCTTTCCCTGGAGTATAACAGTTTCACAATGTTTTCAGATTTCCTAACGCTTTGTTTTGTAGTATCCATCTCAGGCAGTTAACTAGGATATTCATAATATTGTACAGTAGACCAATAGACTCTTCTTTTATTGTGCATTAACTTCTGTCTACATTTTTTTTTTTTTTTGGCTAAAATCGCACGACGATGTGAACAATTCGACTGAAATTTCAAGGTATAAATCTTGGTTTTTTTTTTAAAGAAGGTTATCATTGAATAGAACGTTATTTCCTATTTAATTTTACGAACTGCACATCAACATGGACTTCGTTGAACGAACTTGAGTTCATGTCTTCGAGTCCATCGCCGTCATCGAAAAGCTCAATTTTAAAACCGCGTTTAATTTACAGACATAAAACAATGTTACTAAAATATGTCCTCACAGGCATCTGCATTTTTGAAATATCAAACATATTTGATATTCAATTCTTATTGCTAGCACGCATTTCACACTTGCGGACATTATAAGTTCAAAAGTACAATTGTAAGAGATGATGTGCATATAAAGTACAAACTTTTTTTCGGGTCAACAGCCAGCCTCATTCGGTTGTACTCATTCCGAAGTAAACCAACATAAAAAGCATTACTTTGCACTTTTATTGAACATCTTGCGCATCACCCACCCATCCATAGATATGTACGTAGATATATATGTACGTAGATAGATATGTACGTATATATATTGTTCGTTTTGGGTTGTATTACTGAGTTTTTGGAATGGCATATGTAGAAAAATGTGAGCTCACAACCTCAACCCACGCATTTGAGTAATAAAAAATTTCAGGGTTGCTTTAAATTCAGATGATGTCCTTCTAGTAAAATGAAAACTCGAACCATTTGGCTATAAAAAATAAAAATACAAAATAATAATAATATTAATGGCTACGGTTTCGTGTTCGAGTGTTCGAATGTTCGAATGTTGCGAGTGTTCGAAATTCACATTTTAAGCAGAAAAGCAAGTATATATTAAAATTTACTCCTGTGAACACAGCCTTATTAAGTAAGTATCAAACTTGAAATTGAAAAAAAGAGTAAGTGTCAAACATACTAAAAGCGGAATTGAAAAAAGTTCTGAAACACGAGTCAGCATAGACCGGCTGGGCTGTTCCTGAAGCTTCTGAACACTGTTTTAGTGGGAAGAAAGGTATAACCTCACAATTGTGAGCAAAGAATTACCGGGAAATTTAAATATAATTTTTTCGTACGACTGACTACAGGAAAATAGTTTGTCACAATTGTCTGGGACTACTTTTAGAGGAATGCGAAAAAAGTTATATCGAATGAATAGGAGTTTTGATAGTTTTTTTCTTCTTCTTGATTTTCGACGTAACCGAAAGCGGTTGACGGATACTGAAATTTAAATGAAGTTATTCACATCCAGCAGCGCATACAAGTTTCTTCTTTCGATAGAGAAATGTCCTGCAAGAAGCTTCAGCATTTAAAGATTTTAGATCTTTATGAATGCGTTCCAGGCAAACCGTGTAGACATGTCTGCTAAATTAGAAAGGAAGGGACATATCTCTTTTTGTTCGAAATTGAGTTAATAATTTAATTGTATGGCGCGACAGTCCACAGGGGTACCAAAACCTAGCTTGCTCATCAAATACTCGTGTTGTGCGCGCTACTGTTCTACCACGAATAGAAGGGACCTACAGTTTTTTGCCGACTTCAAGCGGCTAAGCCTGAGAAGCTTTTCCTTAGACAGTTAATACTGTTTGAGTTTTGTCAGCAGCTCGAAAGAGGTGGTGCCGTGAAAAAATTAGAGGTATTAAGCCGGGAACTGAACCTAGCCCCTTCGACGTGTGAGCGTCGGACTGTACCCATTACGCCACGGCAGAAACTCAAAATTGAGTTAAGAAGGTATAATTGTCTTCTATTTCTGTTTAAAAGAAATGAGCTAATGAAATGGTCCCCGTGGAGTAGTGGGTAGAGTGCGACGCTCACACGCCGAAGGGTCTAGGTTCGACTCCCAGATCAACACCAATTTTTCGAATTTTTCACGGTACCACCTTTTCCGAGCTGCTGACAACATTCAAAGAGTTATAACTGTCTAAGAAAGCTTCTCAAACTTCGCCGTTCGGAGTCGGCAAAAAACTGCCCCTTCTATTCGTGAGAGAATAGTAGCGCGCACAACACGAGTATTTGATGAGCAAGCTAGGCCCTGGTCCCCCTTAGGACTGTAGCACCAACAATTATTATAATGAAAATTTGAGGTTAACACTTTTTACCGGCTTCTTTTCTTGATCAAACTTCATGATTTCAAAGGCGGGTCAAAAAGAAATACAAAATCTTTGCATTCCTTACTATTTTGCTCCATTAATTATCACCAGGGCTCGTTGTTTTCATAGTTGACGCGTAGATACAGAATTTTCGTACTACTAAATCGTATTACAATTTCTTGTTCCTTTGCCGGTTCAGTTGATTCAAAATAGATAACATTTGGCATCTTTCGTGCGACATTAGGGAATGAATATTTTATCATTTATTGGAATAAATCCTACCTCATAGAATTTACTTTCTCAAGTATAATTTACAATATTTTAACAAATTCATTTTAAAACTGCTTTAAGTTTAAAGTGAAAAAGAAAATTAAAAATTCACTTGAAATCTACATCGCATCACAATGAATTAAAGAAGTTCTACAAATTTATCTAAATATGTATTCTCATGGCAACACTATGCCGTTGTTTGGTGATGCGAACGTAACACACTTAGTTTTAGAAATTTACAAATTAATTTTCACAATTTACCTAACTGTCAATAATTTTTTGAGGAATTCAATTTTTAGCAATTTATATTGTTATATAAACACTTTAGGAAACTTATTTGGTTGAACATCAAAAAGAGACTTACAGAAGGTCTCACAATTACTCTGACTTTTCTTTTTAAATAAAGAACAGTTTAAATACAATCAAATTCTTGAGAAAGAAATTTGGCAACAATTGTGTAAAAAAAAATAAAAACTAAGCTATCCATCTCATTTTAAAAGTTTGATAAAATTAGCATCAGACGCTTACGGCTCCTTGTACAACCGGATTGGAAGAAAAGAGAAATAAGCTTGAAAAATTAACACAAGCAAAGATTACACGTAAATTTTTTTTATTGAAAACAAATACTCTTGTATATTATTTGATGGAATTAATCTTGAACACAACAAGTGGTCATGTGTCAGCACATTACTGTGCACTAGTTAAGTAGTAAGCTGCAGAAAGGAGATCTGTGGCAAGTCTGTGATTTCTGTTGTTGGGTGAACTTAACATTGGGTAGACAATTTATACACATGCATCCTCATTATGCAAACAATTGAAAGCCTCCCAAGATTTGGCTTCACAAAAGAAAGCTTTTGTGCTCGCAAGGAACAAAAGAGCATACCGGCAGACTGGCAGATGTTTTGACCGGGCCAAGCGGACTTTTGTGCGCTACTTAACTATACACACAATTTATTTAAGATTATATAAATTCTCGAACTCACCTATGTTATATACTGAATATCGTCACGAAAACTATTTTTTTTATCCTATCCAAGATAAGATGGAATCTTCTTTTAATAGCTAAATCGGTTATGGAATATATTACTTTTTAACGTTATCTACACTTGGACAAATATATTTCAATTAATAGTGTTTTGTTGATTATACACGGGTAACAACGTTTAAAGGGTACACGGCAGTGTTTTTTGCAATTCAATTCAGATATCTATTTACAGTGGCAATTTTTGTCACTTATGAGTTTCGCAATCAAACCGTTTGACGGAATGGTCACCGTTGGTGTTTTAAAATGAATATTTACATTATTACGTAAACCCGGTTAAAACACTTCTCTTCATCCATGCATACATAAGTTAATTTGCTCCTTGACGAACCACTGGCAAGTAGTTTGAGCCACTTTTCCCACACAAAAGTCGGTAATGAGTTTTCTTCTCAATCAAATAATATGTATACATATGTATGTGAATATCGTTGCGCTCCGCACGGTAACCACAGTTGCAGAGGATAACCTAAGTGAATAGATGACACTTCCGGTGCGTTCGTTACTGCGACAAAGGTCCTGAGGCCTAGTATACGCACTTAATCGCAGATGGTTCTCACAAGACACGCAGTACAGAATCGTTAACCAAAACTAAAAACAAAAAGGAACTGTTTGTCAATGAAAACCCAGAAATCAAAAAGAATTCACTTCAATTCAAATTTTCTCTATTTTTGTTATGAAAAGTCACATTGACGAAATCTAAGATGACTGCTGACGGAGAACCAGAGGACACAGGACACACAAATTCACACAAAAAGCAAAAATGCCGACCGAAAAACCGAACGATATATAGCACCGAATTATTTGGGACCGTGTTGTTTTTTTTTCAGGCGCAGCACCCACAGACGATTCGCTCATTCACTTCGATTTTCTCCTCGGTATGTAATGAAAGTATGGCAGTAAGCAGATGGAAAAATTCCTTTAAAAAAATGTTCTCTCGACTATTGTGCTATACCTCTTCAGCTGGGAGTTTTCTTTTCACACTCTTACTTTTATTTTTTTTTAATATTGTGTATGTGTAACGCGCTTCGGCTCGTTACCGTTGGAACGTACATGTACACAAGTATTTTATTTAAATTTAGTGTTTTTAGTTTGATTACTATATTCCTTTGAAAAAATAGGGAAAAAACTCAAAAGAAAAAATAGAGAACCGAGAGCATTCGAAGCTCTAGAGAAGCGAACAGAAGACCGCACAAACTCCGACTATTGTGCGTGTTATCCCTCAGAAGACATGATTCAATAAAAGCATCTCTCTGGGTGGCAGGACAACAGCGGTAGCAGCATCATCACCGAGTCGTCTACGTCTCCAAGACCAAGTCCAATCACTCGGAGCGAGAGAGAGCAAGCACATTGCCTTGTTTCTGCTCCAACTGCTAAAACTTGATGAACTTTTGCATACTCCGGTTTCCTGGAGACATGTTGTTGCTCATTTCTCTGGGAGAGATATTTCGAATAAAAGCTCCATACTCCTTTGCCTGGGATATGAAGTAGAGGAAAGATAATAAACGTTGACAGCTAAAGATTATGCGCACTTTTTCGTATAACATTTATACAGCCAGATGTTGATGATTGTTGAGAAATTCAAAAATAGCCACCTCTGAATGAACTATACCGATTTTAAAACTTGTTTTAGAAGTATAATATTATAATATATAAAGGGAAGTGATTATTTAGAACTGTTAAAATTATTTGTATATTTTCCTTACGTCCTGCATTTATCTAGAATTCTTGTAGGTAGCAAAATATGAGATTGACGTACTCGTAAAGGACAATAAGTTCAATTAATTCCTGATCAAGAGTTTAAAACTACTCTGTTTTGTACGAAAGATTCTTTCGACACTTCGATTAACATGTACTAACAATCTCAAGACCATGCATAAAAATAAAAACTGAAACTAATCTATCGAATCTGCCTTTCGAGCAAGCTTGATTGTGTAAAATTTATCACACACCATTCAATAATTTGAATTGCGTTTAAAATAAAATGACTTGATAGACCGCAGAACTGCCTAATTTGGTCTGTTTTCTGCTGATGAACGAAAGTCTAAATGTGAATTCGGTGTAAATAATACAAAGCAATATAATTTCTTTCATTTGTTTCGTCTCAGTTTTTCATACTCATGCTGCATATTTCCAACAAGATTTCTTCCAGGCCGACTGTATAAAGGACCACACAAGTTGCACTCTTCGAGTAGCAGTTTTATTAAATGGCACCCCAACATGCGATACCACCTTAAGTGAAATTTTAATCTGATTAAATTCTTGCGTAAATGACAAGACATTGAGAAAATTGACATTGACAGTTCTGTGTTTACCAATCAGCGGCAGGTTGCAAAATCATATTTTACTTTTATATTTGCAGTTTTGTTCAGACAATACGTAAAAGTTAACTTATGCGGTTCCACCATACATCTGAAGCCATTATATTTTCTCAGTGTTAATTTGAAACATAAAATAACATTCTCAGTGTAAAACAAAAAATCACATTGTCAATGTTCACCTGTAAGACCGTGCTGCCAAATTCGTAATCATACAATTTCATCAACATTAAAAAACAGCACACTAAAAATAGTGGGGTGAACTGTTATACACGATAAAGCAAAAGAGCAATCGAACATGATTTCAAAAATGAACTTTAGCTTAACAGATCTAAGCCCTTCCACTGTTGACTTCTATCGTTACATTTTGGAAGAGCAATCCAAACAGCATTCAAATATGGCAAATCAAATAGAGATACCCAATAGCGTTGAAGTTCTTAAATCCGTTCTGAAACAATTCGCAGAGCTTCAAAAATCAGACCAATTTTGTACAATTCTCAAAATTTTGGACTTGACTGTACGACATTCACCCCCATCCGTGACGGAGATATCAATTTTTGTGCAGGACTTAATTCGAAATTGTACGTTAAATGAAGGAGACCAACTTAATTCCTTGCAGATTATTTATCAAATATTAATTTCACTCCCGAATGAATATCCCATCGAATTACATCGAATTAATATTGAACTTAATAATATATCTGCCAAAGGCACGAAGCTACAAAATAAATTGGCCCTATGTAGAGCTCTACTCATAGAAAAGTTCCAATGCAACGGTCTTCTTGACATTGTTTGGAATCAAATCTTGGTCGACAAAACATACTACTTACTGGTGCATTATATTGATGCTTTAATAACGAAGAAAACAATTTTCAGTCTCTCGGAATTTTGGCTGCTGATAGAAATCCTTTTCTCCTCCGAGTCCCGCGATGATCGGAAACTTGGAATATTTCTTGTAAGAAAATATATAAAACAAAGTTCAATAGACGGTTCCGATGATAATCTGACATCATGGTGCACATACCTAACAATTTTGGAAAACTTGGAAGAAAAACAGTCTCACTTAATACTGCCTTCATTAAGAACACTTCCAAATCTTACGTTAAATCGTTTCTGGACTTCAATTCTACTTCGTCAGATATTAAAACACACCAATACTCTTGTCTTAAGGTGGACGGTGAACTATTTGCTCGACGATTTGGAAATAGTGCTAAGCAGTGGTATACTGAGTAACTTTTTCTTGGCAACCAATAACGCATGGCTGTACAATGAAAATTTTCTCCACAAATTTCATTATTTGCACGCGGATCATCAGAAAAACTTCTTGGATGAGTTTGGCAACGTCTCGTGGAAATCTATCCCCATGAATGCATGGTTAAAGCAAATGAGTTCATTTAACTGGTCGGATGTGAGCTCGAAAACAATCATAAAAATATCTTCCAGATTGCGACAGTTACAAAATCGACAACTACGTACAGAATGTCGTAAACAATTCATTGCAATATTTAAGTCAGACGTTCGCAACATGTCCCTGAACGACTATATAACATTTCTTGATGCACTTTACAGCAGCACAGACCTATTAAGTGAAGAACTTTTACAACTGTTAATGGAGAAGATTCAACACGACCCGAAACCGTATATATCGTTCAATCTTTTTTCCATTTTACTTAATCAGGAGTCATGTCAGTCTTGGGAAGAGACATTAATCGAGGCGTTTGACAATCTACCAGCAAAAGAACACCAGTGGCTTGGAGTACTTATGTTCTTTGGTTTTGCAGACTTAGAGAAAGCTCAAACATTTTGTGTAAAACATTATGGCATATCCTTGAATTCCAAAAAACTCGTAGCTGGAAAATGCAATTTCCTCGAAGAGTGCATGGACGAATATGTGGAAATACTTAGCTGGGATGACATCTCAAGAGCAGTGATTCGCAAAGCCAC
Source organism: Eristalinus aeneus (assembly GCA_955652365.1). NCBI lineage: Eukaryota > Metazoa > Arthropoda > Insecta > Diptera > Syrphidae > Eristalinus > Eristalinus aeneus. Next base: position 1,426,382 of record OY019133.1, read on the forward strand.
TGTTGATTGGTTTTCAGGCCAAGCGGAATGCGTAAATAAAGACAACTTTGAAAAACTGTTGGATAGCGGAGGAGTGACAACCTTCAAGAATATCATTAACCCATACAAGATGAAGTTTGAACCAAATTCTGGGACGCTTAAGCGATTTATTTCTGAATTGAAAACTCTTATAAAGAAGGTGGTGGATTTTGAAGACATGTGAGTAAATGTATTCGTATTTAGGGTCATTTTAAGAATATTTTCTATTTTCCAGAATTCCTCCTCTAATAGAATCCGCTTACAAATACGATCCGTCTTTTATATACAAATATGCCAATGAGATCCTCGACATAGACGAAACGAACAATTTACTTGCATACAGCACCCTTAAAGCAACTTTGAAATTATGTGACTTTAAGAATGAAGAGGCAAGAAAACTACTTATTCGGGGACTTTTATTTGGAGAACCACTAAGTGGAGACTTACGGTAAGTTTCAAGTTGTAACGAACAAATTTCATAAACTTATATTTGGTCTTAGATTAGAAAGTGAATATATCGCCAAAGAGGAACTGTCTCAACAGTGCGAACGTGAATCATCACATGAAGTGAGACGACTCTGCCTCGGGTTCTTAAGTAACATAGATAGCGACTCAATTGAGTTCCTCATGAAAGACCTAATCGATAAAAGTAAAAAGCTGACCCTGAAAAAACCACGATACTTTGAAAACTCAAAACATCATCGACTTAAATTAAGAATAGCTCAAGCCCTGGCCCGAATTAACCAAATTGCTACTGTCTGGGACGATTTTTACTTAAGAGCTATCTTGGAGGAGAATAATCAGGCCAATGTGACATATATCTACGAACTCCTTGTCGCTTCAACCATATCGGAGACTTATCTTATCCAGCACCTAGATGTGTTGACAAGTCTCTCTGCTAGTTGTCAGGTTTCAATTTTTGCTGTATCTTACATGTTCACTGTGTGCCGTCCATGCAGTGAAACATTTGTCAGGAGATTAATCGAGTATCTCATGCCTTGGACGATGGGCGCTAACTTTAATACACGACTCTTTGCACAGATTACAATTCTCCGTATCCTGCAAAACGTTAAACTCAGTTCATTTGACTACCTAAAGACTGCCATTTTAAGCAGTTTGAATGAGAGTCCAAATGCCATTGAAAAGCTAAACACTGACGTTCGCTACAACTTCCCGATTGAGTTGAACTCCTTGAACACAGACCCTATAGTTTACGTGACAATCGTTCCGGAAGACGAACATCCGAGTTCATGTTTCAAATATCTCAGTGGATTTAGGTCTCTACAGGCTGCTCGTCTACTAAATCTAGCAAAACGGAATTGCAACAAAAACATTGAGAATGAAATTGTACAAATACCAATCATTGAAGATGTGCAAAGAAAGATGAATCCAGAAATGCTTATCCATGACAAACAGACCCCTACCACTGCAGTCGTAAGTTTGTTTAAAATGTTTAATGTCAAAAATTTTAATTTTGAATTCAAGGTGAAGAGCGAAATGATTGTTGTGACAAGCCTAATAGACAAATTGCCAAATCTGGGTGGCATAGCTCGAACATGTGAGGTATTGGGAATTCAAAATCTCATATTGGATTCAGCTAAGCATATACAAAATCGAGACTTTACAAATTTGAGGTAAGTCAAGAAAGTGTGTTGGCCTTCGAAACTAATGTATAGCTCTTCCAGTATGACAGCTGAAAAATGGATACAAATTTCCGAAGTTAAACCAAGTGGGTTACGTGAATTTCTAATCCAAAAGAAAGGCGAAGGCTACAGCATTATTGGCGCAGAGCAAACTGCAAACAGTATAAATTTCACGGAATTTTTATTTCCGAAGAAATGCGTCCTTTTACTTGGGTGAGTTAAAAATGACATATTCAAAGACTATCATTTACAAGCATTTCAATGTAGACACGAGAAGGAAGGGATACCGGTGGACTTGATAGCACAATTGGACTTCGCTGTTGAGATTCCTCAATTCGGAATGGTTCGATCGTTAAATGTTCATGTAACCGGAGCGCTTTTTATGTATGAATATTGTAAGCAGCATCTGGTACGAAATAAAAGTTTATAAAAAAACAAAAAAAAAATACAGTGACTCACAGTGAAAATAGCCTACAGCTGAAAAAATCACATTTATTGCGAAATATTTACGAAATTTTTAAAAAAGAACAAAAAGAAATATTTTTCTGTTTTTATTTGACTTATTTATTATTGTGGCCGCCGTGGCGTAATGGGTAGAGTGCAACGCTCATACGCCGAAGGTCCCGGATCGAATCCCAGCTCAACACGAATTTTTAGAATTTTTCCCGGCACCACCTCTTTCGAACTGCTGAAAACACTCAAAGAGTAATAACTGTGTAAGAAAAAGTTTCTCAAATTTCGACGATCAAAGTCGGCAAAAAACTGTAGGTCCCTTCTACTCGTGAGAGAACAACACGAGTAGTTGATAAGCAAGCTAGGCCCTGGTCCCCTGCGCACTGCCGCTCCAAAAATTATTATTATTATAACAAAATGAGAAAAAAGTACTTCCTTTTATAAAAAAAAAAATAAAGAAACTTTTAAATTCCCCCACACAGTAAAAATTGTCCACCATTAAATATACCATATTAATTAATGAAAAAAAGTAAAGATGACTCTAATACTTCGTCGGAAATCCTTTCTGCTTCATAACAGATTTTAAACGGCTGGGAATCGATTCAACAAGTTTCTTCGTGTATTCGGGGCTGATTTTATCCCACTCCTCTAGCAATTCCCTTTTCAAGTCCGTCTTGTTAGATATCTAATGGTTCCGTATTTCAATCTCCAGTTTATGCCATAGATTTTCAATAATGTTTGAATCTGGGGACTGTGGAGGTGTTCTTATTGTTCTTGGACAGTGATATAGTAGCCATTCTCAAACAATCCCCGCCGTGTGCTCTGGATCATTGTACTGGTAGAAATGAAATTTATCATGGATGCCCAGTTTCGCAGCACTTGTTTGGTATTTATCCACAATTCCATTTACAAAATGTAATGTACCAACACACGCAGCTGAACAGGCACTCCTCCATGACCATAACATGCCCTCCTCCATGTTTGACAGTTGCACGCAAATTGACTCGATTTATCGCCTCATTGGGCTTTCGCCATACGTTAGTGCGCCCATCTGTCCCAAAACGATTGATTTTTTTCGTCCGTAAATAAATAGTATTTTCAGAACTAAAAACCTTTATCGCATAGTTATGAGCGAATTTTAGTCATACCTTTTTATTTTTTTAACTGATAAATCGCTTGGAATTGTTTCTGCATTACATTTGATGTTTAAATGTTGTTCTACCACATCACGCAACTGTGGCGCACTCACCCTTGGGTTTTTCTTGAATTTGTTGATGATCCAGGAGGTAAACATTTTCTTTGAACTAATTCTTGGCTTATTAATAATTCGTTTTTCCTTGTTGTACCTCAAAATTATGTTTCTTACAGTCTCTCGAGCCTTGTTTACTATTTTAGAAATTGTCCTTTGACTTTTTCCATCTTTATAATTGGTCTGTTCCAATTGCTCTGAATTGCTACGAATGCCTACGAATTTACCCGAAAACTCCCAAAAGACGTTCAATATGCTGATTTCTTTTTTGTAAAAGACAGATCTCATAAGAGAGCAAAATATTTCTCCTCCCTACGAAATTCTGCCGAAGAAAAAACTGTTGCCAGCAGCACGGCAGCAGATGGCTGTCAAATCGAAAATAAAAAAAACCTCTGACATTTCATATGTCTGATAGCTGTTTACGAATTTCTACGAAAAGTCGTTTCACAATTTTCTAGAGAGTTACTCTAAACTACTCAACTACAAATTTCTGTACACAATTCAATTGGAACAGACCTATTCTTTTCGACAGAGATTCTTAAGGAGGGGAAATATTTTACTCTCTCATGAGCTCTCTCTTCTAACAAAAAATGAGCAAATGCAACGACTTTTGTTAGTTTTTCGGCGAATTTCGTAGGCATTCGTAGCAATTCTGATCAATTGGAACATACCTTATGCCATTAGCAATTGGCAATTTACCTTTTTCGCTACAGAGAATAAAAACAACAACAAAAATTAACACATACACAGAGAAAATGAGTCAATGCTCACTTAGCTATGTGAGCGTATCAATTAATTTGCCAAAAAACTAAGGTGGGGAAAGATTGTACCCTTTCGAGAGAGTAAAAAACAGTTGTTTGTTTCGAGTACGGGAACACACCTTATATATGTTATCGATATATTAGATTCCATTTCATGTTTCGGTAACACTAAATTTGGTAAATATATTGCAGTCTGTTTTAATGAACGTATTGTATTGAATATGCACAAGATGGCTGACGAATTCACCAGTTTTTGACACTATTGAAGGCAAATTGACAAATTGACGAATTCGCCGCCATATTGTATATTATTTCAAAGGAAATAAAAGTTTGTATGACAAAATGTAGCACTGACCCAAATGAAAACACACTCAACGAACAATTCATGTAATGACATTTTATTTGACGTTTTGAGTTCACAACGCCTTTAAAACTGTACATTATTGAACGAAACATCAGAGCAAGGCAGAAATTCGCTTCAAGAAAAAATCTTTACCGTGCGAGTAGAGTGAACGTGAACGTGAAATACATTCTGGGCAACCATCTTTGAAATAGACTAGAGAAGTGTAAAGTTGGAATTTTCATCAAATTAGAAAAAATGTCGCTCCTGTCCGCACGTTTGGCCTCATCTGTGGCCCGCACGCTGCCCAAGACTGCTACACAGGTACATTGTTAAATAAATTAATAAATTTTCAATATATCCGTTAAAAATGTGAAAAGTGCAAAAATGATCAGACTTTTTCTTTCAATCCTGTTACATATCACCATCGATTTCCATGCCGGAAAACTAACTTTACTTTGTATGCAGTTTTTGAAAAGTGCTACTTTTTTTATGGGGACGCAGTGAAATAATATAAATTAGAAAAAGTCTGCAAATATGTATTTCAGACGAAGAACAAAGTTACGCAACGTAGCAAAGGCTTCCTCGCCGCCTGTATTCTAACCGTAATTATGTAACATGTGATTCCAATAATTTAATTTTACAAAGAAACAATAATGATTAACAAAAAATGATATTCAATACTATGCTTTTTTCTATACAACTAATTATATGAACTGCCCCGTGGATGCGAAAAGTGTGTTACATAATATGCGGTTGGGTTTCGGCTGTCATTGATTTTGAGGTTATATACTACCCCAATAGGATAATATGCGACTGCTCCTCCCAAAGTACATTCACTTAAAGAAGCGGCGTTCGGTTACGAATTTAATGAAGTAATCGCCTATACAATTATATATTAGGTGTACGACTACAGCTCTGTTTGCTTACATAAGTTGGAGGTTATCCAAGAAATACTGCAGAATTTTTCTCACAGATAAGCGTTCTATATCTATACGTAACTAAGTGTGTAAAGTACATTTAACGTATTAACAAATTCATGTATCTTGTTCTCTTTGAGAATTAACACAAAAAGACTTCGAAACCGTGCCAAACATGAAAAAGTCCTATTTAACTGCAGTATCCTAAAGTTTAAAAAAAAAAAACAAACTAAGCCGCTTAGCATCTATCATTTTATTATAAACCTGTTTTTCGGCAAATATAGCAAACAGATGTCATGTGTGTTTCAAATATTGATCTTGTTTACGTAATATACACCTTCATACTAAAAGTCAAACTTTAACAAAATCTAAGGTGGAACATAGGACTTTTTTGTTTTTTCAGACAAATTAAAATTAATCCCATTTAATTTCTTTTTAAATCTAGCTCGCCTGCAAAGCTGCCTACCCAGCTGCTTCTCTAGCCGCCCGTAAGTTCCATGTCTCTTCACAGGCACGCAGCGCTGAGATCTCTTCCATTTTGGAAGAAAGGATCATGGGTGTTGCCCCAAAAGTCGATTTAGAAGAAACTGGACGTGTGTTGAGCATTGGTGATGGTATTGCTCGTGTCTACGGTCTGAACAACATCCAAGCCGATGAGATGGTGGAATTCTCTTCCGGTCTTAAGGTGACTATAGCCATAGAATCTCTAAATTGTATTCCATTCAACAACTTATGGTTAAATTGCAGGGTATGGCCTTGAATTTGGAACCCGATAACGTCGGTGTTGTCGTCTTCGGTAACGACAAACTGATTAAGCAAGACGATATTGTGAAGCGTACCGGTGCTATTGTTGACGTGCCTGTCGGTGATGAGCTCTTGGGGCGTGTCGTTGATGCCTTGGGTAATGCAATTGATGGTAAAGGACCAATCAACACAAAGGACCGTTTCCGTGTTGGTATCAAGGCCCCCGGTATTATTCCACGTGTGTCTGTGCGTGAACCTATGCAGACTGGTATCAAAGCCGTCGATTCATTGGTGCCCATTGGTCGTGGCCAGCGTGAATTGATCATTGGTGACAGACAGACAGGGTACGTATAGCACTTTGGTGCTATTTCATTCAATTTTATGCATTTTTTTATTTTAATTTATTATTCTTAGAAAAACTGCCCTGGCTATTGATACCATCATCAACCAGAAGCGTTTCAACGATGGTGACGATGAGACAAAGAAACTGTACTGTATCTACGTTGCTATTGGTCAGAAGCGATCCACTGTCGCCCAGATTGTGAAGCGTTTGTCTGACTCCGGCGCCATGAAGTACACTATCATCGTATCAGCTACTGCTTCTGATGCAGCTCCTCTGCAATACTTGGCTCCATACTCTGGCTGTGCCATGGGTGAATACTTCCGTGACAAGGGCAAGCACGCTTTGATCATCTACGACGATTTGTCGAAACAGGCTGTTGCTTACCGTCAAATGTCTCTGTTGCTGCGTCGTCCACCAGGCCGTGAAGCCTACCCTGGTGATGTGTTCTACTTGCATTCACGTCTGTTGGAACGTGCCGCCAAGATGTCCCCAGCCATGGGCGGTGGTTCATTGACTGCCCTCCCCGTTATTGAGACCCAAGCCGGTGATGTGTCCGCCTACATTCCAACCAATGTCATCTCCATTACAGACGGTCAAATCTTCTTGGAAACTGAATTGTTCTACAAGGGTATCCGACCAGCCATTAACGTAGGTCTGTCTGTATCCCGTGTCGGTTCAGCTGCCCAGACCAAGGCCATGAAGCAGGTTGCCGGTTCCATGAAATTGGAGTTGGCTCAATATCGTGAGGTCGCTGCTTTCGCCCAGTTCGGTTCTGATTTGGATGCCGCCACCCAACAGCTGTTGAACCGTGGTGTTCGTCTTACTGAATTGCTGAAGCAGGGACAATACGTGCCAATGGCCATTGAAGATCAAGTGAGCCAACATAATTTCTTTTCTCTGTGCCAAACTAATACGTTTGCTCTCTATCTCTCAGGTTGCTGTCATCTACTGCGGTGTCCGTGGTCACTTGGATAAGATGGACCCCGCTAAGATCACCAAGTTCGAGAAGGAATTCTTGCAACACGTCAAGTCAAACGAACAGGGATTGTTGGCCCAGATCGCCAAGGATGGTCAAATCTCCGAAAGCTCTGACGCTAAACTCAAGGAAGTTGTCACAAAGTTCTTGTCGACATTCAGCGGTTAAGGAGAATCGGTCATTTTTCATAGCGCATACAAAATATATACAAGCCCGTAAAGAAATCTTACAGTCTCACCAATACCATCTTGTGACAAATAATTCACTTAAAACCATAAGAGTACGATAAAAAAGTTAAAACAATAAAATTAAAAAACAAAGAAAAACCGAAACCGAGATGTGCGATATCATTTAAGTTAAACATGTTTTTGACACTAATACTTTTTTTTGTTTTTGCAAAGAGCACCATGTGCGGAAACTACAGAATTTTTCTTGCTTTAGAAGGCATGCTTCTTAAAAGTTGAAAATAAGATCGAGCGAGTCACTTCGGAAGCGTAAATTCTTTGCGAGAATAATTTTTAAAGATCTGGTTAATTTGTTCGAAAATCTAACGAGTAAAATATAAGTGAATAAAATAATTAAAACAAAACACGGCATTTTTTGAATATAAAACAACTAACCAACCCAGAATGATGTATTTGAACAGCTGCCGGCAAAGTGATTTTTACACTTATATTTTTGAATCTGATCTGATAACTAATTATAGAGTTTGCTCATATTTCGACTACTGTAACATAACGGTCAACTTTTTACTAGGGTTACTTCTGTTTAATTCTTTAAAAAATATGCATTCCCATCTTGCCAGATTGTATGGATTGCATGACACTCGTTTTTTAGTTGATCAATTGGAGTTCTTGAATTAACAGATAATTAGAAACGAGTCTTTACTCGTATTACTTAAAATGGATAAATATTTAAGAGTTTCACTCAAATATTTTGGTAAGCACTGGCTTACATTAGAAAAATAAAGAAAATTAATATATTTAAATTAAAAAAAAAAGAAAGAAATGGGCAAAGGAAACTCCTGACACGCGGAAGGCTATTGTTGTGTTAAACAAAGCGGGTCAGTCATATGAACACATTGCAACGCATTTAAACTGCTTCAAAAAGATGATATTTGGATAATGGGAAACCATTTTCGTAAATATGGCACCACGAAAAATGTTCCTCGCAAATAAAGACCCTGCAAAACTACACAACAGAAAAATTGTCCGGTTATCAAAAGCGGACCCCAAAAAAAGTGTCAAAGTAATCCAGTGTGAAATAATGGATGAAACGGGCATCAATGTGTCTAAGAGGAATGTTGCTCGTCGTTTGACGGAAGCCGGACTTCATAGAAGAACTGCGCGAATAAAACCGATGGTTAAATTGGCACAAAGAAAACGTCGTATCGACTTTGGCAAGACCCATGCTGCTTGGACGGCAAATGAGTAAAAAAAAAAACAAAGATAAATAGGATTGGTTCGGATGGTAGAAAGTACGTCCGACGACCAAGAGGCAAAGAACTCCATTCCAGGAACACCTCTCAAGCAAGCAAGGCGGCGGCTCAATTTTTATTTGGGGATGTTTTTAGTGGAACAGTGAATAATGGCCAACTGGTACCATTCACACCATTCTTCATGACCATCTTAACCTTTCAATGGTCAGTGCAAGGTGGGTGCCGCGAATGCTCACAGCGCTTCAGAAAAAAGTGAGAATCGCATGCTGCAGAGAACTTTTGGAGATGTGTAGTGAGAACGCGGACGGTGTTATGGATCGAATTGTTACAGGGGACGAAACATGGGTTCACCACTATGACTCTGAAAGCAAACAAGAGTCCATGCAGTGGCATACAAAAGGAACAGACCCCCCGAAGAAGTTCAAAGTCAAAGTCAAAAAGATTTTCGGATGATGAAGAACTAAAGTCGGCAATAAATAAGTATTTTGCAGAGAACGAGGGTTTAAAATAGCATATCTTAAGATGTAACAAATTCATTGATATTAGGGGAGATTATATTGAAATATAAAAACAATTTAAATTCAATTCGCATTTTCCTTCACATCGTTACCGACAATATATTGAACGCCCCTCGTATTTGTAAAGATTATCTTACATTTTTATTGTTTGACTACCAAAATTCTCATATGACACTCTGCCCTAAACAATAACTTTGTGCAATGCAAAATTTCATTAAGAATCAACTTTGATCGTATAATCACTTTAATTAAACTGATTTATTGTGCGTCCGGTTTTGACAGGTTTTCTTTTAATCCTTTTTGGACATTCAATGTATAAATGTTGATGCTGCTAGTGTCTATCCATCGGTACTAAATCTTTTTAAGTTTTGATTGAACAAATTATTTGTTTTTATTGAACATTGTGACATAAAAGTATAACTTAGCGGATAAGGTCTAATCCAAAGAAAATTGTCGCACATGCAAACATTTATTTATATTTATTTATATTTAAAAATTGAGACTATATTGGTTTCTGCTGCTAGGCGTGAGATGTAGATAAAAGTCAGCCTAGGTTGTCTATAAATTCTAGTCCGATCCTTAAATAAACTTGTTCAGGATAACCTGCTTAAACTTTATTCGTGATCACCTAATTCTTCTGCCCACTCTCTCTAAAGTAATTGTAGAAACTTGCACTTTTAAGTCTTCATAATAATAATTATTGTTGGCGCTACAGTCCAATGGGAGAACCAGGGCCTAGCTTGCTCGTCAACTACTCGTGTTGTGCGCGCTACTGTTCTCTCACAAGTAGAAGGGACCTACAGTTTTTTGCCGACTCCGAACGGCGAAATTTGAGAAGTTTTCTTAAACAGCTATTACTCTTTGAGTGTTGTCAGCAGCTCAAAAGAGGTGGTGTCGTGAAAAATTGGTGTTGAGTTGGGAGTCGAACCTAGACCCTTCGGCGTGTGAGCGTCGCACTCTACCCACTACGCCACGGCGACCACATTTTTCTTCATTTTAGCATGAGAATTAAAATGTCTGTTCAACTTTGACAAAGGAGCACACTAAGAAGATATTTAACCCCTCATATATTCTTGATTTCAATATACTTACAAAAGTGGAAATAAGTCTGAAAATCTATTTACGTGTTATATCCTAAATTGTACCTGGTGATAAATGTATCCAACTTGCCCCGATCCGCATTTAAAATCAAATTCAGTAGCCGTTTGTCATTGCAAAACTTATTGACTGACTTTCTGTTTATCAATAGTAAGTATCCCTTGAAACAGTCGTTAAATATTGAAAATGGTTGCGGCAATATGCAACACACGTAAATAGGTATTGAAACAGATAACCAGCAAATAACAAGATAAAAAGGAAACTTAAAGCAAACTTATATACCGACTTTTTTAAATCTGTTATTTATAAAAAAAATTCAGTCCGTCCCATGCCTTAACTAACCCAAATTCACTTTCATCGGACAGGATAGAAAAAACATAGTTTTTTCTACATTATAACATTTCCTCTTGTTGACGTCACAGATTAATGGGTAAAGGGTATCCTGCATGCCGTGTCTTCACCTAATCGAAGGCATTAAACAATGATTGATGTTAACAAGACGATATTCGCAGAAAATCCTTGACGAGCCCCTGGCCAAAGTTAATATTCCACACAAAGCTTAATAGAAATATTCGCAAATAACACCTCCTTACACACACAAAAGTGTGTGCGTCACGCATGTTGGCCATGCCGTGTGACGTGGTAAATCTGTTGCAGTTCAACAAGCTTTCCTTACAACTTGTTGATTGTTTCAGCGGTTCGATAAAGAAAGTCTGTCGGTGAACTAACATGCGTGAGGATGTATTTTGTAAACAGAAATGATGAATGAAAATCGACCCCCAACCCTTACAAGGGGAAAAATAAAACAACAACCATATTGATGGTGTAGTCTTGTTGCGTTGGAGGTGTACAAGAATAGCGGGAGTAAGAGGTGAGAATTTAAGTACCGCTAATACTATTGAAGGGAGGTGTTAATTTGTACGGAATTATTTCATTTGATTGGCTTTGTTTGTGATACGATAAAATGCGAAAGCCATAAAAACATTCCAATCATGGAAAAGATGAATGATTTCTGAATTTGTTCGATTCTCTCATGTTTTGGAATAAAATTAATTCGTTGAGTGAATAAGTGATGAGTTTAATTTTGGAATATATTAATTGTGAAAAGTTAAAATTTCTTGGTGCTGTGCCTGTTGTTGAATATTAATTAATTGTTAAGATATCGTTTCTTATAAAGATTATACCTTCATTGTGTTAATAAAGCTGTTTTTAAAGTGAAAATAATTAGGTACACATTTAAGCATGAAGTTAGCACTTTAAAAAAAAAACTATCTTTTAAAAACTTCCCCCATCATATAACGATTAAAAACAATTTTTTATGACTGATTCTATAACCAAAGCTAAGCACAACTTAATTTATGCAAAGTATAACAACTCTTTAAAATCTTCTAATCCTTGAATAAAGGTTTGTTTAGTTGAAACCTTAAAGTTCAGTTTACATTTTCTCTGAATGGGGACAGAATCCCAAAGTCTCTATGACCAAGGATCTCGAAAATGATACTTGTGCAGGGTTCAGATAATGCAATATTTATTCTTGTCGATTGTCGATTTGTAATTTTTTCTTAGTGTACTTGCTCCAAAACTTTTTTTTTATTAATTATCGTCCTCTTCCACAACAGTTTAAGTAATTGCAGAAAGTGAAGAAAGTGTATTATTCATCAACCTAATATTAACATTCGAAGACGAAACAATTTATTTAGGTGTTAACGTTACACTTGATTTCTATAACTTCTATACGAGTTACCATTACCATTTTCATGGATTGTTATGGAGCTATTTACGAAAATGATTTGAGTTTACGGTTAAGGTTTCAACCTACCTACCTACCTACCCTACCACCTTTTTTTCTTCTGAATTTTCCGGATAAGTTCAAAGCGCTACAGAGCTCGTATCTGGCAATATCTGGTCTCGACATAAATTACGAAGACGCTATGCATGATTAGTTTAGATATTGCGTTGAACAGTTATAGACGTGTAAACATGGATTTCACTAACACCGAAATTCGCGTTATTTTAAAGTTTTCCTTCGTTAAAGGCAAATCCGCTAGACAAACGTTCCGTGAGATTTATGGTGTTTTGGGGGATGGTACTCTATCACTTCGAACCGCGGAGGAATGGTTTCGACTATTCAGAGCCGGTGAAAACGAAACCATGAATAAGCCAGCCGGCTGTCCGAGTTCTTCGCAAATAAGGAGGGGGGCTTCTACGAGGGGGGTATTATAAAATTGCCGTCTAGATAGAAGCAGATTATGGAACAAAACGGCGCATATTTGAACTAAATCCTAAATCTGCAGAATTTGAACTAAATTTCAATTGTACCGCTTTTTATGAAGCATTGAATGAAGAGCATAAAAGCGAAAGGGATATATTTGGCTACCTTATATTGAAAACTATGTCAAGAGGCATTCTTTCCTTTTTCAATTGCACATACACTTCATAACGAGGACTCCTGAATCAAGATTTTCGAAAAATATGAGATTCATACATTTCTCGGCACCATCTCTCTGTAGTTGTTAGCTTCTTCAGTAAGTAGTAGTGTTGTGCGTGTTCTTCTCCTGTAAAGAAAAAACAGAGTCTTAAAGAATGCGAGATGAACAGTAAGGCAACACGCGGCCACCAGTGGAGTAAACTCCAACATCAAGCTGATCAAAGAGTTCATGTAGGCAGACCTTTCCTTCTATATTACTCTCCTGAATTTAAAAGCCGGTCAAAACGGAGACTACCTCAAGGCTTGAAACTGTGCGTAATGTCCAAAGCATATATTTTAAAATATTATTTATTTCACAATTTCATTATAAGAAAACCGATTTGTAAATCTACCCAAAAATATAATAACAAATTTTTTTCAACCTCTTTTGGCTTCGTTTACAAGTGTCCTTGTTCTTTACATTCAAAAAAGTTATCCATATGCACAAACTCCACACAATATTCCACTTAAGCTCTTGCATTAAATGCAGTGTTTATTCCGAGTATGAAAATAAAGTGTTTAATTGACTGAACTAAATGAGCCCAGACGTTTTGGTTCGAACCGTCTTCAGTCTGCAATTTCTCGACGCAATGAGCCAAAGTGTCAGCCAACACCGCTGGCAGTATTCTTGAGGGAAGATTTTTCACATTTCGTTTCCATGTTGGCATGAGGGCACAGGACGAGGAACTTTTAAAAGGGACCTCCTGGGCGCTGGAAAGCTCATTCATAGTCGGTCGTCCGTTGCGAAAGGATCTCTCCTTTTAAGAGTGAAATTTGAATCTTCTTTACTTCCATCAAAGTTCGCTATTCCCAACTGGTGTTAATCTTCTTTTTTTCGTGTGGATATACGGGCAAGTGTATTTTGATTTAAATTCAATTTAAACCTTCTCTCACCTTAAAGAGCTTCTAGCATTTAAAAGGTGGGGTGAAAGAGGTTCGGGCGAGTGAGTGAGTGAATACAAAGGAACATGAAAGAAAATCGAAAGTGGTAGCGTGTTTTTATTGAACATATTGCATTGTTGAAGGACTTTTTTGCTTAAAATGGACTGTTGCTTTTACTAAGACAGGCGATTTCCGGGGATATAAGCGAATTGAAGGTGATTGCGAAAACGAAAGGCGCGCTAAAATAATATTATGCTCGCATCAAATGTGCGTGATGAGGAGTAAACGTTGATATAATTTTGTGGCTGTGGGTTACTTGCATTTTTGTTGGTTGAATGTATGACATGTTAAAGACGATAATAAATTTAGATTTAAGATGTTAGCTTTATTGAATTATTATCTATTGCCTCTTCAATTTAGCGGTAATCGGGGAATCGTTGAAATGGTTGACCCAGTCCTTAGTAGAACATTTGGGTTTCTGTTTTTTCCCTCTCAACAGCAGGCTTTGAAGTTAGGCGTTTGGATGAAAGGCGTATCGTTTTCAGAAGAAATGAAAGGGTTTCTCTCGGTGGCAAAAATACCACCTAGTCACTCAGTTTCAATATTTCTTTGACAAAGTAAATTCAATTACGTTTCACAAGAATTTCCAAGTCTGTTGTCCCAGTAGGGAAATAACATATCACTTCCTCACTTTTGAATGACAGAAGAAAATAATTATTTTCGGGTGGGGAAAGCATTAACATGACACAAAAGAAGAGAAGGCCCATTTTTATTGATTTACAATTTAAATGTGATTTTTTCTCGTTGGAATTCACAGGATATAATTGATGGGCTTTACAGGATGGAATCACTATTGTGCAAACGGTTATTCGCTTTGAGCAGGTCGTCTGTTAATTAGAAGATTCAAATTTCGAGAGAACATTTTTTGAACTCACTATCAGCTGCCTGTATTTTGCAATGCGATTAAACCTCTTTCTGACAACTGGTTTTTGTCTACTGGTTGCAATAAGGACATTTGGAATTGTTTATGAATCGAAAAAAATCTATTTCGATGATGGCTTCTGGGAGGAATTACCTAAAGATGTTAATGGGAGTGGTTCGCTGGCTCCTGGTGGACCCAGCAGCATTGAGCAACAGTTACTAGGTGAGCAACAGAAAACATGGCGTCCAGCAAAAAGGGAAGCTGCTTCTGATTACGAGGATTCCGGCATGACTGTCTTCAATGTTGGTGTATTGATGGCTTCACATTTAGGTAAATTAAACCACCAGAGTATTCAGTGTCTGAACATTTTTTTCTTGCCTTCTAAATTAACAGATTCACCTTTTGATTTGGAGCGCTGTGGACCAGCTGTTGACTTAGCCTTGGATGTTATCAACAGGGAATTCTTAAAACCACATAATATAACACTGAGAAAAGTCCAAGCGAGGTGGGTATACGAAAAGGATATTCTAATAGCCGCTTGGTTATTTGCACACAAATGAAATTGTACGAGACGGTCGATATCACTGTCGTCAAGTGTAAAGCAGTGCTCAATTGCCCGAGTGGAATGATGAAATTATGCGTGTTATTTAAATGACGAAAGAGAGAGTTCTTTGTTCCAAAGGGATTCTCATTTAGTCCAGCGCCAGTAGAGGAGTTTATGTCTTGTCTTGCACCATTTAGCCATGACCTATTTAATTATGTGTATTTTTGTAATGCCTTCGCACAGCTATCCATCTTGTTCGGGCGCAAGGGCTCCAGGTTTAGCCGCCGACATGCACTTTAAGGATGATGTTATAGCATTTATTGGACCCGCATGTGCTTTCGCCTTGGAACCAGTTGCTAGATTGGCAGCCTATTGGAATACACCCATCATCACTGGAATGGGTGATCAGGTAAGGTACCACATTCTAAAACTAATTTTCCTCTGGAAACCTTACGACTGCCAGTACTTTATCGAAACGATTAAGCCAATAACGTCACCTTGACGAAGAGCCTTTATTCGGTTAACAAAGAATGGCGTTTTTACCTTCACGAATTTTAATTAACAAATAACCCTTATAGGTTTTCTTTCTAAACGATACAAATTGTGCTCGGAAATTAATACGACACAAGCATTAGTTGACGACAAAAATGATTCCTTTTTGTTATTCTAATCTGCTTCAGTCGACCCCTGCCCCAGGGTTTGTTCAATTTCAAATCCATATAATGCGCTAAGCGCTGCGTTAATATACCTGTTAGATGTGATCATTCGTTTAGATGTAGAACATAAAAGGGGTCGCGTTCCAAGTAGATGGGAGTAGAGTGCCTGCAGTGGTGTGCCTGAAATTTAATACCTGTCTGTACTTGCTACTGATACTTTCTGCATCGCGTTAATTTCCTTTTTTTCCTGAGATTGAACAACAATCTGAGAAAAAGAATACAAAGTCAATTTCTCCTTTAAATCGTTATGTGAGATTTAATTCTAAGTTTTTCAGTGCATTTCACAGCACTTGCAATCACTATAATTGGCATACATCCTTCGATATTATCCATATCCTTATTGAAGTAGATGCAAGGCTAGTACACCACATGAGAATTTCAAATTATTCAAACAGGTTGCCAGCACAAATAATGTATGCGTTAGTTGCTGGCTGAGACTGTTTACGCACTCGAGCAGCACTCGGTTGACGTTTTTGAAAAATTAAGAATATTTAAGTGATTGGTATTTTTTTCTGAGTGATGGGCTTGTACATGGTTCGATTGGATGACGAAGTTATTGCATTTACATATATAGCTTGCCCACTTATGAGGCTTTGAATGGCGTCATGTGACAAATTATTACGATGTATCATACTTGATTACAACTTGAATTTGAAGTGTACCAAAAAAAGAAACCTTGGCCCATTTTATCGCATTTAAATGCTTTCTGAAGAATAAGTCAAATAAATTATAAACGCAAATACATTTTTGGCTGTTCCGCTCAACACATTTTTAAAATGCAGTTGCCACATCGTATCCGCAAAACAACACTTGGTTAGCCAAAAATAATAAACCATTTGGATTCTTCTCCAGAAAACACAATTTCTGAAGCGACGGGGAAGCAAATTGTGAGATTTTTTAATAACATAAGATACGGAATTTTTGTTTTTCTCATTTTGCTTATAAAAAGTTATTTTTTTTAAGTCTTTTTATATCCTTCTTCTTCTTTATATTCTTGAGAATAATTTAAAAAATTTCAATCCGTTTGTTTATTTTGTTGTTAATTTATGGTGCAATTCCTAACCCTTTCATATTTTGAGATTAACCATTATAGTAAATAAAACATAAGGTCTGTTTTAATGGTCATCAAATTCAGTCAAAAAAAAAAAAAAAAACGGAAGTCAGTGATAAGTTTTAAACCTTTCGTTGGGTGCACCCAAAAATCTTGCATCTCTAAACAGAGCTGAAAGCCTTGTGCCCCCTCCGTGCTTATGAAATATGCTTACCTTGTCTGTTCTTACTTTCATTTGTTAAACAATTAAATGTTCATTTCGTAAATAATATATAAATGAATAGATGAAGCATAAAAGCCTAATTGCAAGCGCTTTGTGTGCACAACTTAACATAAGACATTGAATAAAAAAAATATTCTTGCATCTACAATTATTTCGATTAACAAACTAGACTTAAATTTCAACACATTACCAACTATTGAAAGTAAATCAACACTTTAATCTAATGGCTTATAAATTTTAATATAAATTTTAGCCCCCGTCTGAAGGTGAACTTACGGTAACATCTGGAATTTTGGGGAAAATCCATAAATGGAAAAACGAGAGTACGGTAAGTACCTTCCGGCTAAGTCCCTAAGTATGCTTAATATAAAAATTAGATTCTTTCACACACCGAGATATAGCCAAATATCAATCTGTCTTTGATATCATCCCTTCTCATGGATGTTTATTGTTTGCTTAGGACTCTGCCTGAGAGTTCACCCTGCATTAAAGCAGGTCCATACTCCTTGTATAGAACGTTCGTCTTAAACGTGCCAAATTAAGGTTAAGTTCTTTTTTCATATTCACCAAAGATATATGCGTTCATAAAATATAAATATATTATCTATCCGAGACGCCACGATAATGTGAACTTTAACTTAACCCTAGGGGGCCTTTTGACCGACATCCACTTAAAGCACCATCAATTGGTCAATGAAACTCTTTCTTGAGAGACCGTAAGGTGACAGGTCCTGATTGAAACCTTAAAACTGGAATTCCCCTATTGATTGCAAATTGTCCCTTCAATGCGTGTCCCAAGACTGATTAGTTTGCGATGCGGTTGATAAATTGGATTAACGCTGCCCACAAATACCTGCCATTCTGCTTGGAAACAGTTTCTTTTTCTTTTTTTTTTTTATTAATCTGCTCTCACTCTTAATTGTATCGTGCCCAAGGATGACTTCAGCACTGTGCCGGTAGTTCTGTCTTCTGTGACTGAAGGGTGATTAGTAATAATCGCTTTGGTTGAGCTCATCCTGTTCGATTTCCACAGAATTGAAAGCCTCCGGGAATTTTTAATGAGTTTAAGTTCAGCAGAATAATTAAAGCTAATGAATTTGGTGATTGTGTCCATTTCTAGTGCGACAAAGGGGAAATGAAAAAAACACACAGAGACAAATGTTACTCGTTTGAGGTTGACTCTTCAATGATTTACACCCCCACTTGGGCAGGAGGTCAAAAGTCAATACTGTGAAGTGAGAGAGGGAAAGGTAAAGAATTGGTTTTTGGTATTGTTTTGTTGCCTGTGGTCAGAAGTCGTCGTTGATGAAAGCATCCCCTGAAGGGGTTGCTGTCTGAAGAGTCGCAACCTGTGATTAGAAGTGAGTACTTATTTCATTCTCTCAGGATATATCATGCATTTAGTTTCGTTGAAAGTGTGTGAAAGAAGTGGATGTTGTTCATCTCATGGCACCTTAAATAAACGTTCATCAATTATTTACACTCTGTTTAAATATGTTGTACTATTTTATGAGCGAATAATGCTTGAATATTAGGTTCTTCATGCTTGAATTTTGTCACATGATTATGTGTTTTGTCGTTTTTCACATTCTTTTTTAAATTTGAATTATTATAAATGTAAACTTACTGTCTGAGCATATAGGTAAATGGCAACATTCACACGTTGAAAGTCCCAGGTTGGATTCCGTGGCCTCTCATTTTTTTATGGCACTATAACTTTTGAGTTGCTGTACATTGTCGGCAAACATCTTTTCAAATTTTGTCGTGCGGGGTAAGCAAAGAAATTTAAGTTTCTTCTACTCATGTGAGAACAATAGGCCGCAAAAATAGGAGTAGATGCTGCAGAGGATAGGGATTATTGATCTAGGTTCACATCATGTACTGGATATTTCTTCATCTATAAATTACCAAAGCTTGCTCAACTGTTTTCAGGAACCAACAGATATCTAAGAAACGTTTAAACTTCGCCATTTGGAGTTGGCATTTGAGTATAAATATCCTCTGCGCGTAAGACAAATGACACGCATAACATGAGTGAGCTGCAACGAATACATTATGAAAAATTGAACTTCACGCCATTTATGTGATTGACAATATCGTTTATGCGTGGATCGTAATGAGATGGTATTTTCATTTGTGAATTTTAGAAAACAATAACGATAATGACTCAAAGTGCTATTGAAGAAAATGTAATCACTGACACGGAATATACCCTGTATGTCATTTATTACATTTTTACAAGCGAACAAAGGAGAAAAAACCTCGAATAGAGAGCTTACTTTCTTGAAATCACTCCTTACATTTGAATTCACAAATTGGTCCAGAACTAAACACTATCCTACACAAAAGCTTATTTTAGTACGTTTTTGCTTCTTTAATTACAGTGCATCATTTACATTGTCACTTACGTCCGAAGTCCTGGACACTAATTGATGATTCGCATGTTGTTTTGTGATCTCCTTATTTTCTTAATGACACAATCCTAATTAACTCAGTACAGACAAAATTGCATTTATTTATATCATCTTAGTACTACTTTAATGAAATGTAGAGAAATGTGTCCTCGGATTTTAGGATTCTACCGATCCTAGAAGGGTAAATAGTGGTCTTTAAAAAGAAAACTTTTGGCATCAATATTCCAGAGCAACTCAAAGTCCACGCAGTTTTCTGCTACATGTCCTATCGCTCAGACATCGTAAGCAATAAATATTAACTGTCAATGTAATTTACGTTATCGGTACATGCAGTTTAAAGTTATCTGAGCGACACTTAAACAAAGTGATTTGTATGCGGATGCACAAACCTGCATTAAGTGATTTTACGATCGCCGCACTGTTTAAGTACACATCGGCAGCAAATGAGCATCGTCATACACCACCACGAATCACAGGACATTAATGGCTCCTTGTGTTGGCAATAAACCTAATTACTCATTGTGCAATGTTGATTGCGTGTTCCTTCGCGGCGGAACACTTCATGCTGCATTGCTCCCGGGCCCCTAATAGCCCCATTCAATTTGATGCATTACAAAATTGATTCCATTGATGTAATTAATAGCTGTCGTGTCTCGGCTGAAATTTTGAATTTGCATTTAAATTCAAGGACTTTATCATTAGAATAGCCAGTCAAGCACATCTTAGTTCTTGTCAATCGACGAACGGTGCTCTGCAAAAAAGGAACATCATCCCTTAACCTAATTAACGGACAAATACATTTGTGTTTTGTTTGTGTGTACGTATTTTGCTTTGCAGGGGATGTTTAAGGACAAATCAAAATACCCAACTCTCACACGGATGTCTTATTGTCAGTGCAGATTGAAGCTAGTGTTTGCGAGCGTATTCCGTCAATTTAGATGGAAGCATGTGGCCTTGTTGGTGGATCGATCTGATTTGTTTTCATTGACAGTAGGTAATTCATGGCAAGCTTTTTGTGTGTATCAATGGTTGTTTCTTATACAAAATTAAATTATTAGGTAAGAACCTTGAATATGGTCTTCGGCAGGAGGGATTGCTCAGTTTCGTGAGAGAATTGAATGGCAACGAACAGGAACCTTATGAGAACTATCTAAAGGATGCAAGCATGTATGCTAGAGGTGAGTATTATCAGTGCAAAGGTGTATACCATACACCCCGTGTCTAAAACAGAAACATCGTACTTCAAATTTTGTCCAATAGAGGTCAGAATTTCTGCTGAATTATGACTTACTCACATTATTGAAGTATAACTTACATACTTGTGTGAATTGATTACCTCCGAAGCGAAATCTGAAGAAAACATTTCGCCGTTCGGGTTCGCATTAAAATTTGAACCGAATGAAGGATTACGCAAAATTTTAACTTCTTCAAAAATCAATTAATTTTGGATTTTTCTCATGTTGTGCCTATTGCATTTATTTGTACTATATCCATTTGAGATTTTAAAGTTGTGTAACACATTCATTGTACGTACTGTGGCACACAGAAAACGTCTGGGTTCGATTCTCAGCGGAACAAGTCGAATTTTCTTTCGAGCTGCTGACAACACTCGAAGTAATAACTGTCTAAGAAAAAGCTTCTCAAGCCTTCGCCTTTCGGGGTCGCAAAAGCTTTTAGGTCCGTTCTACTTGTAAGAGAACAGTAGAACGCACAACACGAGTAGTTGATGACCAAGCTAGGCTCCGGTTCTCTGTGGACTGTAGCGCCATGCAATTATTATTTTTAACACATTCCAATATTAAGCTTGTCTCATGTACCCGGAAATAATGAATTACCCGAGGAAATCGTTTCTGCAAATCGAAGCATGTTGCTTGCAGCGATTTATGGCACGGGGTTTTGATCCATATAACTTTGTATTAATAAGAAGTATTAAAATCGACAGTCGTTATCCTCTCCGTACGTGGAACACTTGTGAGGAAATTCATGTTGGCCGCGCACGCTTTGGAAATGACTAAAGGGGACTGGGTCTTCCTCGATGTTGAGATATTTCAGGTAACCGTGCATGCAAAGAGAATATACAAAACGAAGTAATGTAAGCATCATTAGAGTTCATATTGGGGCGATCACGATTGGCAAATGGAAGACGCCGATGACACAAAGGCTCGCATAGCATATGAAGCATTACTTCGAGTGTCCCTACTGCAGCCGACAAGCCCAAAGTTCCAGGGTTTCGCGGACAATGTCCGAGACATGGCAACTAGATACTACAACTACACATTTAGTAAAGACGAAGAGGTGAACATATTCATTGGTGCATTCTACGATGGGGTGTACCTTCTGGGGATGGCTCTGAATGAAACACTCACAGAAGGGGAAGATATTCGCGACGGAGTGGCAATTACGAGGCGAATGTGGAATAGGGACTTCCATGGTAAATCATTCTAGTAACATAAACAATCATATGGAGCTAATGACTTTAAATGCTTTTGAAATTAATTTCCCCTATTTTCCAAAGGCATTACTGGACACGTGCGTATCGATGACAATGGTGACCGTGATGCTGACTACTCAATTCTGGACTTAGACCCAATCACAGGACGCTTCGAGGTTGTGGCACATTACTACGGACTGAATCGGTGTGTTTACATTGGTCGCGGAATGTGAATATGGAAATGTAAGGATTAAAATTTCTCTCCTCATTCGTGCAGAAATTACTCGTCAGTCAATGGTAAGCGGATTCATTGGCCAGGTGGTCGGGAGGGTCCTCCGCCGGATATTCCGAAATGCGGCTTCTTGGGAAATTCGCCGGAGTGCCATGGCAATGGTGTGTGGAAATTTGGCTTGTGTACGGAATTTATAATGAAGCTTTTTTTTCTCATCTTTTTCACCGTCACTTAGAAATGATTATCATGTATGTGACGTTTGCCTTCGCCATCTTCTTGGGTTCGACCACGCTTGTGGTGTACCTAATGTGCAAGTGGGTTTGTCGAATGAGAAAAGTATCCTTTGTAACAGATTCGCTTCGTTCTAGACAAATGAAACTGAACAGTGAGTTGAACAACATGTCGTGGCGTGTGCGTCCAGATGAGGTACTTTTGGAAGTCGGAAGACTTTTTGGCAGCAAAGTTGGCCTGCAGAAGTTAAATGCCGAAGTACGTATGACATAAACGTCAAAGCTGGATCCAATTGTTGTATATTTGCAGAATTTCTCACTCCAACAATACGGCGTGCATTCTGGTCGAGCTTCTATAGCTAGCTGCACATCCTTGCCTCTTACTCAAGTATTTACCACAATTGGCATTTACAAGGGGGAACGAGTTGCAATCAAGAAAGTGTCCAAAAAGAAAGTGGACATAACATCCACACTCCTGTGGGAAATTAAACAGGCTCGAGATGTTAGTCATGAAAACACTGTCAGATTCGTCGGTGCTTGCATTGATCTTCCACGCCCCACTGTGCTGATTTTAACCGAATACTGCCCAAAAGGAAGTCTAAAAGATGTCCTTGAAAATGAAGCTATTCAATTGGACTGGAACTTTAGAATGTCACTAATACATGATATCGTTAAGGTTTGCGTAATACCCGGACTGTTCCATTAAGAACCACTAAAGTACATTATTTTTGGTAGGGTATGGCATATCTTCATAACAGCGACGTTCAAGTTCACGGCAAACTTAGGTCGTGCAACTGCTTGATAGACGGACGTTTTGTGTTGAAGATTTCTGACTTCGGACTTCGAACGCTTACTACACCCTCAGAGTTCGTCAAGGATCAAAACTACTTTAACAGTAAGCGTTGATACGGTACATGCAAAGTGACTTCTGATGAAATTAATCTTTTCGTAGATTTTCTCTGGATAGCTCCGGAACTTCTTCCACAAACAATCCTCCCCGGCAACCCAGCCACCCAAAAGGGCGATGTCTACTCTTTCGCCATCATCCTCGAGGAAATAGTCGTCCGCGGTGGTCCATATGAGACAGCTCGCCAATTCATGGATATCCAAACGATACTTAATCGCGTCGAGGCTCACGAATCACCACCATTTCGGCCTTTCGTTGGCCAACGAGACTGTCCACCAGATGTTCTTGAGCTCATGGAGAAATGCTGGGCCGATAATCCAGACGATCGACCCGCGTTTGTCACAATTCGGTCCACCGTACGGCTTATAATGAAGTATGACCTTTTAATTAATTAGACTTTTCCAAGTAGGAAATGCCTTTTTGTAGGGGATTCTGTGAGAATTTGATGGATGACCTCTTGCGCCGCATGGAACAGTATGCGAACAACTTGGAAAGTCTGGTTGAGGAGAAAACTGAACAGCTCAGCATGGAGAAACGTCGCACCGAGGAGCTCCTCTATCAGGTTCTTCCCAGACCAGTGGCTACTCAACTTCTAGCAGGTGAAATGGTACAACCGGAGCAGTTCGAGTGTGTTACGATCTACTTCAGTGATATAGTGGGTTTCACAGCTCTGTGTGCTCAGAGTGGCCCAATGGAAGTGGTAAGCTTCCTTAATGACTTGTACAGCACATTTGATAGGATCATTGGTTTCTACGACGTTTACAAGGTAAATTCATTCAGTCTTTGTTTGTTTTTTTAGCCCAGCACACTCTACTTTCCTCAGGTTGAAACAATAGGAGACGCTTATATGGTGGTGTCCGGACTGCCAGAGAGAAACGGGGATGACCACGCTCGGGAGATAGGTCTCATGGCACTGTCTATTCTGGAAGCCGTTAAGTCCTTCAGCATCAAGCACAAGCCAGAGTGTCAATTGAAGATCCGAATCGGAATTCATGCTGGTCCTGTATGCGCTGGTGTGGTTGGCCAGAAAATGCCTCATTATTGTTTGTTTGGTGACACAGTGAACACAGCCTCGCGAATGGAATCGTCAGGTCTACGTAAGCACTCGTTCGGTATCACCATCGTCATTTATAGTAATTCTCAGTTTTAGCGCTCAAGATTCACGTGTCTTCAGCTGCAAAGGCGATTTTTGACAAATTCGGAACGTTCGAAATTGAGCTCCGCGGTGAGGTTGAACTAAAAGGAAAGGGAAAGGTAACCACTTATTGGCTTCTTGGTTGCACTGAACCAGACCCACGCCCACCAACTCCGCAAAAGAATCAAGAAATCGAAGCTCCTTTCCCCATTCTTTTTCCCGCTATTGGA
Source organism: Eristalinus aeneus (assembly GCA_955652365.1). Classification (NCBI taxonomy): domain Eukaryota; kingdom Metazoa; phylum Arthropoda; class Insecta; order Diptera; family Syrphidae; genus Eristalinus; species Eristalinus aeneus. The sequence continues at coordinate 1,451,267 of OY019133.1, forward strand.
AAATAATGTTCGCCGAATACACAATCTCGAAGATGGATATTGAATGTACCTTAATTCAGTGGAACCAATTGTACACGCAAACGAGATCAATTATTATTTTAGAACTAGAAAATTTTAGAATGTAAGCTATGTAAATGGACGTATTCGTAAAACAAGGGATAGTACAATTCTCACTCACGTTTGTATAATACTTCTGATACTTCTGTTGGTCATGGTGGTATTTGTAAAGATGGTATATGTGTGTATGTATGAAGCTACAAGTATATTATTTTTAAATGTACAAAACAACATAATATGAAATATACTATGTGTAGTAGCATTCTCTCACAAACAAACGTATGATGTGTCTGATTTTATCCTATTTGTTTTTTCTTCTGAGTTAAATATCTTATATCCCGTTTCAAAATAAGAGTATGTCTACCAATTCATAGTACCCTGATCAATTTAATATTTTGCGAAGACGGAGTCGAGACGGACCAAAACGGTTTGACGTCGAAAAGCTACAATCGCAACTGATAGCTGGGAACTTTGCCGACCGAGTTTCACTGACACTCTCTCAGAGTGGGACGCTGCCTGCACTACCCATAGAAGAAGACTGGAAACGTTATCATGCACCCAAAAGGAACCCATGGTTTGACGACGAGTGCAGGCAAGCGCATGCAGCCAAACAAGACGCCTATAAAGCAACGCTGCTTCAAAAAACGAGGGTTGTTCGTGAGCTCTAAAAAAAGAGAAGAAGGGAAGAGCGCCGGCTTCTCAAAAGAAAAAAGAAGGAGCATGAAGAGCGCACGGTTGAGATAATGGAAAGGCGTAATAGCAGGAATGTAGTTCGAAAATTTTACCAAAATGTAGTGATTTACTTACCCGGCGGAAAATCCGCAGACTGGGACCGGGACCAAACTGGACAACTTGTGGTAGAGTCGCAGTCAGTGCTGAGAATCTGGAAGGATCATTTCTGTTGACTACTTATCGGTGATGACGGGCCAAATTCCGCTGTTAGGCAGAATGTTGTGCTCAATTTGGACGATGATAGACAAGAAATCCCTTTTTTTCCCGATCCAGACGAAGTGAAGATAGCAATATCGAAATTGAACTATTTAAAGCAGCTGAAGACGACCTCGTTCGGTGTATGCACCAGCTCATCTATAAGATATGGTCGATGGAAAGCATGCTCGATGAGTGGAATCTCTGCGTCGTTTTCCCGGTCCACAAGAAAGGAGACAGCGCCAATTATCGAGCGATTAGCCTTCTAAACATCGCCTACAAGATCTTCTCTGCCGTATTGTGTGAGGGTCGGAAACCGTTTCTCCATAACCTAATAGGTCTCTATCAGTGTGGTTTCACTCCAGGGAAGTTCACGATAGCCCAGATCTTCACTTTACGGCAGATTCTGGAAAAGACTCAAGAAGTGTAAATCAACACTCATGACCTATTCGTTGATCTATTAGAGTATCGTATAAACAGAGCCCTTAAATTGGGAATAATAAAATTTTCCCATTGATTTGAGCGGGTGCGGTTGGAAAAGGTGGACAATAGCAATTATTCATTTAATTTCAATCATTCAGGATATTTCAAGTACAACCTTACGCGGTGGGTGCAGCAAATACTAGTTATATTGAACTTTGGAAAATTCAAATTTGAATGATTCTGGCACAAAATTGAATTTTCGTAAGAAAGAAACATTCAGTTATGAATTTGACAAGCTCACCCCATCCGTTGTCCTCTTAAAAGGATTGAAAACAATGAAATACTTCTTTTGAAAATTATTTATATCATGAGAAATCAACGGATGTGTTACATTTCGTTATAGTGAACATATCCCTTAAGCTTTAAAAAAGCTCAAGCTTCACAGAAAAGGACCTGCTTTTACGCCACGATGTTGGTAATATTGATTTATCCCAGTATTTTCAACGTATCCTTGCACGAGCATACAGAAAAATCACAAACAATCACAACACTGTCAAAGTTTTCAGTGTTTTTTCACTTTTGTGAGGGAAACTAAAAACACAATGTAACTCAATTTAATTGAAATTACTCAACAATCAAAGTATTTATTCCTTGTGTGTAGTGTAAAGTAAAGTAGAGTAGAAGACGGTATTAGTTCATCATTCAAGTTAGAGTGTGTGTAGTTAGTTAATGTTCTTAGAAAAATGAAATCACCTATCCGAAGAGAGAGAAGTTACCCCGACAGCAGAAACATTTTGTCATAGATCAAATCCTCAAGGAACCTCTTTCAAAGAAAACAAAAACAATTTACCATGAAAATTATGCGTCTACGACATGCAAAACTTGTCATTATCCTAATAGTTATAGCCAATCTCATACTCTTCTACTATACGTGGAAGTCGGTCCTTTGGAAATCAATTGTAGATCCTGGGAGTGATGACGGTGCCCAGCACCAGAAACCGAAATCACCTCCATCCCCGCGGGACAAAATTAAAACCGCCAACAAGCACATCCGTAAATCGATAACAATCGTGTTTCGAACTTTTTACACTTTCGAGAATGACATAAAAGCGTCGATTGATAGCATCTTGGAAGTTGTGCCCAACATGCCAATCATTGTGATGCAAGACAGTTTGCCCTATCCTCCCGTCACCTACGACTCCAACTCAACCGAACCGAACACAGTCCGTTTTCTCAATCTGGGTTTTGACATTCAGAAGTCATCCAAAGAATTGAATCCCCTACTGGTTATCAAGACCAAATATGTTCTATTTATGCCGGACAGTGTGCGTTTGAACAACAAGAATTTGCTCCAGAAAATCCTTAAGGAAATCAATAATAACCAGAAGGAACAAGTGACTGATGTCGGTGGTTCACTTGGTGACTCTGACGGGATTGTGCGGAAGATGATAATCGTGCCGTTTTCGGGTAATATGAAATCATTTAGTAGTTGCACACAGGTGAATTTAGATTTACCCAATTGGACGATACAGTATGTAGCGGTAAATAGTAGTGACAAGTGTGATTTGGTAGGTTTTGTTGAATGTAAGAGCGTACATCAGGCGTCTAATAAACTTCTTTTGGCTTGCAGTACTTGCAGAAACATGCAATTTTGGTGGACACAGGGGTCCTACGTGATATGCCAGACCCATTTGGAACTCCATTTCCAGAACTCTTCTACATTCAAGCTAAGACCGCGAGAATTGGGGTAATAAAAATACTTGTTTTGTGCAATTTCAGTCATTACTCTTTGTCCCTTGCAGAAGACCATATTTCCTAACGCATTTCAGGACGGGAGGCGTCTCTTTGCCTCATACCACACAAAGCAGCGTCGCATGGAAAATCGACGGCGACAATTCAAAGAAATGTATAAAAAACTTCAAATCAAGCGAATTATCAAGAAATCTCACAAAATCACGTCAAAGACTGATCCAAAAGACTCCCAAAGTCCAGTGCATAACCTCGTTCTTGACGGACAATTCTCATCATCAAACTTTTCACTCCCACAAGTGACCGAAATCGATCTGATCGGTTGTGAGAGAACGACTAAATCGTGCGTTGGTCCAGTCTACAGTATGAAACCTTTTTACATGTATCTCAATAAACACACCCCACCTTGCTGTTTAGACAAACTCAAAACAACTTTCAATCACGTCCTGGAGGAATTTGAAAATGTTGGAATACGATACTGGTTAGACAACTACGCACTTAAAACGGCCATAGAGACAAATAACCTATCCCCCGATGCGTATGACATTGACATTAGTTTCAATATATTCGATCTTGAGCGCTCCAACTCACTGAAAAAGTCACAGACTAAGCCATTCATCGACAATGAGGGATTCTACTGGATAAAGGCGACCGATGGACACTACTTTCGGGTGCAGTTCTCTAAAATCAATCAAATCGGTGTGAATCTGTTGCCATTCGAAATTTCCGGCAATCAAGTGAAGCCAAGTGCTTTCTTCGGCTGGAAGGCTAAGGAGTTCTCGGGCGATTTCCTTCACCCCATGTCAACTGTGCTGTTCCTTGGAAAAAACATTCAGTGTCCAAACAATGTGAGAGAATTCTTAGAGTATAAAAATATTAAATGAACATTTTTCGATGTATTAGACACAAGATATTATAAAAATGTTACCATCTTCTGCTGAGATTTTGTGGCGAAATAAATTCATGTAATATATCAACAATGGAATATGAGTGTTTTTATGAGAAGGAAGAATAAAGGGGACACGAGCTGCCGGTTTGTGGTGTAACTTCATAATTGCCTTTGTAATAAATAAATAAAACAAAATAGGGATAATCTTAAATGTTATTTATTTATAATTACATTTTGACTTATAATTTTAAATTAAGAATAGTGAACCTATCAGTTCTTAAAATTCAAATCTGATACATTACGTTCGTGGTTACCTTCTTTTAACTTTCATCCATGTCGTCGATGTAATTCCGTCAACAACTTCGGTCCGGGTATTTCATTTTGTCTTGTCGATGGAGTCGAATCGCCTTTTGCGCACGACGTAGGTAATCTTTAGAGCATTGATGGATTTTCCAAAATACAGGCAAGCTATGTGTAGATAGAAAGGTTGGATGTTATCTTCTATTAATGCAAAAAAATGCAAACCAACTTCATAGACAGTAATTCATTTTCTTTTAACAGGACAATGAACAGTTTGTCTCTATTGCGCTAGGATGAATGTTATCTGGAAAATTGAATGCAATACATTTGACTGATGAAATATAACTTCCACCGGTTTTACACCGTCTTCCTGTGATACAAAAAACAATTGTAAGGAGCGACAGTCCATAGAGGAACCAGGGCCTAGCTTGCTCATCAACTTCTCGTGTTGTGCGCGCAATAGTTCTCTACACACTGTTTTTCTTCTTCACCTACAGTTTTTTACCGACTACGAACGGCGTAGTTTGAGAAGCTTTTTTTCTCTAGACAATTATTACTCTTGGAGTATTGTCAGTAGCTCGAAAGGGATGGTGTCGTAAAAAATTCGAAAAGTTGTGCCGGGAATCGATCCTAGAGTTTCAGTGTGTGAGCGTGTGAATCGAACTTAGACTTTCAGCGTGTAAGTGTCGCACTCTACCCACTACGCCACGGGGGCCGTCTTCCTAGCAAAAGTATAATTTTCAAAACCAATCCCAAATCCCAGAAAGCAACATATCAAGGTACAGCCTAAAGGTCGTAATAGCTTAGCAAAAAGAACGTACTCACTCCTTAAAATGTCATGAAAATTCTGTCATTAATACAATTGTCCAAAATTCTTTGAATATTTAATGAGTTTCTACTTTAATTCCCTCAAGTAGGCATAAGAAGCATCGGTGGTCGTGATAATACTCAAACAATGAACCTCAGCCAAGTACCCGGAAATCAGCATCTTCTAACTGCTCTTCGAGCGTATGAAACATCTAAAGCGACTAAAAAATTGAAAAGTGAACAAAATCGCACAGTCTTTGCAGAAGACTTTAAAATCCAACAAGCACCCTTACTTGCCTCTATCTGTCTTAAAACAATAGCTGATCACTATAAGGGTCGCCCTATTGACTTGAACTTAACGCCAATTCAATCAAGGTTATTCTACGACTATATTGACCCTTGCCTCCCGATCGAAAAGTGCATTAACATTGAAGACAAATTCTACTGGAAGCGGGTCTACTGTCTCCTCTGTGACGATCAAATTTTGATTAAAAAAAGGATGATGGACAAAGATACTTGTTGGAAAGAACTGGTGATCAACATGAAGTATGTTGAATTGATTGAAAGCACTCCCGTCGAAATATGGCTACTGGACGACATGCATAAGCTCAGCAAACTGGTTTCGCCGTATATAAAGAAATTGAAAATATGTAAACTGCAACCGATGCGCGAGTCGTCTTTTCAAAAAACTGCAGATCGATTTGAAGTTCGTGAAGAAAATTTTGAAGAATCTGTTGAGGCAGATGAGGAATATCAGGAATATGTTGAAGAAATTGAAGAAAGCGAATCATTCCCCGTTGAATTATGTCACCATGTCAATTTGAGCATAGTCAAAAATCTTCACAACTTGCATTCGCTTGTAGTGCAGTTTCAGCCACCGAAGTTAGGGATAAATTATAACAAAAGGTTTTTTCACTTTTCTTATGTTGACATACAAAACTTAGCCAGGTACAGTAAGACTCCGTTTGTGTGATTACCAAGGCAATTATTTTCAAGTACATCCTAGTGGAATCTCAAAACTACCCAACTTGAGGGAATTTGTTATTTGCCGAAGTCATATGGACTGTATCAAGCTGTCTACAATTCTTGAAGCAGTCAAAACAATATTTATAGAAGAACTCGAGTTTTCTTACTGCCAGCTGGATGACGATTGCGGGGAGAGCCTTTATGAATTTTTTAACTCGACCTCTTGTCTAAAAAATCTAAATCTCTCAGGGAACCAATTTCGCGACTCAGGAATAGACTTTCTGGCTAAAGGCCTTAAAAACAGTCCGTCTGATTTAACCCACCTCAACATTGCGCACAACCCAATAACAGATGAGCTAATTTGCAAATTGATGGAAGCACTAAAAGCATGCAAACACTTAAAGTTTTTGTCTCTCTCCGGCGTAAAAATCACAAAATGCGGATCTATATGCATTTCTAAGTTTCTAAAAATGCACCATACGCTCGAAGAAGTAGACCTTAGAATAGTTCCAATGGAAGCCAATTATCTTATAAACGGCATAAATAAAAACAAAAACATTCAAAAGCTCTTCTGTCAAGGTTGTGGATTAACCGTCGAAGAGGAGTTCAAGATTGAACTCCTTTTAAAACGAAATCTGTATTTTCGTGAGAATCCCTATATTGGCGACTTCACCAAAACAGAAGAGGAGATCAATGCATTTGTCAGCAGAATTAAGTATGTACACTAGTGTGTATACACAGCAACTAATTTCTTCAAACTTTCCCAAGGAATCCTATTCTTCTTAAATCACTTGCAATCACGGAGGAGCACAAAAATTGTCAAAACAAAATAAAGGGTCTGGCTGATGTCGCAAATTTTGAAGCAAGAACGGAGTAAAGACAAAAATATGTCTCAATATTTTCACATTTAACCATTTTCAAATTACAGCAGTACAGAAGAAATTAATTACGAAGCCCACAAATTCAGTCGAGATGAACTTGGTAACCGCATAACACTGTTTCCCCAAACAAATTTCGATTTCTTCGCGGCTCATACTAACAAATCGAAGAGATGTCAATAAATTACGAAATTTCTATAGAAACTTGCTCGTTGGATTTCATTTTGACAAATAGTCCAATGTCAGGAAGTACATATTTTTATTTTTTGCAAAAATTTTCTTTACAAGCTTTCGCTTTTGTGCCAGAGAATTTTAAAATTTGCTTCAAAAATGAGTAAAGCAGAAAAAAAGCGGTCTTCGGTGAGTACTTTTTAACATGAATTACATTGTGATGAAGTGACTTTATGTGAACTGAAACTCTTAAATGAAATACGAGTGCATTGATTATTTATTCAGAGTTTTGAATGTGAAATGTTTGCATTCTAATTACATAAAACGAAGCATGTGATTGTCGAGTAATTTGGATCGTTCACACTACATGGACAAAAAGTTATTATATAAACTGGGGTGTCACGCCCTTTTTTCCAACTGTTCCTAAACGAGTGTCTTAATATGATCTTGGGAACTCCGTTTTTTTATTTTTAGGAAGTGATTATCCTAGCTTGAAGTATTGTCGAAAGTGTCGGTTAAGTTGTATTTGAAGAGTTAACCAACTAGCGCGTATACTTATTATGAAATTCTGCATGGCCCCTCACAGGATTAAAGAAATCTTATTCATGCCATTGACGTAGTTGTTTTACGGCCATAAATAGATAAAGTATCAGTATTGCATTATTAGTTCCGTACAGTCAAAATTCATAATGATTGCTAAAAACGAATATTTGGCAACTCATAAGATAGAAATGGACTTGAGAAAATCAAGGCCCAAATGCCCTGCATTAATAATTTATATTAAAGTAACAGACCTTCTTCTTGTGGCACAACAGTCTGGGGTGGACCTGGGTCTCAACCAACATGCCTCTTCAACCAGCACTATCTTTCACCAGCTGCCTCCAAGCGCACTCCAAGTGGGTTCAGGTCCTTCTCTACTTGTGCGCGCCACTTTAGTCTAGGTTGTCCTCTGTTTGCGGTGTCCCAATGGCACGGATTCAAAGACTTTTCGGGCCGGAGCAGTGATATCTATACGCTCTACATGGCCTAACCATCTTAAGCGTTGTATCCGTCGTCGCTTGACCAGGCGCAGGTCTCTATACAGCCCATAGAGTTCGTCGTTAAATCTTCTCCTCCAGATGCCATCAACACAAACAGGACCAAAAATCGCACGCAAAACACGTAACAGACCTTACTGATTAAAAACGTTCAACATCACATTTGCTAACCTTCATGGATGACATTGGCTCGATTGAGTTCTAGTCTTAGCATACAACGCTTAGCCAACTAAGCCATGTATTGATATCTTAGGACGAGTCGAAAATTTGATTGAGTTAGGGAAATTGAACAATACGTAATTTTGAAAGCATTGTACGACGCTCACATGCCAAAAATCCAGATTCTATTCCCAGGTGAACTCCTTGAATTTTTCACGGCACCACCTCTTTCGAGCTTCTGGCATCACTCAAAGAGTAATACTGTCTAAGAAAAAGTTTTGCAAGCTTCACCGTTCAGAGTTTGCAAAAAACTGTAGGTGACTTCTACTCGTGAAAGAACAGTAGCGCGCACAACAGAAGTAGTTGATGAGTAAGCTAGGCGCTGGTCCCTTGCGGACTGTCACTCGATATAATTATTATTAGTATTTTATTTAGAATATATATATTTATTTTGACACATTAATTATTTTGAAAGTAAATCTGGATGCAGGCAGTTCCATTAATGTTTAGCATATGTTATTTTCAGTCCATTCAAATTTTATTAATTTCAAAATTAAGTCCTTCTTTACAATAACTCTGAAACTGAAATCAAAAGGACCATGTACACAAGTTTAAATGATAAATGATCATTTTTCAATTTAGATATATAAGCACACCTTTTAAATTATAATTTTTACAAGTCCAACTTCCCTAACATGTAATACAAAATAATTTCGATTTTTTTTATTAACTTAGCACAATAGGATCCTTTTGATGTTTTTTTTTTGTTGTGGTTTCTTCATATGTGTATATATATTGTAAATCCGAAGCCGTTACTACGTGTGCAGTACTGAACTGCACGTACGGATGTTCACTGAGTCTGTGAACTAAGTTTTATAGAATTTAAAATAAATTTCTTAAAGAAAACTAACCATGGCAACAGAACTAATAGCTTTATTTGTTCAGCGTTGACAAAGGAAGTTCGCAAACTATTTCCTGTCTCATTTAAAATGTTTTCATTTAAACACAATTCCTAAAGATAATTTCTTTGGTGAATTTTACTAGTGTTTAGCATGAAACTCGGCAAGGCCACAGAAACTATAAATATAAATACATTAGGCCTAAAAAAAGTATCTTCCGTGAAGGACAATTACAGACACCCTTTCATTCTGGAGTAAGCATGCAACGCTAACGATGCACGACATTAGTTTAAACAGAAAACCAAAAATAAAAATAAAAAAACAACACGCACACATCCTCATGTCTTGACAACATGTTGACATATTTCACTCAAATTTGCAAATCGCAAACATGTACATCTTAACTTTTGCTCAATACATATTCACAGGCCTCCCCAATGACGCTGACAACATTATTGCCACAGAAAGTCTTCTCATCCAAATATGGGGTATGTCGCAAAGGCCAATTTGTTCTTTCCATTTCACAAAGCAGCACGGCTTGGTTACTCGTATCATTTCTTCTTCACATGCACTCTAGCGCATTTACAAAAGTTATAGTGAAACCGATTTAAACTTTCTCTTCATTTAACTTGGTTCTTTTTCGAAATTTGAGAACATCGAAGGTCCTTCCGGAAGTTTTGGTCCCTGGTGCTGTTGTGTCGACTTGAATCAGTTTTCCACAGAAAGAATATGTGGAAGTTGGTGAATGCAGCAGCGGTATCTAAATTTATTCGATAATCTTGGAATTGCAGTAGTCGTGATTTTATTTTGTAGAGTTTTTTTTTTTAAATTGTATAACTTGAATTGTTATTGGCTTTAGTTTAATTCTGTAAATATAATTATGGCATCTGAAGAGTGTGTGGTAGAGAGCGAACAAAATGCTGGTAGTAATGTATTCGTAGATGCTGAAGATGATTGCGCTGACGGCGAAGCCCCTAAGGTAGTCTAGGTTCCGAATGTGAGTATGTAACTTGCATGTTTTTCTTTTGTTTTGTATTATTTACTTGAATAATTGATTAATGTACATTTGAGAAAACGATTGACAAGGAAAAGGGTGCAGTAACTTGAGTAAGAGTTCTAACTTACAATATTTTAGAATCAGAATATTTTGTGTACTAATGGTGTACAATGGCTTTAATTTAAATTAATTTGACAAGAAATGTTTAACAAAAGTCTGATTTTTACTTCTTTTTTTTTATTTCCATCTATTTTTTTTAAACAAGATAAACCAAAATATGAACAGTTTTAAATAATTATCGAAAACATATTTTTTGCTTTTTGCGTTGAAAGGTCTAAACCACCTCTCTTTTAAAAATTATGTAATCTAAGAATTATTAAAAAAAATAAAAATGTAAGATTTTTGTATTAATTTTTATCTTCTGCGTGCATCACTCTTTTTCCATAAGAAATTGAGAAAGATAAGATGTATTCCGTTTTAAGGTATGACTTTTTTGAAAAATTTTTTTTTTACAATTTTGCATGTATCTGAAGGTAAATATTGACTGAGAATATTACAATTTTCAAATATTTATAGCACTTGTATTTTTTTTTGGAATATAACTCATTTTTCGACACACCCATAATGTTCCTAATGCATTCATAAAATAAATTTGTGTCATATTATGTACACTTTTAACTAGCTTCAAAAGCAATCATCAAGAACAGCTGTTAGAACACCGGCTGGGGACGAATCAGGAGGAAATGCTCAAGATGATTTTGAGGCTTGGATGAAATCTCGACAATTGGCCAGGCCAAATGATCAACTGGATTTAACGGAAACAGAATTGGCAGAAGAAATTACAAAAATTCTAACACCGACCAATACCAATGCCATCGAAAACTTAGTTATATACAGCTTCAAGGAAAAGGCATTTGTTCCGGTATTCATACATGTTTCAAATCGTCCTCTGCAAACGCTAATTTAAAATATTTACTTTGGACAGCTTCCTGTAGAAGGAAGTGTTGTGGAGATATTTAGTTTCGAAGGAACATGCTTGCACGTGGACTCTGAAGAAGCTAAGCTTCAATTCGAAGAATACGGCAATATTGGTATGTAATTAATGGTGACTAAATTAATTTCTCCTCATTTGTTTGTGTGGCGTCGTGTCCTTTGCATGATTGCATGTTTTCCAATATTTTGCATGCTTTCTTTGTTTTTCTCCATCTGATCTCTGACAAAGGGTTTGCGCTGCCCGTGCCAAAAGCCGCAAAATCTCTGGCGATGGCTGAAGATCAACAGCAAGCGCGTAGCTCTTCCGTTGAACCAGGAGATGAAGATATCCCAGGAGAAGAAGAGTCTGTTATGGAGGAAGGGGAAGAGGAGGGAGGTGATGATTACATGGGTGCTGAAGAAGGTGAAGAAGAGGGAGGTGAAGACATTCCGAAAGGTAACCGCTTTTGCATGTAATTTATATTTTTGATATTTTTGCTAACTGATGCAAGTTTCAAGATATATTTAAATACCTCTTTAATAGCCTTTGTCCTGTTTGTATAGTTATTTTGATTTTTCAGAAAGCCAAGTTATGGCCCCAACAAAAAAGCGAAAACTTATAAATCAATTCAATTTCTGTGAGCGTGCAGCTCTGACTTATGTCAATCCAACGAGGGTGAGAAAAATTTGGGCTAACAAGAAAATAATATTAACTTGAACACGCTTTTTTAGTCTGTGGAGACCCAAACCATTCCACCACCTAGGTCAACATACGGCGCTAATGTCCTACAATGGGTGATATACGATGCTTACGCAGAAGACTTTGCTCATCAACAAAAGGAGAAAGAAAAGGAAAAGAAAGTAACATTCCGAAAATTTTGTAAAATTTTTTGTCCATAAATGCTTTCCCATAGGCATTGGTCACATCGAAAAAAGAAAGAAAAAGGGAAGAACACCACGAAGCGACGTTTGAGTTGAATAAAAAGTACCTCAAATGCTGGCAAATTATAGAACGCATGATTAACCAGAATATATATGATGAGATTGCCAGCGATTACCGGTATTGGGACGACCCTTCAGACGAATATCGAGACGGGGAAGGGACGTTATTGCCCTTGTGGAAATTTGTTTTCGAAAAAACTAAAAAGATGCACGTTACTGATGTGTTGTTTAATCCATACTATTATGACTTATTTGCGGTGTGTTTTGGATCACGTAAGAAAGTCGCCCTTTTCCCAAACTAAGAACTCAATGAAAAGTTTTTTAACGCTTTAGATGATTTTATGAAACAACCTAGTGAGGGGTATCTCTGCATGTACACGCTGAAGAATCCTTCGTACCCCGATTATATCTGTAAGCTTAACAATATCAGAAATTGGGAAAATTGTCATTTTATTTTCTTTACTAGTATTGACAGAAAGTGGAGTAATGTGCGTTGATATACACCCAAAATATCCCTTTCTTGTTGTTGTTGGTAAGCATGATATGTGAACTGCTTATTTAAAAATAAATCAAAATCAAATTATGTACTACAAGATGTCATTTTAACAATCTAATCACACGCCAACAACGATAACTATACTATACGAAACGTGGAATACATCTCAACATTTTCAGACAGATTATATATTTTTTGTTGAGTTTTTAATACAGTACAATAGCTTTCCGCATAATGACTCGTTAACATTTATTAATGTTTTGATTTTTGTTATATGCTTAGGTATGTACGATGGCAATGTGGCTGTATACGATCTCATGAACACTTCGCGAGAGCCACTCTACCTTTCAGAAGGTGTCAAGGAAAAGCATTCCGAAGGTGTTGCTGAGGTAAAAGCAAATTATATTATTTTTCTTCTTAACAAACTGAATTGAATTGACTTTAGTTAAAATGGGCTCCTGACATGGCCGATGGAGAGATCAACTTCTTTTCAGCGTCCACAGACGGAAGGGTTTTCAACTGGGTTTTAATGCAACACAAATTCAGTATCACTGTTCACATCACGTTGTTCTTAGACAACGGTATCGTTGAAGGCCCAGATGGCACACAAGTTCGCCTTAAGGGCTGTGCCACTTGTATGTGTTTTCATCCCAACAAACCGGAGATTTATTTAGTGGGAACTGAGGAAGGACTCATTTACAAATGCTGTACAGCGTATAGTTCAAAATACCTAATGACATACGACGCTCACTACCTCTCTGTGTATCGCATCGATTTCAATAAATTCAATTCAAACATTTTCGCATCATGCAGTGGTGATTGGAGAGTCAAGATCTGGGAGGACATGCGCAGCGAGCCGCTGTTTATATTTGACCTTGGATCTTGTGTAGGAGATGTCAAATGGGCTCCATACTCCAGTACAGTGTTTGCAGCAGTTACTTCAGATGGAAAAGTCTATGTTTTCGATATAAACGTAAACAAATATAAAGCTATTTGCGTCCAGGCGGTCGTACCAAGACGAAAAAGCAAACTTACCCGAATCGCTTTCAATCAGAAACTTCCATTTATAATTGTCGGTGATGATAAGTATGTGAATTACTAATTTTTTTTTTAATTCCTAGTATATGTACGATTTTAGAGGGGCTGTAACGGCTTTAAAGCTCTCGCCTAATTTGAGAGTAATGGTAAAACCACCTAAGAAGCAGCAATGGCTTGATCAGACAACTTTGCAAGTACAGAAATTAGACAGGATACTCTCACTAGTGCGAGAACTTCCACAAGGTGAAATAATAAAAGACACAACAACAACTGTTCAAAGTTAAAGTTTAATTTGAATACTACTCTGCTTATTGTACTGTGTTATAACAACCGTTTCTAATAAACAGATATTGATTGATTGATGAATTATATGAATTGTTCGGCTTAAGGACACAAATGTTTCTTGACTTCTTTCTCTCTGCTTTCCAATCAAATACGGATATTTTACGCTTTCATTTGAGTCACGATGATCGGAATGAAAACTTAAACACATTTATTAAACACGCGGAATGAATTTCTTAAAAAATGAAATGTTTATATGTCTGAAGGATCCATAGAATTTTGACATATATTATAAAATTAACAGATGTGTGCACTATTTAGTAATTTGGCTTGAAGAAAATTTTAACACAATTACCACATATAAAAAAAACGCTTTCTACAAGAAAAAAGTTAGACAGGGAATAACTTATGCACTGTGGGTAGATGTACATACGAGTACTTTTAAAATAAAAATAAAACTTATTGTATTTTAAAAATATATTTTTTTATTAAATTCTTATACAAGTGTTTAAATTTCGTCAGTTTTTGTCCGATTTATCTAATATATCTAATCATTCGAATAGGTATCTCAGGTAAATAAATGCACACTATGAAAACTAGTGGACCAAATATAATAAGAAAGATTGTCCAAACAAATATTGATAAAATTAAGGTTTCCATTTGAGTCTCTTGATTAGGGATAAACATAACTCTTAGTCATCTACTTTATATAAATAGCAAACGAAAAATTGCATCGTCAATAATATATAAACTTAAAAGCTAGTATCACTTAGTTTCAATTAGAAAAGCAAATATAAATGTTACTCCCACTTATGTAGTCTGTCATTTTTTTTAATTTATCAGTTTAGGATCGCCACCTGGAAATAAAAAAATCATATTGCAGTTTATTTTTTGTTTCTTTTGTTAACGATTTAGGAAATTTAAAATGTATATTAATTACAGAGGTAATCAATTGTTTTGATGATGTAGATAGGAATTTATCAGTATTTTATCATTGACCGCAATCAATATGAAGCAAATACTCGAATAGATCCTTTATCATTAATTAAAATGGATGATTGACGTCCATAAAAATTCAGAACTTGATATACCTACTATGTGTGCAAACCGAAAATATACCCAAAATAGGAGATTGCTAATCTTTTTTCTCTGTTTTGTTGATAAGATAAAGAAATTAATTTTATTCAGTTGAATAAAATTTTGGTAAAGGCCACATCGTAAAAAATTAATTAAATAAAGATATACTCACATTATATAGAAGTAGTTATCACTGTCCTTTCTTTTTATATCATGAATTTTTCCATCTGAGTGCAGACCAGTTACTGAATTTGGAGTACCATTCGCTGTTTGACCACCGAAACCCATTTGTTGTTTGCTGTTTGATAGGGCTAACTTATTTACTGTGAAGAATGTTCTTACTGCATCCATGGCTTGTGAATATATCTAGAAGTATTTAAATAAAAATAAATACCTATTCCAAGAGCATGTCTTACAATGTCGCACTTAAAATCTAATACAAAAACTATTTGACTGCCTGTAGTTTAATATAAACCGATTGTCAGGCAACATCCATAGCTTTCAAAACTATAATTGGTTTGACATCTGTCAAAGTCTCATTTGATTAAAAAGTTATTCGACCCGTTGGAGTAGGTTACTTTACAACCGGAGAACTGTGTGAAATTTTAAAGAAATAAATGTCTGAAGTTGAAAAGGCCCAGCAGGCATCTGCTGGTGGAGATACTATATTTGGAAAAATTCTTCGCAAGGAAATTCCTTGCAATTTTATTCACGAGGATGACAAGGTACTGTCAATTGTCTTTTTTCAATGCCGTGGAAATTTCCAGTTCTAAGGTGAACTTTATTCACAGTGTGTGGCATTTCATGATATAAATGCACAGGCTCCAATTCACTTCTTGGTAATTCCCCGGAAACCTATCGCACAGTTGTCACTTGCCGGTGACGAGGATGCAGAATTGTTAGGTAAGAATGCGAATTCAATAAAATAGATAAAAGATAACGGTACTTTGTTGCAGGTCATCTCATGTTGGTTGGTAAAACTGTTGCCAAGAAACTAGGCATGGACAATGGTTTCCGTGTGGTGATTAACGATGGCAAAGATGGTGCTCAATCGGTTTATCACCTGCATTTACATTTCCTTGGTGGTCGTCAAATGCAGTGGCCACCTGGTTAATATATGTTGCACAATTATGGATGTAAACAATTTAAAATAAAGACTTGCATTAAATGAGTATTCTGTTCTATATTCTTTTGGGTATAATGAAATATAGAATAACGATTTCTGGTTGTTGATGAGATACGTAAAATCGTAACATACATATCTTTAAGTTATTGGTCTCCTTGATTTGTTATCGACACAAGGGAATGTATTTACTTTGACCATGTTCAAAATTTGCGAGGAAATGCATAACGATTAGCAGATAGCTAAACTCAGTGACTAATTATTGCAGTTCATGTAAGTTTATCAGTTTTAACTAGAATAATCTAAAACAACCTGATGCGATTTCAAATTAATGAATTCACGGACCCTGGTTGATAACACAAGAGATGAATCGGCAAATTGCGCGTTTCAATGCAATCGTGTTTTATCATTTTTTCGGTTATTTCTCGTTCAATTTTTTTTTTTGTATCAACACAAACCGGTTATTCTGGAGACTGTCTTTATTTACGTTAATATGTAAATATATTTATGTTTCTAAAAATAAAGTGATATTCTTGCCAAGATTTGTGTCGCAGTTATGCGCGGCAATCATAACAGACGATTAGAATATTAATTTGATGATGACCTTTTAAATTTGTATCTGCATTTAGCTTTATCGGAGCTTTGCGTTCGACATAGAATTGATAAGGTGGGAATCTATTTTCAACGTTTTTTTTTTTTGTTTCTTTATGAAAGATGTGTGGCGAACGTAATAGCCTTGGCATATGTTCATACATCTGTACATACATATGTGCGTATAGGGTACATTGATATTATCTTGAAACTAAAGCATATGAGCATAAATCTAATTACTGGAACCTGAATTTAAAATATTTTTCACGCGCAGTTCTAGAATGTACAATTTTTATGGCTTAAAGTGCATTAAAACTTTGTTAGTTACATTTTTTAAAAGACCGTTGTTTTGTACGGTCATATATCCAGTTACCTTTAGGACTGCTCTTGACCGAATTTCATTGGCATAAAACTGTTATATATATTTTTTTTTTAACTCATGGTAACATTCACATACGTTTTTGACGGCGCATCGAACAAAGAGATAAATTAAACTTTTAAAAAGGCTAGAGAAGAAACCTAAAATTGATAACACTCAAAGTCGTTACATACATACGACAAACATGTATACATTTAATACAAAAACACCGATAATGTTAAATTGTGTGTTGGAAAAAAAATGTGCTAATAGATTGCTCAATCGTTCAACTTAATATACTGTGGGGGTCCCAAATCATTTGGTAGCCGAATCAGTTTAATCTTCAATGGAAGTGGCTATTCAAACTTGATCAACTATCAAGATAAGATACCACGTCTCACAACTGTTACAAAAGGGACCACACAATATTTAAATTTGCTTGGCTTACTCAACTACATTCAACAAATAGATTTTGATGTAACACAAACCTTAGAAAATAATGTTTCGGAAGGGTCTGTATGACGGCTGGCCAAAATAACACTTTCACTGTCTAACCTACGCGCAATGCTTTTTAATTTCTGTCACTATCATCAATTATACGACTACTGAACTGGGTGGTCTGGCACTGTTTTTAAATATTTTTTATATTTCGTTTTCTGTGGGTGACGCGATGTGTTATTGCTATTATCCAGATAATCCTACTCATTCAACGTCTGCGTTCAAACTGCGCCAGACGAACACAATGTTTTGATTTAAATTCCTTTTCGACTGCGGTCGCTAAATCGAAAAGTCTATTTGGTGTGTGTATAAATATAAAAATATACTCACATATATGTATACTAAAATTGAAACAATTAACCCAACCGAAAACTACTTGCTGTGCTGTGCCTCTCGTTTATTTAACTAGGCGTCCCTGAGCAGTCACCGGATTGAGTGAGTTCTTTATTATTTCCTCTCATTGTTATATTCCGAGTATTTGAGCGGATTTGGCACTCTGTTATCGACCTTTGGAACAGATTTTCGACTCGATCATGTTTACTTTTGTATGCTGTTAGTTTTAACATGCAGTGTCTTTTGACATGCATATGACTATGTTTTGGACTTTGGACAGTGGAAAAACATGACTGGGTGGTTACCGCCCGCACCGTATTGAATCTTGTTTAACAACTGCATTGCTATGAAAATAGTGTATCTTGTCACGCACCCACATACAAATGTGGATCAGCACAGCTGTTTGATTCGAACGAAAACAAAGTCCCACGACTTACGGATTGTTTTGGTCTGATTGTTAAGTGAAGACGCCTTAACACATAAACCTTGAACTTGATGCTTATGTTGTATTGATGACTTTGCGCATTGTTTAACAAATTTCTTCGACTTAGCATTTTGGACTTAAATGGATCTCAACGTATGTTGTTTAAACCTTTTAGTTAAATAAATGTGTCAATTGGTAGAAGTGAAGTCATGAGGACTGCCGTAAAAAACGTATCGGCCGGCAGTGGCGGGTGCAATGCTCATTTCAGGATATCAGCAACTTTCCTGGCGTGCTAGATATTTTTCTGTTGCGAGTAGAAGAGACCTACATAAGTCAATATTTAAGAGACCATAGACAATTAGTACTTATCTGTTACCTGCGTTTTGTGATACTATACTAAATGGCGACTGTACACTCCCTTAACATTGTTAGCTACACTGGTTGAAACAAGAAAATGAATTTCAACATATTTTCATATGTTCAACAACAACTTCCATACTGCTGGGGGACAAGGTTCTTAAATCAGAGACCAATAGAATTTAAAGTACTCGTTCGATGAGTCAAGCGCACTATGTAACTTTCAAGCAACTGTTTCTTGTTGGAAACACAAAACTTATATTTCTTATGGTTGCGATTAGATTTTATGAGCGCTTGCAGCAAACATTGGCAACATATGTATTTTCTATTTTCTTAAATGACTTTTATAATGGAGCAGTTAAACCTTGCTGACCGGCCACCTCATTTTTGTTTATATAATTGAGGTGGTCACGCTCATTGGAGAGATAATTATAAATACAAACATTAGTAGCACCCAAAAATTGTGTGACTGCAAAACAAGAACTGAGGACGATCAGTTTGTCTGAGCCACGCATCGTATCAAGTGACAGAGAAAGCACAATGAATAATAATCGAATATTTCGCGTTTTGAATGTGATCTTTCTAAGCTGTGGCTACCATGTGCATTGGTTTAACACAAGTGCGCGGAAATTTCAGTTGTCCCTAGTCGGATGCTTTTACTTTCTCTGTCTAATGATTTGGTACGGCATATGCTTCCAACAACATTTCTCGGATTCCTCGATTTTTAATTTTCTGAACGACATTGCTCCAGCACTTTACAAAAGCATTCATATACATCTTTTTCTTGGAATCAAAGTTATGATATTTTCCGTTTATGAAATGAGGTACATTGTGAGAGCTCTGAATGACTTTGTTAAAGGCCTGACGACGAATGTGACTAGCAAATGGTCATGGCAAGAATCTGTTGCATACAATTTCATTTTTTCTGGATTATTAATAAATTCAGGTTTCATCTTATACGTTATGATTCAAATGGAGTTCCTGATGCCGACACTTCGGCAAATAATGCAGGCCACGGCAATGTTCCTACCTCACTTCGCCATAGCATGCTCAGTCAAATTAACAAATTTGACTCTGTGGATCACAAGTATCGAACTACAGAGTATTGCTGTCTTGCTTGAGGACAACTTTAGGAAAGAGACATTTCAGAGAATTGTTATAAGTCAAGTTGAAGATAAAACTTCAAAGTCAATTGAGCTGACACCAGCAGCCAAGCAGTTGAAGGATACGCAAATATGTTTTAAGACTCTAGAATCTGCAGCTGATCACTTGGAAAATATTTCATGTGCTGTGAACAAAGTCAATCATGCTCTTCAAACGCAGCTGGTGCTGTTTTTTACAATGAACTCGATTGGATTGTTTGGAGCTACATATTCTATCATGTACTATAAACTTTCGTGGAACCTTATATTAGAAGGGGCCTTTGGCAACAGCCTTATGGCTTTTAATATTGGTGTTTTTGTATTCGTTTTCTGGGACTACCTATGCCTTTGTCTCGCAAATGTTACTTTGGACAAGAAGGTGAGTTTCTTATTTACAAAAACTCAGCTAGTATTGAAAAACACATAGGTTAAAGGCTTTCTGAATTCGTAAAACATCACTTCCAGATAGAAGGATGTAAATATTATTTTACAATAAGAAGCATCCGCATTATTGATTAAACAGATTGACCCCCAATGTTTAGAGCATATCATATGTAAAAAGCAGCAATAAATAGTCTTGATGTAGCTACTCTCCTCTCTCCTGTGTCACCTTTTCCTCTTTTTTCTCCTGTTTCTCCCTTTTGTTCCTATTTGTGGCATATTTTGTATAAAAAACTGTGTTTGGCATTTGAATGGGAGATGGTTTTGAATAGAGTAGGTTTATTTGCTTTTAATACCCCGTATTGTCTTTACTACATTTTATAGAAAACTTTATTACTTGTTCGTATTGACTACTATTTGAAATCTAAACCAACGCCGCCGAAGGATATACGGCGTCTTCTTAAGAAAATGAAAAATGACGTATTGGGGCAGCTTAATATGCGGATATTGTTCACAGCGCCAATCACAAAGCAGACCTTTATACTGGTAAGTGTTTCAACCATGCTGAAATATGACTACATTCATTTTCCTTCATAGGTGAATATGCTGGTCGGCCTGACGATTTCCATGTTCATGGTCTTCTTTTACTTCAAGGAGCAAATAGAAATGTTACAAATGCGTTTTGCCGATGAATAAATTCTGTTACCACAGAAAAAAATACTTATTGAGTTTTAAATAAGTTGTTCTTTATTATTATGTTGATAGTAATTAAAAAACAAAATGTATCATGTTCAGAGCACTTAAGCAATCATGTCCAGGATTCTTCCATCAGAGAGATCAACTTCATTTCTTTGCAAGTGAGAGTTTATATGCACTAAACAATAAAATGGTTAAAAATAGCAAAACAAAAAAAAAAAACGAGAGCCTTACCTTTCAGAATACTTATTTGCTTGAATCCTTTGTTACAGACCGTACATATGAATGGTTTTTTGTCTAGATGTTTCAACTTGTGCGTCTTTAGAGTTTTGGCGAGTGCAAACTCTTTTCCGCATTCATCACATTTAAAGTCCCTGCGATCTAGAGGGAAATGAATGTTACTATGAGAAATGATTGAAAAGTTAACGCAGCGATATGCGAGTTCAAATAATTGCGTGCGTAAAGTCAAATCTTATTTTGTTGCTTACCCTGATGCTTTGACGCAATGTGTTCCCTTAGATTATTCCTTTGAGAGAAGGCCCACCCACAAATTGAACATTTGTGAGGCTTATGGTTTAAGTGCAATGAATTCATATGCAATTTTAAATGGGTTTCTCTCTTAAATGACTTGCCGCATATTTCGCACTTGTAAGGTCTGTCCTCTTCATGAGTCCTCATATGCTTTATTAACTGTGTGTGCAAAACAAATGTTGCAATGCACTTGGTACATTTGTGAGGTTTAATTAGAGCACGCTTAATCTCACGTTTTTTTAAAATGTTAAGTATAGCCGGAGTGGCCGGTTCACCGTGCTTTGCGTGCTTGTGCAAACGAAGACTGAGATTTGTGCGGAATTCCCTGCGACAAAGCTCGCACTGTATAACTTGCCTGTTCGGATCATGCACTTGCAAATGAAGTTTTAAGCCCTGTTTGAAGAAGAATTCTAAAAAGCAATTTTTATTTAAGTTCTGTTTTAAAGTTTTCAGCATTAAGTTCTGTTTACTCACTTTTAGGACAATGTGGACATTCGACTTCTTTCAGTCCGTGATTCTTCATGTGGGTATTCATGAGCGCAGCTGACTTGAAACCTGTAGACGATAGACTGTGAGCTATGAAAATGTTAACAAAACGAATTTCTTACCATGACCGCATTGAGGACAAAGGAATGGGTTGTCACCAGTATGCGTTCGTTCATGCACGACCAAATGATTGATTTGGATGAATTTCTTGTCACAGTATTTGCATTTATGCAGCTTGGTATCATCGTGCCAACTCATATGGTAGTGGAAACGCTTTAACGTGGCCTTTTCAAACTTCTTGCCGCATATGTCGCATTCGCGGGGTTTTTCAATGTGATGCAACTCATTGTGCTGGGCCATCATTTCCTTGCCACCCCTAACCTTTTTTTTGCAAAGTTGGCATTGAACTATTTCAGTGTAGTGTACTCGAGCGTGGCTGTTTCTCTTAGGTCTGTTATTAAAGCACTTATCGCATTTGGGACATGGATATGGTAAATCTGAAGAGTGCAGTAGATTATAGTGCTCATTAAGTAAGTCCGGATCATCGAAACTAACATGATCCATACAATATTCACATCGGAATTTTTTGAATTCAAATATTTCTTTGTCTTCCTCTCCTTCACCAGTATGGTCTTCTTCAATAATATCATTTATATCGGGTCCAGCTGTCGTAGCTTCATTCTTTTCCTTTTCTTCATCTTGCGGTTTTCCTTCTGTAGCTTGTGATTTATTTTTGTTTTGTAAATCACTCGGAAATCTATAGTGTTCTTGGACCGTAATCGTTTGTTCACCCTCGTAGTCTTCAGGATAGTCCACGTCTACATCGGCATGTTCCGGATCAAGTTTTATAATAATATCGAGACCGGTGCAGAGTTCACCAAAATTTACTTGTGCTTCCTGGCATATTATTCGAAAATTGTGAATCTGACAAAAGCTATCGAAACAAGTGAGACAAATTTTTTGAGGCAAGCCGTCATCTTGGTTGATCTGAAACGTGTATTACTATCATTGCTATATATCGAGGAGTTTAATACGACTTTTTCGTACGTTAAGGTTCCATATTTCAAATTCCTCCTGAATCATGTTAAGTTCATTGCGATATTCCGTCGAGAGGTACATGGGGTACAAATCCGAGCCATCCTCTTGCTCTGAGGTCTTTCCACAAGTCCTACAAGTATTCTCAGGAATACTCATTTCAATCGCACTATAGGTTGGGGTCTATCAAAAAAAAATGATACATCAATAGTACGCTAATATGGCCAAATTGATTTCAAAATAATTTATATTACATTTGAAGCGATTACTTACAAAATTGAGTGACTGTTTTTCTAAAGGAATAGAAATATTTATAAAAATTTTGAAATGTCACATGTGAAACTGTTTGATTTACGAAACATCTACACAATCACAATCATGTTCAATTATATTAAGGGATGTACACATGTAGGGGAAATAAGGATGAAAGTAAAAACAAAATTCTTTCGTTAAAGGCTCAGCGCTTTTTATATAAGTTTACATAATTTTAGCGACTCATTCCTGTTTTAGTCATTCAGTTTAAGAACCCTTACTGATGTTATATTATTTGTGTCGTAGTTGTTATATATCGGTCTTATGTGTCGGTCTCAACTTTCCATACTTTCCATACTACACTTCTTACCTTTTTTCAAAAGTGTCATCAACTCAATTATTCAATATGTATGATAAAAAAAACTAGATTCTGTGATGATAAGCTATTGCCATCTGAGGGAGTAGACTACGTATGTTAAGAGAGTATCAAACAAAAAAATTATTTTAAGTGTTAGTACTCTTGCAATTGCAGCATATTTCTGAACACAGCCTACAGTTTTGACATAAGCTCGTAGGCCAGGGAAATAATGCTCATTTTCTGAAATTAAAGTGGACGCTGCGTTTTAAGAAGAGGAATATAAACAAAAGAATCAATAAAACTAGTTAAATAAAAACGTATTTACCATTCTAAATATGAGTGCTGGTAACATGTTATACGGTGGTGATGAGATCGGTGCATTAGTGTTTGATCCGGGTCATCACTCTTTGCGTGTCGGCTACGCTCAAGAAGATACACCAAAAGCCGAAATTCCTTCTGTTGTTGGTGTAGGCCCGGAGGATCCTGAAACTTCGACGGACTTGGAAACAAAAAATGATAATAACATTACGCAGAACAGTAAGATATAGATAGCAATAAATATCTCTTGTTTACCACTTTTGTTTCTACAGATAATGACGCACGAAAATATTATGTTGACACTACCTATGTGAACGTACCTAGGGCAAATATGGAGATTCAAACATACATGAAAGACGGAATGATTGATAATTGGGACTTGTTTGAAAAAGTCATTGACTACACTTATTCGAAAGTTATACAATCAGAACCAGATTACCATCCAGTTCTGTTTTCAGAGGCATCGTGGAATGTACGAAACAATCGGGAGAAGCTTACGGAACTTATGTTTGAAAAGTATAACGTACCGGCTTTTTTTCTGGTTAAAAATGCTGTACTTGCTGCTTTTGCAAGTGGACGTGCTTCTGCCTTGGTTGTTGACAGCGGAGCAACCCATACATCAGCAGTTCCAGTGCATGAGGGTTTTGTATTGTCTCAAGCCGTAGTCAAGTCTCCGCTTGGAGGGGATTATTTATCACTGCAGTGTCGACAGTACTTGGAATCTCAAGGTATCGACTTGACACCGGTCTACAAAATTGCATCAAAGGATGTAGTGAAAGAACGAGACAACGCTAGGTTCACTCTGCGCAAACTGCCCGATAATTTGACTCAATCTTGGCAAAATTATATGCTTAAGAGTTTACTTCAAGATTTTCAAATGAATATCCTGCAAGTGCTAGAGAATCCATATGATGAACGAGTAGCTGCACAAATTCCTTCCGTACACTACGAGTTCCCCAACGGTTATCATCAGGAATTCAGCTCCGAACGATTTAAGTTGGCGGAAAGCTTATTTGATCATACTATGCTTGGGGCTGGGCAGCTTGCTTCAACCAGTGTGGGGATGTGCGATGCAGACGTTAGATTATCACTCTTCGGGTCGGTAGTAGTTACTGGCGGAAATACACTACTTCAAGGTTTTCCTGAGAGACTTAACCGTGATCTTCAGCATAGGGCCCCATCCAACACTCGTCTCAAGATGATTTCAGCAAACGGAAGTGTCGAGCGGAGATTTGGTGCTTGGATCGGTGGCTCGATCTTGGCAAGCATAGGAACATTCCAGCAGATGTGGATCTCCTCGCAGGAATATGAAGAATCGGGAAAGAGTCAAGTTGAAAGAAAGTGTCCTTAAATGGGCCATTTTAGATTTTACAAAGTTTGACCACTACTCTTCGCTTTATTTCTTAAAATTAATAAACAAATTGATTTTCGTGTACAAAATGTGTTTTTTAAATGCAACACCGGCGTTTCGTGGGTGGTTTAGCCTCAGTGACCTCCCATTATGTTCTCAGAAACTTGTTTCTGAAAAAAAAAACAGAGGATTGTATTATGTATTTCATCAGAGGAAGTTGAGTCAACCAACCTGGGCTTTTAAGATGTCCTCACTCCAATCTTGCTTCGCAATGCTTTCCACTGCGTTAACCAAAATTTTCTTTACCTTAAGGACGTTTTCGCCAAATGTTTTTAAAACATCGGCCACATTAACGCTTTCACAATTCTCGCGCCAACAATCGTAGTCTGTTGCTATTGCAACAGCTCCATAAAGAAGTCCAGCTTCTTTTGCCAAGACAACTTCGGGACAAGTTGTCATATTAATGAGTTGACCACCCCACTGACGGAACATTCGACTTTCCGCTCTCGATGAAAATCTCGGCCCTTCTATAGTAACAATAGTGGCCTTCTCATGAACACTGTATCCCAGTTCTTTGGCAGTGTTAATAAGAACTTCTCGGGTCTTTTCCGAGAATGCTGGATACATTGGAAGGTGGCATACTCCGACTGGGCTTTGCTCCCCTCCATCGTAGAATGTTTGTTCCCGTTTTGTTGTCCTGTCAATGAAATCATCAGGAATAACAAGGTCCCCCGGTTTAAATTCCTCCTGCAAAGAGCCTATAATTGATGTTAAAGTTTGTATATGTTTGTATGGCTGTGTTTCTATGAATTACCGGTTGCAGTAGAAACAATTAAATGGGTACATCCAATCGATTTTAGAGCCCACACATTGGCGCGATAGTTTACTCTAGATGGCAGAATAGAGTGCGTTCTTCCATGTCTCGCCAGAAGAGCGCATGGAATGCCTTTAATTTCTCCTTCGATAATTACATCTGATGGTCGACCGAATGGCGTGTCAATTGCGGTTTCTTTGCGGTGTTCTAGTATATCTGGATCGTCTAGTCCCGAGCCTCCAATTATTCCAACCTGTGCAGTAATACATTTTCTTATAAATGAAACATTAAAATATGGTTGATTTACCTTAATTTTTGCAGACATTTTGATGACAATCTAACAAAGCGTGGTAGAGTATGTTGTTAATTTTTTTTCTATATTCTGAATGTGTCAGATGTTTTTGAGATAACTTGTAAGCTGTGTTACATTTGATAATCTTGGAATTAGTGGACAAATTTAAATCTTGAAAAAAATTTACTATTAAGACTTACTATGGGAACATATACATAAATTAAATTAAGGTAATAATGTGTTTATTGCAGTGGGCGCCAAAAATGTAAAATTTTATCAACAAATTTTCAATTTTTTTCACACGAATATCTCTTAAACTAACAATTCGCCTATAAAGAAACAAACAGCCCTTTTCAGAATCCACAACACCGTCTCGAATGGAGTCCACATATTTACTGTCAATTGTCAAAAACACCAACTCAAATTTTGATTTTTTGCCTAAAGCCGAACATTTATTGCAACTTACGTGGATTATTAAAAAAAATTGTTTATAATTCAGTTCAAAAAAGAACATATTCCTTCTTTTGACGACAGTGCAAATAAATATATGACAATGAGCGACCCAAATCTTGTTGAAATTAATGAAATTACTGGCTATTGGTCATTTTTAATGAGTGTAAGTATAAACACTCGCTCATAAATATCCTAAATTAAAAGTAAACATTTTTAAATAGATTGATTGGAAGGATCCCTGGCTTATTGGATTAGTCCTTTTACACATTCTTACAACAACAACAGCTCTTATGACAAGGAACAATACTAATTTTCAGATATTTCTTTTCTTGATACTGTGTAAGTGGTCGTCTGATATATCATGCAAACTATTTCTTATCACATTTGCTTATATTCCCAAAGTGTCGATGGCATATTTTTCTGAAAGTATCAATGAGTACGCTGCCTTGAATTGGCGATCATTTTCAAAACAGCAGTATTTCGACAGCAATGGGTTATTCATATCAACTGTGTTTTCAATACCGATTTTGCTCAATTGTATGCTTCTCATTGTAAGTATAGTACTAGAATTCGTGTGGACGCGAAAACAAGATTTATGTTTATTTTAGGGAGCTTGGCTGTATAATTCAACACAACTCATGGCGAAGCTCAAAACAAGACAGCTTAAAGAGCGAGCGCGACAGGAGGAAAAACTAAAACTTTCAAAACGAGAGTGAATGGAACCCTTAAGAAAAACAAATATCTGTTCTGCAAAGCCTGGAATTTCCCACAGCATACATGGTTTTGATTCATATGATTTTATATAGCATTAGTTCTGCGTACGTCAGTATATTTGTATTTGTTTATAAGTTTGCCATAAAAGATATTTGGGTTTCTCTCCCAACTTAACTTGAATGTTTTCTCAATTAGTATCTGATTTTTGTGATGCTTACTTTCAATTCTTTGACATATCCTTTTAAATGATAGAAGTAACCGGTTAACTTACAAGAAACAAGAAGTATTTTCAAATCGTACCCATCTCTTGGACACAGACATTTATTGAACATTTTTTTTTATGTAGCCCTTCATTAAAAATAATGCAACAAACGGTCCATGTAAAACCTCGGTAAAGTAAGTGTCAAGAGATCATCTGTTTATGACAAGCAATAACTTTTTTTTGCAGACTTTCTCCTATCGAAAAATATTTAGATATTTTTTCGCGGCTAAAAACTGATATGAAAAGAATGCAATTTTCAAATTCCTTTTTTGCAACTTGCATTTTCAGCTTCTTATCAATAGCCAGCTGTGATATGATGCCAATAATACGTGTTGAAATGAACAACGCCGGGTTTCATAGGTTAGAATGCACAACTACAATCTGTTTATACTGAGAATTGAAGATTTGTGTTATTTTAGGGATCTACAATATACAGTAGAATTTGATTATCCGTTTGCTGGAAAGGATTGTGAATATTACTTAGAGCAAAATCTACCGGCAGCGGTGTACGTGAGTGTGGATCAACTAGATGATTTGAAAAGACTGAAGAAAGTAATTTAGTGAATTCGAAATGCATATAAGATTATATACCAGTCTTTTTTTTTAGCTTAATGCCATTTATCCAAAGTTTGTGGATATTGAAATTCCAACAGAGAAATCTAAGCCTTTTACAATACTACTGCATGGTGTTCCAAAAATTACCGATAGTATTAAATTACCAATTCATTTTCGCTATCATTTACCGGGCGATCAAAGGTGAGTGGAATGTAACAGCTCTTTTCAACGGTTCACAATTTATACAAATTCGTTTTGTTTGTTTTATTTTCAGCTTTGCAAATGTTGAGATTCAGCCACCGAATATGTACATGCGCTGCCTCGATGAAGATGTCTCGAACTACGATGAACTATTAGATGATCCAAACAATAGCTATTGCCTAAATGACAACAAATTCACTCTACCCCAGTATTCGATGGCGCATGATTGTGATTGGAAAATAATTAAAAAGACTACTCGATTGAAGGCCCCACTGGTTGCAAAAATACCCATTGGTGACGCCAAATCCTTTCCTCCAATATTGTACGCAACAATTGTAATTAGTTGGATTGCCTCGATATGGTTTGTTTTTGGGTCACAGGCCACTCCAAGAAAAATCAATTATAAATTGGAACAGCAGAGAATACTGGACAAGAAATATAATTGATTTTCATTAAAAGACATGTAATTTGTCCTCATTTATTTGAATTCAACTATTAACAAAATCTTACATTCTAACATTTTGTATATCACAGCAGTGGGGATTTTTTGTTGTTACTTTGTTTCAATTATTTCATTTAGCTTACTAGGAAGAGATATTTCAGTTGTCATTGTATAAGAGTGTATCGTGTCTGTGCTGTGTCGTTTTTGGATAGGTTCATTCCACTTTTGTACTTTCGCAGAGCCAAATATCACAAAGAGTGTGTTACACAATAAGTATATTGCCGCTGTAATATAAAACACGGTGCGCCATTCATCCGGATTTCCCTGAGACTAATCAAAGAAATAAAATGAGCAAACATAACAAACTAACATGAAGATAGCAGGTATTGTTTAAGTACTTCAGAATCAAACAGGAAGTTTATGTAGGAAATAAGCTAATCTAAATAATGCCTTTCCGAAAAGGTTTATTAATCCCATAAAACCTTTTATTACACGCTGAGAAGGCCGATAAAAGAAGTAACCGGATTCGGTGTCTAAGCCAATAAGTGAGATTAAAAATTATCGCTTACCTCGTCATGTACGATGGCGCCGACGACCAACGGAGCAAAAATTGACATCAAATTCGAAAGTCCATTTGTGATACCCATCATGGTTCCGGCAAAGTTTGGAGACAAATCCATATGATTTACCAAGTATCCTACAAAAGATGCTGAATTGAATCCAACGCCGATTGTTAATAAAATTATCGCCGTCATTCTGTTTTCACTTGTCACATATCCCAAAGCAATTAGGCATCCCATAGGCACAAACTGACCAATTGAATTGAAAAGTTTCCTCGCCATCGTTATGCTTAAAAAGTTCCGGTTTATCAGCATATCTGAAATTGGACTCACAACCAAGCACATGATCCACATTGCCAAGTACGGCAAGGCGGAGAGTAAGGCATTTGATTTGACATCAAGGAGCAGTACACTGCTCATGTATGAAGGCAGTTGTGTTAGGAGCGTATAAAATCCCCATGTAAAGCCGCAGTGCGCTGCAATCAAAGCATAAAACGGAACTGATGTGAATATCGCCTTCCATGGAATTGGAATCTCCTGTAAGAAATGAAGGTGGCAAAGAATCAAATAGGGTAATTCATTCATAAATATTATCTAGCGATTGCAGTAATACGTTTTAAAAAAAAAAACTACTTTTTTTAAATGTGAATATCTTACCTGAGTATTACTTTGGCTTCCTGTTAAAGCTTTTATATACTCTCTTTCTTTACTTGAAATTTGTTTGGAAGTATCCGGAGAATCGGCACCAAAAATTTGAAACAGCACAGCCCAGCACAATGTAATTCCTCCAGAAATGTAAAATATTGCCGGCCATCCCATTTTCGAATCAAATATAACTCCACTTGTGGCCAAAACAATAACGGTTCCCAACTGTGCACCAGAATAAACTGTTGTACCTAGGAATCCTCGTTCTGTACACGGTGCCCATTTAGCAAGAAGTGTGTGAACACATGGGTACACCACACCCTGTGTAAGTCCAGTCAGTACTCTTAAGGCACACACAAGGGGCCATCCGCCAATTTGTGCTCCCACTGGTACAACTATCGTGAGTAATGAGGAAATCACTGTGGCTGACGATAGAACAATTCGTGCACCAAACCGCTTCGCAAGGATGCCTGATGGTAATTGAGCAATCACATAGCCCCAGAAGAAACTACTCAGAATCAGGGATTTCTTGCTGTTGTCCCAGTCATAGTAAGGAACATTCTCATATTTAGAGGGCTGACTCATTGGAACTATTCCTGCTGAAATATTTACCCTCAGGAAATAGCCAAATACTAGGCCTCCAAACATAAGCAATGCCTGTACATGTCGTACGCCCACTGTATTTGCTGAAATAAGAATATAAAAAAAAATAAATAAAATAAAATATTTGCAATAAATTTTGGCTGGCGCAATAGTCCACATAAAACAAATGCTTCTCATAAGATCATTGAGTTTATGTGTGATGTTGTTTTCTCCCGCGCAGTTTGGATAAATATGCGCAATTATTCTGGACTCTAGATACGTGTTTTTTTCAAGAATTTTATTTTCCGATTCGGTGGCAAGCAATAACTTCCTAAATCAGAAATTGCCATGGACATCAATTGGAAATTGCGGTTCTCAAACTTTAAGGAAATATAAATTTACATATTTACACCCTGATTGCGATAAGATATTGTCCTATTTATAAAAGTTATGTAGTATGTATATCCATGTGTGCAAACGTGTTGTGCAGCCCCAAAAATAATCGTAGTTTGTAATGCTCTCCATGCGTATGTGTATAACACGTAAATAAGATTATTTGAGTTGTTTAGCTCTTACTGCTGCGATATACTGTTAATCAAAAATGGCGATAGCCATAGAAGAAACTTAAAAAATGACATTATCTTCCTGAACAAATAAATCCCTTGCAAAGATCTGCCTGTTTTGTTGAAATGCTTTATCTTTATCTATAATTGTCAATCAATCGAGTTAAGTGTCCCACTTGATGCACTTCATGTGCAGATTAAGTAGATAATGAACATATTAAAATATGTTATTCCAAATAATGCAAACAAAATTATTTTATCTTTGAAATATGCGTACATTTACTAGCAGAAAAAAAGCCTTATAGTCTCACTGTAGTTGTACAATTTGAACTACAAATAACTTCTAAATAATTTGCAGTTCCTATTTTGGCAATCGAATGAATAATAATTCTATGGCGCGACAGTCCACAGGGGGACCAGGGCCTAGCTTGCTCATCAACTACACCAGTGGAAGGAATTTACAGTTTCTTACCGACATCGAACGGCGAAGTTTTGAGAAGTTTTTTCTTAGTCAGCTATTACTCTTTGAGTGTTGTCAGCAACTTGAAAGAAGTGGTACCGTGAAAGATTCGAGGCGTTCAGCTGGGAACCGAAACTAGACTTTCGGGGTGTGAGCGTCGCATTCTACCCACTACGCCACGTCGGCCACATATGATAATAATTCAAAAATTATAATATTATTCAAAATACCAAATATAATTCAAAAGTACTGCATTGCTTGAAAAACATTTTTGTTGAATAAAAAATATTAATTATTAGCAGGTATTTAAAGGAAACTTTCTGATTTCTCCTGCTAATTACACCGCTAAAGATAATTTATCTGAGTAATGTAAAGATCTTCAATTATTCATTTTTTCGCGTAGTTACTTAATTAACAAATCAAGCAATTAATTTATCTTAGAAATCAATACAGTTAAAGGGTTTTGCAGGCATGCGATCTTTAAGTTAAATACACTCGTGCATATGCTTGATAGAGTAACTTCGTAGATTGTGTATCGGGACGAAGGAAAGTTAACTTAAGAGAATTGTAGTTTTCAAGGACCCTACAATTTTTTGTGTTACAAATAGAACCGAAACTTTTGACTTTAATGAAGCATCTCCTTTTATCAACACATTTGTGCGAAACATAGTTCAAACTTGAGACTCAATTTAAGGAAACGATATTAGAGAGAATAAACGGTGGCAAATTATTTAACTTTTCCTCTGCCTTTTGAAGATATCTCCAAGGTAAAACAAGTAGATAAAAGAAAACATTAGCAAGCACAACTCGAGTAGTTGCTAAAGACGTGGGCTGATGCGCCATAATTTAGTCAATAAAAAGTTTTGGGTCGTATAAAAGCAATTTCTTTAAAATTCACAATAATCTGCTAAGAACACATATTCGGACGGCGTTTAAAATAAAATAAAATCAAAAACAATTTTTAAGAAATACATCAAAGTCCTATGGACTGCGTTGTTCAATTGTTTTATACATAAACTCTTTTTCACTTTTTATGTGTAATTTGGTGAATATATCAAATTCAAACTTCACTGTTATTTCCTAGAGATTTAAGATTAAATGTACATATATAAGTATTTACCAACACAAGCGCAGATAAAAATTTAACTATTCATCAGAATCATTATAAATCGTCATTACACAATAAAAACAAGGTATGTCAAACAATTAATTAAAGAAGAACAGTTTTCTTCTGTTATAGCGTTTAAATCTTAGAGTAGCAAACTTACGCTTCACGTATTTATCATTTCGAGTTGTTTGTAATTCAATCTCCTTAGCACCCATAACTACCAAAATTGTACCTGTACCGAAAATTATATTGTTATAAGAAAGGCAACCTAAATTAAATCGGAATCCCTCGCTTAGCAGTGAAATACTTCGAACTCGACGGACCTGAGCTCCAAACGTAACTCACGCGGAATTCTGACTACACTCCAATGTTTTAGCTTGTGCGATTTACTTCATTCAATCTTTCAAAGATTTGCGGTTTTATTATCTTGGTATTCCATGTTTCTTATCACAGCACGGTGAAAACAAACACAAGAAATACGAAAAAATCAAGACTATAAAGATTTATATCAGAGCCGTTTTCATATCCACGGTATGATGTTTGTATTCAACTTTA
Source organism: Eristalinus aeneus (assembly GCA_955652365.1). Taxonomy (NCBI): domain Eukaryota; kingdom Metazoa; phylum Arthropoda; class Insecta; order Diptera; family Syrphidae; genus Eristalinus; species Eristalinus aeneus. Next base: position 1,484,773 of record OY019133.1, read on the forward strand.
TGGTCAACACTTAGTCTCTGTCTCGAGCAGACCATCGCTTTGGTAGTACAATTGTAGCTTGTCAATTTACACCTACCGGTGTCATTGATAAAAGTATACTGGCAAGAGGTTGATAAAAATAATCTCGGAAACTTGTTACCCGTGCTCTAGAAAGCTTCGTTTTGAACAAAACTCGTTATATCCAACTGGTAACTTAGGTGACATGTACGTGAAGTATGTATACATTTTGAAATGTGTTTACTAGATATCTGCTTGGTTTGTAAGATATGTACGTTAATTGACAAATAGATTAACACATCTAGATCTCTTTATTTAAAGTTACTGTTGTGACAGGTCCTTTAGGTCGAACTTTAAAGAATGTCATATTACTGTAAATGATTCAAGATAATGTGAAAGATTATTCATATATGCTCACATTAGATAAAAAGAATGTTTTTGAAATTGTAAAAACAGTTGACGTTTGTTTCAACAGTTTAACAGTTTGATTTAAGGGAAATGTACAATACTATTAAAATATGTTCTAAAGTGCCAATTAGCAATTTACTAACATAATACTGTGCGCAAGAAATACCGGAAATTCTGATTGGACTTTACAGAATGTTGTGAAACCTAAAAAACGCTTTGGCAGAAATTTTGTTTTCAGGAGGAATACTAGGAAATGGAAATAACATTAATTTAGAAGTATGAATAAACATTTAAATTTTCCCACTAGAGTACAAATCCACAGACTGCGATTAATTCTTCGTCACAGTGGTGATTGTGCATTTGAAAATTTAAATCGAAATGTGAAATTATTTAATCCCCTTCAGTCTAATCCGTTCAAAATAATTCAATTAGCATATGAAATCATTTATTTATCTATGAAACAGTGGAATTTATTTTTTACATGAATTCAATTGCCCTTACCGAGATCTTCAAAACTACGCTAGGTCGAATTTTGCAAAGCTTTTAATTGCTGCAAACTAGTTTTTTTGAATCTAATCTCACAGACTAAACACTTTTTGATGAATCATGATTTCGAAAGAAAGAAAGATCTGTAATGTCAGCTTTGCAGGTGGGCTTAGTCATATCTGCATAGAACTTTGTAATTAATAATAAAACACAACAACAACAACAACAAAAAAAAAACAACAACTTGCTACCTTAATTTAAATAAGTCGCTTAAGCTTTATTTCCACTTTGGTGAATCATTCCGCGTATCAATGAATGATGTTAACAGATTTTCTTTATTTGAGTTCTTAAAAAGTTGAAGATAACCGCAAGAGTATGTTTACGATAGCAGGCGTATAAAGTTCATTGTGTTTTTTCGTCATTATAAACGGTAAAACCATTTAATAAACCGAAAACCGAGGTTATCTAAGCCCGTAGTTTAAAGTATATTAATTTGGAAAAGCCATTAGCTTTAATGAGTGTCATGTAATTTAATTTATCATAATTCCGGTAAATACTTTAATTGCACTGCCGCATTCAAGGTAGACAGATTAGAATCTTAGGAATTTAGTCTTCCCAATAAGAGCAGTCATTCTAACTACTTCGAGACTGGAGACTCCTCTCCTCTCTGCAACTCAAAGACAGAATGTTTCGGGTTGTTTTGCCGTGTTTCAGATAGGGTATACATACTTCCCAGATCTTATTCAAAAAATTAAATTATTTTGTTTTGTTATTACGATTTGTTTAGACGCGTCTTCATTCATAGAGTTTTTTTTTTTGCTCAGATCAGGTGTTTCGTTTACCTTAAGCCCCAGCGGTGCACTATGATAAATGTCTGCGGTGGAATATTCTTACTGTTTACAAAAAGATAAAAGAACAAAATAAAAACCAAAAACAGCAATTACGTCAGTGAAAATTTAAGCATTTAATAAAAAAATATTTTATACAATAATTATTTTAATTTAATTTTACATTAAGTCTTAGCCACGCTAGGTGGTTAAAATATCAGGTGATCCAATAAAGATATAAAGTAGATAAGTTAATGGAATGTATTCAACACCTTATAAGGATGGATAATGTTTCAGACGAAACTATCTCATGGTATCAGATAACGACAGTTATTAAAAGTTTTACACAAAAGAAAAAATTTGTATTGCTTTGATGAAGGCTGCAAGCAGATTTACCACATTAGATTCCGTTTTCATGATACATTGTAAAAGGATTTCGCTGATTTCACTTAAGACTGATATGTATATTATCTCCATCATTTTTGTTTTATGCTGAATAAGGTTGTTGTTTACTTATGCAATAAGAGAGTGTCTTCATACCCTGCCCCATAATGCTTTGTAAAAGCTTTGAACTCCATTTTTATTTGATCTAGTTTTCTTGTTCTCACGATCGCTAGGTGTGATTTAAATAGACTTCCACATTTTTCAATTAATCGTGTCCGTCCTTCTCTGTAGTTAAGATCTATCCACCCATGAATTAGGCGTCTGGTTGTCTGTTCGTTCAATAGTTTTCTTCATTTAAAGGGAAAGATCATGTTCTGGTGCATGAATTAGTTGTACAAAAGAAATATAAAAGTCATGCAAAACTTGTGTGCAATGTATTTAATACTTCTAAAATATATTAAAAATATAGTCTAAAATCAATTAGCACCACTAGAGGAACTAAAAACAACTCGATTCAATTACGACATGAGGAATGCTATTTACACGAGATACAATATATATAATACTTATATATTTATATATATACACAAAATAGTTCTCAAATTAAATTTTTCTAAAATTTACAAAAATAATTGACATATAAATTGAGTATAAGGCTTTTGAAATCAATTTCAAAGTTAAGTGAGATTAAGCAATGTCTTGGTCATCTGAATCCTCAGGCACACCCGGAGATTCTTGTCTGTGCTCTCCTGTTGGGTAATTCCATGGCTGTGTATCGGTTTGTCCAAAGAGCAGAAACAGAGCATTACCCACAAGATAAAATCCACCACTAATAAAGAAAACCATTCTCCATTGAATGGGGTTTGTCTGAAAGTAAAGTGAGCGTGGGTATTAAAAAATTGAAATATTTAAATGTTTTAATGCTTACTTCATCCGTAACCACAACTCCAACTGAAAGCGGAGCTAAAATGCTCATGAAGTTAGCAGCACAGTTAGTTATTCCCATTAACGTTCCGGCGAAATTTGGGGATAGGTCTATGTGATTAACGTGGAAGCCCAAATAGGTTGCAGAATTTATTCCTACCGCAATGGTTAACAGAGCAATTGCAAGCTTAGTATATTCTGCTGTGACATATCCTAGCGCAATGAGAGCTGCCATAGGAATCCAATGACCTATTGTATTGAATAATTTCCTTGACACCGATAGCGACATGCAATTTCGGCTCTTCAGAAAGTCGTCCAGAAAAATAAAGGCGTAACTAAGAAGACACATGACTAAGTACGGTAGTGCAGATAGAATCGCATTTTTCTTTATATCCATCCCGAGGATATTTTTCATGTAAGTTGGAATTTCTGTGAGTAGAGTCCAGAAGCCCCAGTTCTGACCACAATGGACTATGAGTAGAGTTATGAATGGCAGCGATGTAATAATCTTTCTCCATGGTGTTGGTAATGACGACCTCTGTCCATTCCTTTCGTTATACAGAGATGAATTAATGTAATTCCGTTCCTGCTCCGATATACTCCTATGTTCTGATGGAGTACTTGCAGAATAATATAACCAAATAGTAGCCCAAACAATACCGGCTCCGCCGGAAACATAAAAGATACTAGGCCACCCTAGAGGGGAAGACGCAATGAAACCACTTATAGCTAACATAACAACTGTTCCAAACTGCGAGCCTGAATAACAGTATGTGACTAAGCGTCCTCTTTCATCCACTGGAGCCCACTTTGATAGGAATGTATGTGTAGACGGGAAGACTACACCTTGGCATAGGCCCTGCACCACTCTCAGAGCACACAGTAGTCTCCAGTTACCGATTTCAGCAGCTAAGGGTGTTAACAATGCCAAACATGAGCACACAAGAATGCCGTAAAATAAAGTGTACTTTGCTCCATATTTGTGTGCGAAAGCACCTCCAGGAATCTGAGTCACAACGTAACCCCAGAAGAAGCTGCTCAACAAGAGAGACTTTGTCCGCTCGTCCCAATCGTATTCCTACAGTACGTCATAGATAAGAAAATAATTCCGAGTTTTATCATTGCGAATACTCACAGCAAAATCTGGGTTTGTTGAGTTCCGGTCTGTCATTGCGACTACTGCCACAGATAAATTGACCCGAAGTGCGTACGCTACAGATAAGCCACAAAAAATAAGAAAACATTGCAAATGTCTCACTCCGACACTGGCACCTGTTTGATATATGCATATGCAATTATATGAGGGTAGATAGCAAATGAAATCCCATGTACTTACTTTGTCCAAGGCGTCCAATGGGCTGATAACCCTGTCTTCGAAATCTGGAGAAGCAGTCATTCCACAGTGGCATAATTAATTACAAAGGGGTCAGTAACGGACTAAAACAATGAGGGGAAGCTAACTAACAACAAACAAAAATTCTAGCAACTGAGATTAGGTAGATAAAACCACGGAACCTTTTTCCATATCAACTGACACATAGTTTAGAGAACAATTGCGCCAACAGCTGTTCAATGTTGATAAACAAATCCAAAATACAAAATAGAGTGTACTACCTTATCGACTAAAGTAATTTATTGTGTGGGTACAGTAATGGTCAATAATTTTATTGTACTTACTATATGTTTTCTTAAATGTTTGTATACAAATTATTCACATATGCATAAAAACTTGTTTACCGAATATTGAAAAATATTGAAACAGTAAGGAATTTGCGTTTTAATTATGGTTTGTCAGTCATTCCAGCTTAAATTCGCTGTAACGAAACAAAGGTAATAAGGTGTACACTGTTTTCATTCATCCCCGCAGATATTACAGTTCCCCATTTCAATGTAAGAAGTTTGCGCATAATAAGGAGAAATCGTTTATGCCATTTTTTTAACCTTATCCTTGATCTCTCTTTGCTAAAAATTACAGTTCTTGGTACCCACTAAATTTCGCCCTTTGTTTACCGAGCACAGACGATGCATACATGATTTAGGTTGAACCCAGTTGCTTCATTAGATTACCAGTTAAATAAATGATGAAACCTCTTCCGCGTTTTAGCCTATTGTCTTGATTCCTGATTCCAGTCCGTTCAGCAAAAAAGTTAGAAATCGCCAATTCGGAGTTATTTGGTGTTCAGTTTATATATTTAGAAGAAATGTTAAAATTGTAAAATTTGTATTAAACTAACCTATGAAATACATTAACAAGTGTAATAAATTTGATCGCTCTGTACATTAAGTTAAATACATCACTAAACAATTTTATATATTTCAGACTTACGTTTGTATAGCCTACCTCTACGTGTGTACATATTTCTAAAATACTGTAGGCATAAAGGTATATTTTTAGTTTATTTTCTTAGGCTACTACAGAATCTTTAAAGCATATGAAATACAAAATTCAAATAACAGTTTCAGTTGACTGCCTCGATTTTTCTTAGTTCCTTACTAATTTCATGAATATCACACGTACTTAAATTTATTGAAATTCCCTGTGGCATTTGAACTCTATCAGCATCGGAGTTCCAGTACTGAACATTGGTTCTACCAAAAACGATAAAAAGCAAATTGCCGACGAAGTAAAAGAAGGCCGTAATGAAGAACACCAGTTTCCACTGACTTTGAACCGTCTAAGAAATAAAAATAGAATGTGTATATTTTCGGCAAATGAATTCTTAAAAAAAGGTCTTACCACATCATCCACAATAAATCCTACAGCAAGTGGCGCGAGAGAACTCATGACATTTGCAGCTGCATTAGTGATGCCCATTAATGTGCCGGCAAAATTTGGGGACAGATCGATGTGATTCACTTGAAAGCCCAAATATGTCGCAGAATTAATGCCAACAGTCAAAGTCAACAACACAACTGCAAGTACTTTTTGACCTTTCGTAACGTACGCCAATGCTATTAGCGATAACATTGGTATCCAGTGACCCAGAGTGTTGAAGAACTTTCGGCTAAACGATAAAGAAGCGTTTTCCTTATCGGCAAGAACCTTAGACAAATATATGAACACGAAGCTTAAGAACCACATAACGGTATAAGGCAGAGCCGAGAGCAGTGCGCTGTCTTTGATGTCCATATCCAAAATGTTCTTCATGAATGATGGGATTTGTGTGAGTAATGTCCAAAATCCCCACATGTGTGTACAGTGGACCACGAGCAGGGCAATGAATGGAACCGAGGTGGCAATATTTCGCCAAGGCGTTTTCAAGTGTACTTTAGGAGATTGCTCCGAATTACCTAGGGATTTCTCAATAAACAGGCGTTCTTCCTGAGAAATACTCGCATGTTCCGCTGGAGAGCTTGCACTAAACAAATACCAGAAAATGCCCCAAATAAATCCACACAATCCGGATATATAAAAAATTGCTGGCCATCCAGCTATGGACTGTGCCAAGAATCCACTTGCGCCTAGCATGGCCACGGTGCCAAATTGTGCTCCGGAGTAACAGTAAGTGCCCAGAGCTCCTCGCTCTTCCACCGGAGCCCACTTTGCTAGCATTGCATGCGTAGCGGGATGTACACAGCCCTGCATCAAACCCTGAACAATGCGCACACCCATCACAAGTCTCCAGTCGCCGACTGACGCAAAGTACGGAGTTAATACAGCCAGTAGTGAGCAGGTCACAATTCCAAAGAGAAGAACGTATTTAGCTCCATAATATTGGGCGATTTGCCCGCCAGGTATTTGCGTGATAACGTATCCCCAAAAGAAACTACTCAAGAGCAGTGACTTTGCTCTCTCATCCCAGTCATATATCTAAAATTGACTTTATTACCGGTAAGGAACGTTACTAAAGCGCACAGGTCATACTTACCACAGCATTTGTGGAGGTGGAGTTTTTATCCGTCATTGCAACTATGCCTACAGATAAATTTACCCGTAGGGCATATGCAATCGTCAAGCACCAGAAACATAGAAATATCTGAAGGTGCCTCTTTCCGAACCAGGATTCTGTAAAAAAAATTAAAGTTTTTAGTGTATGCATTCTAATTTGCACAGAAATATATTTGAAAGAAAAATAATATTCCGATGGAAATAAATAACCTGCGGTGCGGGAAATCAATTAAAAATACATTGAAGAGAAGAAGGAGTAGGAGAGAAGCAGCAGTGAATTAGACATATGCAATCTTTCACAATTAAATTGTAATAAAAGCACGCATCGTTGATATTTTATGTTTTGACTCCTCTGGATTTCGTTTCTTTATGATTTTAAATTTGAACATTTCTTTTTCTTTTCATATCGTTAAAATCTTGAGTTAAGTAATGACGAAAATAATGTAATTTTTCCTGATAATATCCTAACCTTACAATTTAATCCTTTTCAACTGATTGAAATTGCCTTAAAATCCGGTTTCTTTTACCCGAAAGAAAGGTGTTATGATAGTTAGGGTAAAAGTGTTGGTGCAATCATTAATACATTTTATTCAAATCTAAGCGCACATGTATGTCAAATGTTTCCTGCCTCGGTATCATTTGTTGCCCTCAATAAAAAACAATGTTTTGGTAAAGGTAAATAAAATACAGAAGTAGACTGAACTTTGTTTTGTGTAGTTATCATTACTGGCATCTGTTAAAAATAGAAAATATCAGCTTTTATTACTTTAATCTGGAAGCGTCAAACATTCTAATAGCTTTCGGTAAGACATAATAGAATATTGACGGCAAGTCTTTTGTTTCTTTATCCACACGACCAGTATAAATACGTCAGTCGAAAGATAGGTTAAATTTGAGAACTCAGTAGAACTTGTGACTACTATAAAGCAAGCGTACACATTCTCAGCTCCCAATAAAAATTTTACAGATAATATTGCAAAATGATCGAGACAAGCCAATTAAGTAGTATATGATCTATAAAATTCGTTATTAATTCATAATTATATCATAAGTGATCTACATATGGAGCTTTTGCCTATCCCTTACTACATGTAAACTACCATTTATGCGAAAACGAAGGATACAAATATTTAAGGAGAAATGGTTGTTATCAATATGCTGACTGGCATTAACAACAATATGTTTTAACTCACTGACTGGAACTGTAATACACAATTCTGCAGCCAGTTCAATATAATTAATAAAGATAGTACAATATACAATTAAGGTATCCCCATTACAACTATAATTGGAAGTATGTATAGAAAGAAGGAAAAGTGGATAGAGAATCCAGGGATGAATTTTTCTAAAGTCAGTTAGATATGCCTTTGCAAACACACCAAAATTCATTACGGAAGCGAAAATAAAATATGAAATAATAAAGTACATAATTTTGCTGCATTTTATAAGCATTTCAATGAAGTTGATTAAAAGGGAATTAAAATTAAAAGGAAAAAAAAAATAGGAAAACTATTGATTTATATATTGTACTTTTTCCTACTATTACTAAATTGTTTGTTTTTTCCAAAAAAAAAAAAAATAAATGTTATCAGTAGATTGTAACTTATAACCCATTAAAAATAAGTCTATTTCTTCTCCATGTTCAATTCTAATGATCGAGCAACAATGTAAATGAGTAGTTTAATACGGTGCTGTCACAAAATTCAGGTTTTCCAAATAATAGATTCTTACAATGTCATTAAATCATCTCACTTTATAACTGTCTTATAATTCAAGTTGTTGCTTATATAAATTCTAAGTTTGTATTGAATTCCAATGAGGAATAAAAACTGAGTCAATTGTTTAATTCTTACGACATCGTCATTAGCAACAGTGATAGCTTATAGTGTTTGCAAATACACTTTAATGCATTACAAATACCACTAGAAATGCAATTAATGCAGCAATGATCATCCATCACAGATAAAGAAACATATTTAAACGTTGTTGTCAAAGAAAGGTCACGTGTTCAGGTAAAAGTCCTGGAATTGTGATTTGGGTGAGTGCCAAGAAAAAAAAAAACATTTTTAGCGTTTCAAAACACTGCGCACTGCGTTCTATATAAAGTCAAACACTGATTTCGATGGAATCTTTACAACGAAATGTAACTTAAAATATTTTCATTCACGAAAGATAAAAATAAGATATGCTCATTTAAATATCTTTCTTTTATTATAGAAAGAAAAAACAAAAACAGATCAATTAAGTAAGTTATTACACAAATTCCGGCGTGCTTCAACTTCCCCGAAAATACATTTTAAAATTGTGCCACAAGAAGGTGATTATTCTTGAGAATTTATGAACACACATTTATTGTTTTGAAAATACTTTCGAATTTTAATTTTCTTGAGACCGGGTCGATGACAGCGTTATTGTTTTTCTTTTCCATCTATCTCTTACCTCCTTCATATCTTCTGTTTTTTACCATAGTCCTTTTACAGAAATGCCTACTTATCGACGTTCGGTTTAATTTCCGTAAATGAAAGCGACTCGTATATAACTGGTGGCGCACCTACGTCCGTGTACCGCTTTTAAACCTCCACCTACGCGTACTAAACGGTTTTCGATATCAACACTGGAAGTACAAATTCTAGTATCGAAGCCAGTAATCAGCGGTTATAGATAACAAGCTGCAAAGCGTAGAGTTCGCGATACGCGCTAACACATTTTCTATAACACAGGAACGGACGACAGATCGTAAACAAATAATTATCGTGGATACTTTCTGCAGTTCAGGCACATAGTGATATTTCTGAAACGTTTCTAGAGTGCGAGAGAAGAGCGTCTTCCCACCTTGAGAGAGGAGCAAGAAGAACACACACGCTGCCTGGGTGTATAGTTTTGATCGCTTTCATGAAAATAAAATGAAGAGAACCTTAAGAACAGATTCATTCCTGTATTATAGCTGTAGGAAAACGTCTGCGCTTTGGGAAGATTACACACAGAATTTCGAGCTATTGTCAAGTAGACCGACTTGGACTCTTGGCCTGAGTGTGTGTGGGTGTAATATAGTGTTACAGCGCTCTTAGAAAGTGGTGTTATCGGCTTTCCATTGTAAAGAGAACAGGCTGTGAGTGATACTGTTTAGAAAAAAAATAACCTGATAAGAGCGTCTACAAAATAGTAAATGTGGTCGTAAAGGGACGATAAATAATAAAGTGCATGAGTGAAAGAACTATTTTTATACGTTCTGTGACACATTTGTACCTGAATGGAATGCAGTCCTGAATATGGAATGACCAGTGGAAAGGAGGTTTTACAAATGTTTCTCCTTTGCCCGGTTCTTGAGTATATTTTCATCTCTATTTTTTCCACCCTCTTCAAAGAGAAAAGAAAGAGTTCTTTTTTTTTTCATTTCTGTTGAAATGCATTGTAACGAACAAGTTTTGAACTTTAGTCATTCACTGTTCGGCAAACCGATTACTATTTTATTTGATCAGTTATTGAAAATATTCAAACTAGTTTTTCATTTTGAATATTTCAGAGATCACTGCAGATATACATTTGTATATTTTTTTAATTAATATATATATGTATCTTATATTATTTATAATTTATTCTGCATTCGGTTGTGGTATTTTATGAAATCCTACTTTTATTCAAAATGATAAAACTTAAAACGATCCCTTTTAGCAGCATTTATGTAGCATCAAAAGTTCCGCGAAATTGTGTATCCTGAAATATAGGATATGAGTGGGAAGCCCTACATATCATTTATGTGTCGATTTAACGTTCGCATATGAAAGTCTGCATAGAGGTGGTGTTCGAAGCACTACACACATGTGCACATATCTCGCTTCGATATTCCCGATGGACATGATCTTGTTCGAATGTTTCTGACATGAAAAGGGGAATGTAGTACACCATGAAAACGGAAATGTATTCGTCTTACTCGACCCAGTAGAAAAAAGGGACAACAACATTAGACTAACATCAAACGCAATGTTTTTAATAGGGGTGTTCCAGTCCTTTCTGTTTCAAATTCTGAAGTCTGCCATTTGTTAAGGAGTGGGGGTAAATCTCTCTCAGAAAGAGGCAACGTACAGGAGAGCATCTAAACCAAATATGTAAAGTATGCATTAAGAAATGTCAAATTCACTTTTTCGATACAGAAAACAAAAGAGTGACCACCTGCCTTAACGGCTTATATCACGGGGAACCTTTTTCCCAAGAGTCGTAAGTAACGCAAGACTAGACGCCTTAGTTACTCAAGTATCAAACTGAGATCATGCTTGAGGGGCAATCACCCCACCTTGGTTTGATGCGAAGCCTTTCTAAAACCTCTTTCGCTCCCTGGGTCGCAGCGCCCGGTTGAGAATGCAACTCCACACTGAGAAGGGATAGTCCCCTAACCGTCTTGCCTAGTTGTGCTTAAATAATGAACTAGACAAGTCAGCACAGTACACTATCCTCGACTTTACCCGCGATGTTAGGTGATAAACCACAGCCACCACGATACTCCCACAAGGGGGCATACCGCACGTTCAGGCTGGAACCGAAGTTCCAGGGGCCCCTGAACTCCCGTGGCACCAGAATATAGCCTCTAGTCAAGCTGTCACTACCAGTCAGGTTCCCTCAAAGCCTGGGTCTGTTAGCCGCCATCCGTAGATGGTCTTTTCTCCATCAGTGATTCCGTTGACACTATAAATAGTGATACGGATGTGATTTTGAATCATGTGATTCATAAATCCAGTCACATCATTTGGAGACACATACATAGTAGTAATAGGTCCATTCCAATTGCTATGAATTGCTACGAATGTCTACGAATTCGCCCGAAAAACTCCAAAAAAGCGTTCCATTAGCCGATTTTTTCGTTTTTTGCTCATGAGAGCAAAATATTTCCCTTTCCTACGAATTGCTACTGAAGAAAAATCTGTAGGCAGCAAATGGCTGTCAAAGTGAAAACAAGAAAACCTCTCACCATACATTTTATAGCTGGTTACGAATACCTGAGAAAAGTTGTTTCACAAGTTTGGGTAGAGTTATTCTCTGCAAGAGAGATTTTTATACAAACTCCTCAACTACGAATTTCGGTACATAAATGAATTCGCACCAACCTAAAGGGTCAATGCTTACTTACCTCTGTACGCACATCACACAATTAATTTGACGGAAAACCAACAGCCTACCCACAAAAATTTCTTGTGTTTAAATTGGCAGGTTGGGAAAATATTTTACTCTTTCAAGAGAGCACTCATTTGACGTAAAACACATTTTCCGGTGTACGGGAACGAACATTGTGTTGGTTTCTGTTGTTTTGCACTGTTTTGTGTTATTTGTTTCGGGTACACACACCTAATCTAGTTTTTCTTTGACTTAACTTCAAAATAACAGAAGCCTAGCTATTGAGCCCTTTTTCGAAAGGAAAACAGGGGATTTTGCAAACAACAACTTACGAAAAAAATTTAAATCAAATGTTTCTTTATGAAATTTTCGAGTGCTTCGTATTTTGTATTGCTGTTAATACACTCAAAAGGAAATATTAAACCTATCGTACGTACGTACGTACACCTAACCATTTTAAATTATCTCCCCATACCTTGCCATTTCTTGAGATTCACAATGAATAAGTAGTTTTGTGTATGTAGGGCATTGGAAATGCTATTTCAGGATAATTTAGATCAATTTGACAATTCGTATAAAATAAGTCGTGTGTCACATTGTATGCCGTCAGAATATTTAATGGAAGGTACAAAAAGTCAGAGGAAAACACCGATATGCCTTACCAGTACACTCTAACGATTACTTATTTAAATAACGATATGCTTAAGTTCATATGAAAAATAAAAATTGTGTTTTAAAATTTAAGCCAGAACTAAACAGGTCCAAGTGTTCAGAAAGGAAGTAGCGCTAATATATTCATTCAGTTTATTAGAGTAATCAGTTAATTTCAACTGGCACTATCTGTTATCTGTTGTTTCACGTAATGCTTTATTGCATTATTTGCAACTTAAACAAAAAAACGCCCGGAAATTGCTCTCAAGCAGTTACAGTAAGTTTATTTTTTATTTCGTGTTTCTTTTTTAATTCGTATGAACAAAAGCAATTTACATGTAAAATGAAAATTTTAAACGAAGAGGGAACTAAAAATTTTAGTAACTTCGCACAGCGATATTCCTTCTTCGCAGTAAGGCTAACATTAGAGATAAACGCCTAAGCGCTTTAAAATAATAACTAACGCAATATTAGAAGGGAACTTAAATAAAGTATCTTCCTTTCATATTTTTACAAACTTGGTCATTGAACTACAAAGAAATTTGAGTTAAAGAGATCTGAACTTCGAATGATTGCAGTTCTTTTTTTGTCAAAATACATATAAATATAATCTAAATTTTACAAAACTTATTTTTTTTTAAAGAAAATATGGAGGGTAAAGCCACGACATAAGATCTATATGCATATATATAAGATAAATATATGCAGTAACAGTGATTTTTTGATTGAAGTGCAGTAACACTTGTTGAGAAGTATTGTTAGAGAATTGAAACGCGCACCACACGAGTAGTTGATGAGCAAGCTAAGCCCTTGTTCCCTGTGGACTGTCGCGCCATCCAATAACTATTATCCAATATATATAACTATTATTAATACTTGTTGATTCCTACGACAATCCAATTATTAAACAACTCAACGTTTTAAAAATTATTTTTATTTGCCCGTAATTTTTCATGTGTTAATTGAAATCTCGAAATGGTTTTATATATAAAGCCAGGACTGTTGCCATAACTATTTATGCTTATAACAAAGCATACGAGTAGTATGTGTCTGATTGTTCGCGTGAGGATCTACTTACTAACAGCATATGATTTACACACATGTTAAAAACGAAATTCAGATTGCAGACGCGCAACTGTTGTTAACCAATTTATCAACTCTCACAATAAAAACAAACAGATGTTATTTTCCATGTAAGCATAACTATGATACAAATATTTTTACCTATTTTGAGAAACTGTATGAATGTATTCATCGTTTTCATAGGTTTTCTTTTCATGAATTTATTTTATAGTTATATGTGCAAAGACCGATATAACGTTCGGCTTTAATCCCTCATATTTATTTACACGTATCTAATTTCACTATATTCACTAGTATTTTTATATACATTTTCTTGTCGCAACTGCACTGAATCTAGATCTTCCGCGGACTGAGTGCACAGTAATTCTGCGGCATCATTTATAATGAAAAACCAGATTTAAGTAGTCTTGTAGAAATAGCAAGAAGCATGGAGAAGTGTACCAGATGTTGAAGGTGTTACACTGTTAGTAACCGAATACATTTTTATTTGCTTCTGATCGATAAGAGGGAAAGTGTATAGAATATGTTGTAACATAAAGGTTTTCACTGATTTAATGATCTGAGTGTATTCAACTTTTCAAAATGATTCTTTTAAGCGCTCTTAAAGTTGTTCCCTTTCTATATAAAGCACTTGTGGAAAACATCCATTGTTAGGAGTGAAGTGTGATCCGGTAAGGTCCGGTTCCACTTGCTAAGTGTGAATATTTATATTATCCTTTTGGCATAAACCAAAAATGTGTTCTCTTCTAAAACGAAATGGTAGATAAAAGTCCTAGATAAGAAAAAGTATAGAAAAGCCAATAATACACACAACGACGATAGCGAAACAAAAAACGCTAGGGAAGATGCAAAGTTAACCCTACAATTACTGTTGTGTAGTAAGAAATTCTCCTTCTTCACATTTCTCAAATTGTTCATTTATCTGAGGTTTTTCTATTTTCACGACATGAATTCTTACATTTTACGAATTTCTAAAATTCAACGCAGCATTCAAAATCAGAATGGAAATACTGCTGTTCTCAAAGCAATTGTTTTGTGGCTTATTATAAAGGTTTACCATAAATCAGAATTTTATATAACATTATCACTTAGTTGATACACTTATTCAATATAAACAAAGTCTGAGTTTGCCACGCGTTCGTTATCTCTGTTGCATTTCAAATATACAAATAAGACAATACTTGAACAATATTTGAGCACTAATCTCTACGAATTATAAAACGTTTGCAAGTTGATAAATCATTGCATTCCTTGCAAAGTGAAGAAAATCACAGAATACTGCTGCGTTGTGTAAATGTGTCTTTCTCGCAGAATTTCATATTTCAGCTCTAGCCATAGGCGCGCTACGGCCATATAAATAAGCAATAATCAATAAACGTTATCTTAGAGGCATGAAAAACTTTATTTTGATGAACAATTTTGTTTTTGCACGTTTCAATCACGTTCGTGACGGATCACGTGAAGTTTGTGTGTAGCATAGGGTGTGCTAAATATTTATGTACCATAAGAGTAGATGCACACATATAGGAAAACATTTTTTGTAACAGCATTCTGGAGTAGGTTTGCGAGTGTTTCCTATGGACATGAAATGCCACAATTTTAAAAATAAAAAGTTAATTTAAAGAAGGGATTAGAAGATCCCAGAAGGAAGCGGCTTCAACCACTTGATGTATATAACTTATATAATTATTTAAATTAAATTAATTTTGGAAGCCTATAGTTTGTATATAATTTAAGTTTAGTCATGTAATAAACATACGTATACACTATATTCAAATAATCGTCACTGCATAGTTTTCATTTAACAATTTCAATATATTTCTTTTTGATAATCTAGTGGGGGCTCCACAAAATGTTTCAAGAACTGATACCTCGAATATGCTTCGCCTACATTCATTCTAGAATCATTCAACTAAATAAAGTTGCTTTTAATATTTTTTGGTGCTGACTATGGAATCACGAAGTTTCGTCATATCCGTAAGTAGCCAATTAATTTGTACAAGATTCTGAAATGTGATCAAAGTTGCCTTCCGTTTGTTAATATTATACATTAAAACATTGTGTACGTGTACCGCTGCAGTCAGTATGTTCTTAAGGATAGGCAAATCATTTGTTCAGCCAAAGCAGCGAATGGCATGTTCTTCTGAAAATCTTAAAATTATAAATTGAAGGGTAGGTTACAGTAATACAGGTCTTAGAAATCACCCAATACCTTACAATTTAGAATGACATTCTATTTGTTTACAATTGAATTATATTTTGATATGCTTGTTCTGTCTCTGATTGTCTGTTATTTCGTTGATATACTTTGCTCTTAAGTAGGGTAGCAAGAAAATGTAAAACATAAGAATCGTGCCCTAAGTTTAAACGTTCAACAATTCATGCACAGAATATTTAACCCTGAACCTCATTCTTCTTTCTTGTAGTTCAACCTTATTGTTTGTCAGTAAATACAAAATTCAAATATAAAAAAAAATTGCACCATGACAATCTCTGTATCTTTCTTAAACACCCTATTGCGCATCTGATGCAGAGTACTATCAACTCCGACTTAGGTAAGTACTTTTGTTCACTCTCTCTATGTTTGGCTCTTTTTAAAAACAAAATTATTGGTTTCCTCATTAAAATGAAAGAACTAAAACTTTTTTCTTTGGTCTGGGTTTATTACCTTGCAAAGGTTTGAATCTTTGTCAAAGCGAAACATGGATGTATCATACTTGTGAACTTCTCTTGAACTCTTTGTAATCGTATAAGTTAAGGAGCCATATGTTCACGGATGGAATCACACAAGACAAGCCGCAACTCTCATAAACAAGTTTAATGCACTGAACCGATTCTAAGAAACAAATTTCAAGAACTTAATGGATTGAACCCATTTATCAATCCAATGTAAAAACCAGCTACGCTCCCATCATCGACACATGACCACACCCACGACGTCCCCACCCCGACTCTTCGACGCCTGGAAGTCTGAGTCTCAGTGCCACCACAAAATATGTATTTAGACTAAGCATAGAATTATTCTAACTTAGTTTTTATTCAGTTCTCATTTAATTCTCTTCAGTGCTCCAAAAATACGATCGCGGTGCTTCGAAACACGTCTATGACATCGTGACAGGTGATAAATCGTGGGTTTACGCGTATGAGCCCGAAAGTAAACAGCAGTCGACTGTATGGGTGTTTCAAATTGAGTCAAATCCAACAAAAGTTGCTCGCGCACAAAGCACTTCCAAGCAAATGGTCGCCTGTTTTTTCGGAAAAACTGGACATGTCGCAACCATACTACAAGAACTACGCAACAGTCAAATCTGAGTGGTACACAAGCATTTGTTTGCCCGTTGTCTTCCAAGAGATCAGGAAAACCAACCGCCGAAGATGGATCACTCTTCACCACGGAAATGCGAGCTCTCACACATCGCCTCAAACAACTGCATTTTTGAGCACTCAAAACACCGATCACCCGCCATATAGTCCTGACTATAAAATGAGAGGTCAACGTTTTTCGACACCTGAAGAAGCGGTTGATGCGTTCAGAATGTATGTTTTGGAGATACCTCAATCAGAGTGGCAAAAGTGGTTCGACAATTGGTTCAAACCCATGCTAAACTGTATAGATCTTAATAGGGAATATATTAAAAAATATGATGATTAATATTTGTTTTTGTTCTCTAATCCCGAAATATAACAGGCAACCCTCGTAAATAAAAACCGTGAAAAATGAAAAATTAAATTTGCGTCGTGTCAAGACAGGATGACGGCCGTGGGTTAAAGATAAACACAATTCCTTATAATCTTGGATTCATTATTTCATGGAGCAATAAAGGAATAAATCATAATGGAATGATAATCACTATCGTGTCGACTATTAGGTGTGACGATTTCTAATTCTGACACATTTGAAATCTGTTTGTCTGAAAAGTTTCTGGAGAAGTGACAAACGGTCGCGTTTTCACCAATCTAACTATTTGACGATAAGTTTGCCGTTGTTTCTTTATTTTGCTGCCATTTAAAGGCGTTTGTTATCACATTCTGCAAATATCCGATAATGCCCGCAATACATCCTTAGTTTTGCCTCCGTATCGCAAAGATCTTAAAACTTTTGGGATTTCTTCAAAGACACTTAACAAATTTAAGGAGTTCGAAGAAAAAAAATTATAGAAACTTAATTTTAAGACGAAATACTTACGATTTTTACCAATCTAAAAGAGCTAATGCCATTTAACAAAAACGCACCTATTATTTTGCGCATTCAAATCTGATGTCCTAACAGGGAAAAACAAAAATGGAAAATCATACAACGTTTTGCAGATTTACAGTTAAGTAGTGAATTCTAGAGAATTTTGCCGCTAACGTCTGAGAACAAGCATATTCACTTGAAAGACAGCCTTTACACCTATTATTTGCACAAACTGTAATTACATTCTAGAATCTACGCAGTGCATTCCCAGGCACATAAGAAATCTAAAGACGAAGCAAAAATAATAGAAGTTGATTTAAAATCAAATTATTATCAATCACTTTGATCAATGAAAAAAAAAACATAAATAAACAATTTACAGACAAAGCCCAAATTCTTTAAAAACCGCACGAGCTGTGCTTGCTTTAGACATTCGAAAAGAACTTGCGTAAAGGCTAAGGGGAAATTAAAATAAATAAATATGCCAGTGATCGAAAAAAAAATAAACAATGCCAGTGAAAATTACAAAGACGTGTAAAGTCTTAAATTAAAATAAAATAAAGTTTTGTTTTATTATTGTAGTTTATTTATCTTAATTAATGAACAAGTAAATCGCTATTTTCTTACAGATATGACGTGCTTTCTCTCAGATCCTGTAATTTTCAAATTCTTTGTCGTCTTCTGTTGGTAAAAAGAACTCTATAATGAGTTCATACTGCGGGGAAATGTAACAATGTTGTGTAACTGTTCTTACTTATGACTAGATCACATATTTTTAGTTCAAAAAGTTTGTGTTTGCAAGTAAATTCAACAAAACTATTTCCTATATCGTCTAGCATACCCAAAGTCAGGTGCTTCAGTTTTGTGACTCCATGTAAACGGGATTCTGTTCGGTTTCCTTCTTCATTTTGGAGGGTTTGGGTTCGTTCCAGTACTGCGTTTCAGTCTTTCCAAAAACGATGAAGAGCAGATTGCCCACTAAGAAGAAACCGGCTGCGATAAAGAAGATTATTCTCCACTGAGTAGGATCTTTCTGTAGAGTCAAAAAGAAATCAAGATTGGTTAAATTACAATATTAAAATATTCTCAATTCCAAACTCACCTCATCGTGCACAATGAAACCGACTGTTAGAGGGGCTATAATGCTCATGATGTTGGCAGCACAGTTTGTGATTCCCATTAGGGTTCCAGCAAAGTTTGGAGACAGATCAATGTGATTTACTTGGAAGCCCAGGTAGCAGGCGGAGTTTATTGCCACGGTCAAAGTGAGGAGCACAATAGCCACAGTGACGTTGCCCCCATCTATGTAACCCAAGCCGATGAGACCAATCATTGGGACCCATAATCCAATGGAGTTGAAGAACTTTCGACTGAATGACAGGGACATACAGCGCCTTTTGTTGAGCATCTCTGATATAAAAGCGAAGAAAAAGCAGAGCAGGCACATAGCTAAGTAAGGTAAAGCAGATAAAAGGGCGTTCTTCTTGATGTCCATTCCAAGAATATTCTTCATGTAGGTCGGTATCTCTGTTAAGAGTGTCCAGAAGCCCCAGTTGTTAGCGCAATGAGCACACAATAGAACCAGGAAAGGCACAGACGTCAGAATGTCTTTCCATGGAGTGGGGAGTTTTGGTTTCTTTTCTTTGTCAGCTTGTCCCAAAGAAGTTTCAATGTAACTGCGTTCTTCTTCGGATATGAATTTATTATCGGCTGGAGAGCTTGATGCGAAGAAAAACCAAAACACGGCCCAAACAATACCAGCTCCTCCGGAAAAGTAGAAAATACTGGGCCAACCCATTGTTGAAGATGCCAACACACCACTTAGAGCAAGCATCAAAGCTGTACCAAATTGTGTTCCAGCGTAACTGAATGTTCCCAATTTTCCACGTTCTTCTACGGGAGCCCATTTGGAAAGAAGAGTGTGGGTTGATGGAAAAATACATCCTTGACAGAGACCTTGGATAACTCGGAACGCACAAATTAGTGGCCAATCTCCCATTCGCGCGCACCATGGTGTGAGGACGTTTAGCACAGCACAGATCAGGATGCCAGAAAATACTACAAGCTTGGCGCCATATCGTTGAGCAATTTGACCAGCTGGGATTTGTGTAACCACATATCCCCAGAAAAAGCTGCTGAGGATGAGTGATTTTGTTTTTTCAGTCCATGGATATTCCTAAAAAGATATGGAAAGAAAAGTAAGTCACTGAATAGCTCAATGAAATTAAATCTAGTTTAATATAAGAAAATATGGGATTACATTTGTCTCTACAAAAAAGTGACCGTAGTGTAACGTTAATTCAGAATAAAACGTAGAAGCGTGGAAAAGCCACACTAGGTCTTCCTAAATCAATCTGACAGGTTGTCGGTTAGGCCGACTGTCCTAACAACAGAAGAAAACTTAAAGTGTCGTCATTAAGGCATGAAAATGGTTTCACTGATATGTGTTTTGTGACGTCACCAAAAGAAAGTATATACGATTGTTTTTCGTACTTGGTAGTAAAACCAGGCGGGCGTGCAATAGTTGTAGTAGAGTATTGAGATAGAACCAAAGCAAAACTGATAACTTGGAATTATTATCTGTGTAAAGCTGTCTCACTTCAAACGTTACCCATGGACAGGAATTTTAATCTAGTTGGACTATATTTTGTAAAGATGCTGAGTGCAAACGAAGTTGGTCCATTGCATCTTGCAGTGTGTAGTCAGAAGAGGAGTCTCATAATTTATAGAATTTATAGTGTTTACTTAATTCCTCCCTTATGTGCGATGAAAACAATTACTTTTCTCATTGATAAATTGAGGCAGCCAACACTTCGTACAAGTAGTAAAAAATATCTTATAAAGCTGTTTCTAGATTTAATTGATCCAATTAACATTCCAGTTGTGGGAGTTGAAGTCAAACAATCTAATAACGATCGTTGTTGACACAGGTGATATTCCATAAGAAGAATTTATAATTTTTTTTGTTTTAATTTTATTCCACAGTTATTACAATTCAATTGTTTCCACATAACTTTCTGGGTTTTTATCGCTCCTCAAAGGAGTTGACTGAGTCGCTTCGCATTTGTTAGATGAAGAATCATTCCAACTTTGCACCGTTGTTTTTCCAAAGAGTACAAATATCAAGTTTCCTACAAAGTACAGAGCGGATGCTAAAAAGAATACTGATCTCCATTGTTCGGGATTTTGCTGGAAATAAAACTTCAACATTATTTAAAAAGCACAGATTTGTTTGAAATTGCTTCTACCTGTTCTGTGACAAGAAAACCAACAGCAAGTGGTCCACCAACACTCATTATATTCGCTGCAAAGTTTGTCACTCCCATCATGGTGCTAGCGAAGTTGGGGGACAAGTCAATGTGATTCATCTGAAAGCCCAGATAAGCAGCGGAATTGATTCCCACTGTTAGTGTCAACAGGACTATAGCCAGGTTACGCTCATCACTTTCTACGTAGCCTAAAGCAATAAGACTAACAGCTGGCACCCAGTGACCGATTGTATTGAATATCTTTCGACTTGCACTTGTTGAAAGTACCTTCTTCTTGTTCAGGACTTCTGCAAGTACCACAAATGCGAAGCTGAGTACCATCATAACAAAATACGGCAGAGCTGAAAGCATTGCGTTGCTTTTGATGTCATAATGTAACACGCTATTCATGTAGCTGGGTATTTCCGTAAGTAGGGTCCAAAAACCCCAGGTGTGTGTGGCATGCACTACAAGAAGTGACAAAAAAGGCACAGAAGTGATCATTCTTTTCCATGGAATAGGAAGCTTTGTTGATCCTGTCATTGAGTTGTGTCCCAGCGAATTTTCTATTAGTCGTCTTTCTTGACTTGACAATTTCGCATATTCAGATGGTGCACTGGCTGCCAAACAGAACCAAAGTACTGTCCATAATAGTCCTGCAATTCCGGAGGCATAGAATATTCCAGGCCAACCAATCGAAGATGATGCAATGTATCCACTCACAGCCAACATGACAACTGATCCGAATTGTGTACCTGAGTAGCAAAATGTCCCCAGGCCCGCCCGTTCTTTTGCAGGTACCCAGTTCGAGAGAATACTGTGCGCACCAGGGTATAGACACCCTTGGCAAAGACCTTGAATGAATCTCAAAACGCAAGTCAATCGCCAGTTGCCATCTGACGCGCATATTGGTGTAAACACACTTAGAGCAGATGCAACGCCTATGCCAATAAAAAGAACGTATTTCGCTCCAAACTTCTGACACAGATATCCTCCTGGTATTTGTGTTAAAACGTAACCCCAGAAGAAACTGCTCAGAATCATAGATTTCGTCTTTTCGTCCCAGGAGAATGCCTATAAATCAGACTATTGTTAGGCGCAAACATATGTCATACGATCAGCTTAGAACACTGAAAGGTTAGTATGTGTGCAGTTTCGGCACTTTGACCGGTTACTAAGGGTATGGGCATGGCACCAAGCAAACGAATATGCGGGGAATCGCAAAAATGTACATACAAAAATGAAACATATACAAATTGCAAGCATTATGAATGGTACTTACATCAAAATTCGAATTTGTTGATTTGTCTGTCATCGCAACGATGGCGACAGACATGTTGACGCGAAGTGCATAGGCGACAGCCAGTCCAAAAAAGATGAGCACACATTGCAGGTGTCTAATCCCAAAAGCGGATTCTGAAAGAAAATAAATTAACCTTGATTAAAGAGCGAAAACAATATATAGTTAGGCTAAATTTCAATTCATCGTTATTGTTATTCTATTACCAGTGCTTATCCGCACAAACAAATAATTTCTGTAGTGTGATAAGAGTATGGGGGAAAACCTAGTCTACCGATGAATCGTATACGCTCTAGTGCCTCGAGTAATAAATTGGGTAGAAATATGAATGAAACCATAATAATGAGGTTTCCAGAGAGACTTGGCATCTGCCTCCTAAAAGTATGCAACATCCATTGAATTTGGAAATTTAATTCATTTTAGTTTTGTGTTGATATATTCTTGAAAAGGCTGTTTGTAAATATAGGCAGAGTGTATTTGAATTGAAAATTATATGTATAACGGATGCGAGAAAATGTAATTAAAATTTTTCAGAGTTCCCTAAAAAGAAATTGGCTATTCAAATGTAATCGTACCATTTGTGATAAATTTCAATATTGTTAGTACAATTTTCTGGTATCTGGCAGAAACTTTCGGTATATATGTATAGGAACAATAATACGAAGATTTAAGACCCTCAATAAACTAAACAAAGCCGATTATTCTATAAATTCTTGTGATAACAAGAACGGTGGCACTAAAAAGTCAAATTGAAATGTTTACATAATTGCCTTGAGTTTAATTATAACGCTGAACATCCCTAAAAATAGTCGCCAAACAGAGCACATTTATCATTTCTGTCAATATTTGCTGCTGAGTGATAAGGGTGACAGGTAAAGACTTCAAAAGTATTTAATTAAAATCTTTACTTTGCGTATTTGTTCTGCCTACCAGGCAGCAGGCTTAAACTGATTAAAATATTAAATATGTGCAAAGAGCATTAGTAACCTTTCGTTTTATCGGCAAAGAGTTTGAAGGATCATATAAACACAAATAACTTTTAGATATAAATTCATAGTTCAAAAAATGAATAAGAATTTATCATGAAATTGGGCATAAGTAGATTACACTCGTATTTATGTTGTTGGCGCTTACTGACAGCTCTTAAAAAATGTCACGTCATAAAAGCGCGTGTTGCTATCATTGCGTACTGGGAAAAGTGCCAAACTCATAATTCCTTTAGTGAAGAGCTCGCATTTTTTCATGACACCATCTACGATTGGCCGTCAATATATTCTCGGTGTCGGGGTGAAGCTGTGGTTATATATATAAATTGACTTACTATTATTGTACTTTACTTACTATTATCTATAGTTAAACAGAATCAAAATGGCAATTAAATTTCTCACTAAGCAGGGAAAAAGTCAAAAAACTATTCATGAAGAGATGGTGGCTGTTCACCAGGGTTGCGTACCTTCATAATCAACTGCAAAAGTAGTCAAGTGAGTTCAAGAGAGGCAGAAAGACCATTGAAGACGAGTCCCGCTTCGGCGCCCCGCTACTGCTTGTACGGGAGAAAGCATCAATGAAGTCGAAAAACTTGTTCTTGAGGATGCCCGAATAAAGGTGAAAATAATGGAAGAGATCACCAAGCTTTAAACTGGTACCATTCACATCATTTCATTTCACTATCTTAACCTTTCGAATGTCAGTGCAAGGGAGGTGCCATGAATGTTCATCGCATGCTGTAGAGAGCTTTTGAAGATGTGTAGTGAGAACGCGGACGGTGTTATGGATCGAATTGTTACTCGGGACGAAACATGGGATCACAACTATGACCCTGAAAGCAAACAAGAGTCCATGCAGTGGCATAAAAAAGGAACAGACCTCCCGAAGAAGTTCAAAGTCACTCCGTCTGCTGGGAAGCTCATGGCCACAGTTTTTTGGGACCCAAAGGGAATTTTGCTCATTGAGACGGGGTAAGCTCACAGCGGGTGTGCTGCTTCTTCATGACAACGCTCTTGTTCATACGACGCGAGTTTCCAAGGCTGCTGCGCGAAATTGTGGTTTCGAAGAAATCCAACACCCACCCTATAGTCCAGACTTTGCCCCCAGTGATTATTTCCTGTTTCCGGATTTGAAAAAATGTCTTCATGGAAAAAGATCTTCGGATGATGAAGAACTCAAGTCGGCAATAAATGGGTATTTCGCAAATGTATTTTTTGAGGGTTTAAAAAAGCTTATCTCAATATGTAACTAATGCATTGATGTTAGGGGAGATTATTTCGAAATATAAAAACAATTTAAATTGAATTCGCATTTCCTTCATATCGATACCGAGAATATATTAAACGCCCTTTGTATTTTAAAATGTCTGTTGTTATCACAAAAATAGTTCAATTTGAGAATTTTCACATTAAGCCATGTGGAAGTCAAAACCTAATTTTAAAATAGTTAAGAAAAATAAAACGATGCATTTATTATGTCAGTTGCTACATTGAAATCCTTCAGAAAAGATCACGGATATAAATATGAATAATTTAATAATTGGATGGCGCGACAATCTTCAAGGGACCAGGGCCTAGCTTGTTCATCAACTACTCGTGTTGTTTCGCCGTATTATTCTCTCACGAGAAGAAGGAACCTACAGTTATTTTCCGACTCCGAACGGCGAAATTTGAGAACTATCATTATTCTCGAACCTAGACCTGCTGCGTGTGAGCGTCGCACTCTACCCACTACGCTACGGCGGCCACGGATGTGAATATTGTGAAAACTACTAAAAACGTTATCAGCCCTATACAAAATGCAGTCCAAGGAAGCGTTTAATATGCTTAATAAGTGCAAATTTTCTTAATCGTACTTCTTTCTCGAAGAGAAATTAAAAGGCTTCGCGATTGCAGTTGCGTGATTTAAATAGGAATACTTTTGGGAACAACTGCTTGTTTAATTATTTATAGAAAAAAACTACGAAAAGCAAATTATTTATCTATTAATCAGTGCTTCTTTAGTTATTGAGACCGTACTTTAGAATTATGCCAAACTACGCAATATAACCTTACCAACATCTTGAGTATTAGGATTGCTATTTACCGTCATTGCACGGCAGGATATAAGAAATGATGATTTAGCATTATAATAATTGCATGGCGCGACACTCCACAGGGGGACAGAGGATTAACTACTGGTTACTGCTGTTCTCTCACGAGTAGAAGGGACCTACAGTTATTTGCCAACTCCGAACGGCGAAATTTGAAAAGCTTTTTCTTAGACAGTTATTACTCTTTGAGTGTTGTCAGTAGCTCGAAAGATGTGGTGCCGTGAAAAATTCTAAAAATTGGTGTTGAGCTGGGAATCAAACATAGACCTTCGGCATGTGAGCGTCGCACTCTACCCACTACAATACGGCGGCCACGATGATTTAGCATTAATAAATAAATAATTTGCTCGTATACAAACGATTAGAAGTTCACAAGGCGTATATTCAAAGGATAAAACCTAATTGTTATTCATATTCGTCTTTTTATTTAACACTAGGTACTTACAGAAGTTGCAGATACTTTCAGAAAAGAGTTGAATGTTTAAACAACCTTTACGCAAAATATTAGATTGAAAGATGAATTCAATTTGCTAAGTTTCACAAAATACTTTTTAAAATATAAAATAAGTGTCACACATGCACTGTTATTTAAATAAGTTCGGCGGTGCACAAACGTCAGAAATGCAAATCAAAGAATTTGCTCGAGATGCTTATGTTTATTATGCACTTATTACACAAATATGCTTTTACCGCATGGATTCTTATTTTCTGAGTGTTGAATTGGAGCATCTGGTTAAGAATTTCACCAAATGAAGAGTGTAGGTTAAGTTAAATCTTTCAGAGATTAATCTTGGATGAAAAATGTCTGTGTCAAAATAATTAACGCAACAAAATTAATTTAATTTGTCTTTGGCAGAGTTTTCCTTCTCGATATATGCAGGGAGTTGCTCTTGCAACAATCAGTACTTGGACGGTTTTCGTAAAAACTAATGTTTTCTACACCAACCATCCACTTCAATTTGAGTGATGTCTGTTGTTCTTTCACCGTCTCTTTTCTTCCTATTTCTCCATCTTCGATCGTCTGTTGCGAAATATAGACGCTTGAACCACGCTTATGTAAAAGTTTGTCTGTGAAACGCGGAAAAGTAGAAGGATATGACATTAGACTCACAGATTAAAATTTGCCTTTACGATACAGTGAGCGCATTTAGATCGGACACACAATTGGTTTATTGATAAAACTCAATTTAATATATCGTCTGTTGCGTTTGATAAAGAATGAGTCGTTTTCCTCTCATCTCATGAATGAACAAGTCATTTTAACAGTTTTATGGAAATTAAATTATCAATCAATTTGTTTGTTCATTTGTTTATTTTGGGTTACAGTTGCAAATAGATTGATCTGTACATTATGAACACAGTAAGTCGTTGAAGCAACTTAATCCTGGAAGTCTGTGATTGGTTGACAGTTTTTATTTGGCTACTGATTACATTGATCAAGAACAGGATTCTAATTTATTGGTGTTATTTGAAGTTGCTCTTTTTTTCTTGGCATTGATTTGCTTTTAAATCTCTCCAAAAGATAAAAATAATTACATTTCGTTATATATTTAGTCGTATTGTAGGCATTAACCCATTACGCAGTTTATTTTATTTAATTCCCAATGAAAAATTTATCGCCAGCTCTTGTATACGTTTACTTTGACATCTGATTTAATGAGTTTATCAGTGACTGATAAATTATAAATGACACTTCACAAATCACTTGTCCTCACTTTCCCGTATCGGAAAAACAACCCTGACACTAAAAACACCTAGAAAAATACCTTTGTTCTCAAATCGACGATTCTTTACCATCCTGAGCCAAACTAGTCTCGGTTCTTTGCTAATTCTGACACTAGTTTATTAGTAGGACACAGTCCGTGATACTTCTAGTGACTGCGAAGTGCTATCACCGACTGTTGATAAATGTCAATTCTTCAGTGACACCAAACAGATATTAACGTCGCTCATACTCGAGATTGAATTTATTGATAATAATGAAATAAGCAAATATTTATTTTTTCTTAAGAATTTCACCGCCGACAGCAGAGAGCTGAAGAACGATGAAATAACAAAATAAATTTAATTAACAATTATTGCTTTTAGTTTACACTTCCCATTGGCTGGTGTCAAACTATTTGACTGATAATAAGCCTCTTGAAGTTCTTGTGATTGAGGAACCTTCTCTAAGATTTTAACAATATTCTTGGCGTGAGTCGTAGTGCCTTATCTGGTTTATATTAATCTCGTTACAATGGTCAGTCACTAGAACTCGTCGCTTATCTTTCGGGAGCGACTCAAGTGTGAAGATTGTTGACAACTTATTAATGTTTAGGTCAAGAGACAATTCAAGAAATTTATATTATCAGTTTTCCGATTGCTGGTACACCCTTGTAGACTTTGTGTGCATTTACGTACATGTTGGAATCTCAGAGGTGGAAAAAGTATCTCTGATTCCATAAGTCATTGTTTTACGCAATGAAAATGGAACAATGCCTGTTTTTGACATAATTTTAATTTAGGTGAAAATATTGCTTTTACTCTTATACTTGTGTTTGCAGTTAATTTAAGAAGTCACTTATATAGAATAATTGAGTTTGAGTTGAGTTTTTAATAAGCTCGACGGCTGATTAATATAATAACAATTGGGTGGCGCTACAGTCCACAGGGGGACCAAGGTCTAGCTTGCTCATCAACTACTCGTGTTGTGCGTGCTTCTGTTCTCCCACGAGCAGAAGGGACCTACAGTTATTACCGACTGCGAACGCAGAAGTTTGAGAAGTTTTTTCATAGACAGTTACTACTCTTTAAGTGTTCGCAGCATCGAGGTGAAATATTCGAGGTGTTCAGCCGGGTTCGAACCTGGACCTTCGACGTGTGAGTGTCGCATTTTACCCCCTTCGTCAAGGCCACGACGACTCATTATGCCCTCTGTTAAAGCGTCTTGGATACAACTCTTAAATTGGCTGGGCCATAGAGAGTGTATAGACACCACTGAACTGGGTAAAGAGGCATGTGGTTGAGGCTCAGGTCCACCCCATCTCAGGTCCATAAGAAGAAAAAGAAAAGTCAGAATATTCTTAAAGTTCCCTTCTACAGATATTTGTTTCGTTTGTCAAGCTTCGTGAAAACACAGGTTGCCATAAACCGAAGTCATTTTAACTACAATGACTGAGAATGTTCAAGGACTGTATACCATAAGTCTTAAGAACTTTGCAATAAAATACACATAATCACAACATAACTTTTTGGAGAAGTACCCTTCTTCCTGTATTATTCAGTAAAGTAAACAGTCTGATGCATAGAGAAAAAATTCTCGTTGCTGGGTTTTATTATTACTGCTGCATGAGTTAGATCCCATAAGGAGATCTATTAAGCCTAATTAAAGAGAGTCAGTAATTATTTTGAGACATTATTCAACGTGTTGTTTGTCATGTCACAAAATTGATAGGAAGCTAAGGAATGCGCTTCATTTAGCTGCTTGCATGTTAGGTACATTTATGTTTATGGTCTTGACTGATTGGTTCGGCACTTAGGCTGTTAGATAACATCATAATGATCAGTTGTCATGAAGGTTTAGTCAAAACACTTTAGGCTTGTATATCACAGATGAGTGCAGTCATCAACTAAAGCTTAAAAAAATTAATGGAAATTCGCAAGGAAAATCAATTAAAAATTAACGTGTTTGATGATTTCTGATTGGAACTGCGAGAGCGAAAAGCAAGCAACTTAAACAAATACATACCTTAAATTTTTAAATTGAAATACATTTTTAGTTGAAGACTGATCGACTTCTAAATCTTTATGAAAAAATCCTTAAACCTGTGACAGACGTGGCGTAGTGCAAAAACGAAGGTTCCAAGTTCGTCTCCCGGATTGAACACCTCGCATTTTTCACGGCACAACCCTTTATCAACCTGTATACAACATTCAAAGAGTAGTAACTGTCTATGAAAAAACTTCTACTAGAAGGAATTTTCAAAAAAACTGTAAGTCCCTTTTATTCGTTAGAGACTTGTTGCGGGTAACTTAGGCCCTGGTCCCGTTGTGAACTGTGCACCCATATATTAGTATGTATTTAAACCTTAAAACTGTTGTTGAAATTAAATTCTTAGTCAGAGACTACCCACAACGTCTTCTTTTTTTCTGGATTTGTTTAAAACTCAAAACCCTGTCAAAAAAATTCTCTCAAAAGTTTACTGTCATGCATTTCCATATTAACAGCCATCCCACATTCTTTGCCCATCATATTTCACTTGTACCCACATTTGAGTAGCTCTATAAAAGTATATCAACCATATCAATTAAAATATACGACGGTAATTGTAGTATTTCTTACTTAAACCAGTCATTTATCGTATTAGCAATCAAAATGAATTACCTGTCAAACAATCCGGCGAATACGAAAACGTAATTACTGCCACTGATTCAATCATTTCTTAGCATCTTTGTTTGTGAGAGCAATTTCATGGCAAATTATCTCCCATAAGCACTTCAGAGGCTCAAAGCGAATATTAATTGAGTGATCGACTTGAATTTAGGCGGCAATTGGCCAGAAAAAATGTATAAATACAATCAGCAGGCGTAAAATTTGATATGACATCCTAGAAAGTGTTTGCCACTTTTTCGCAGCCACTTATTCCAAAGTTAAGTGGCAGCATTTCTGCTGAATAGTTAATTGAATTTGTTAGCGGAAGGAATTTCTGTCGCACCACCATGACTCAAACGCCGCAATCGAATTCAAATGAGGTACTGGTTGGTGTTTCGTAATAACGACATAATTTCTGACTTTTGTTTGGTATACCAGCAGTGATGTATGAGCGATCATGTAAATTGCAACGGATGACTGAAATTGAAGGATGGGTTGGCCTACCAGTCGTCGCGTCGCACGGAAGCGATTGTGGGTTTCACATACAACAACGCCAACCGAAGATTATTATAATTGCTCACTTGTAATTTTCACAAGCTCAACTTTGGAGAATGTAAACATGCACAAAGCAGATCGAAAAGATTAATTACAATCGAATTTAATTCTAGCGCATGCTATTACGAAATTCCAGAGTAAGTGAGTGTTTGTGAAATCCGCAATCGGAATAAATCCACACATTGATTTACAGGTCTTGACATGAACTCTATGGTAAAACGATTTTGAAATATTTTGCGTTGCGATAGATGTGAATAGTTGATGACTGATTACGAACTAATGCATTAGTTTCACCTAACTGGAGCATCTCATAATCAATGCTTTTATTTGCCCTTTTGGAACCTATGGCGAATAAGATTTTGTATGAGATGTTCACATCCGTTTGTTTTTGCAAAAATAGAAAGAAGATTGTCCTTTTGTCAAATGAACTGCTAAAATTTAAATTTAATTCTTTTGTTTAATTAATATAAAAACCGTGCATACCATTGTCAAAGTAAACACAGTTCCGCAATTTCCTAAACGATCCGGCGTCGATTTTCCGTAATGATTTCGATTATTCTTTTAACATTTCAATCAGTTCGGAACTTGAATGGATCATCAAAATCAGAGAATATGCTCTCACAGGGTTAGACAGGGTAGATAATTTGTGATTAACACCAATATATATTTATTTTAATTGAAAACATTGTGTTGTTTTAAATATTAATAACAACGAACAATTGGGTATTATTTTACTCGTGTGGTATAACCACTTTTATTCTGGGAGTTAAACTAATTACAGCAGAATTTAGTAAGGCAGACTTTAACCTCATAGCCTGTGATACTTGAATAACAGACCTGAGTGTTGAGGTTGTACTTTGAGACCAAAGCAGCAAAATGTAGCGCTTCATGGTACTAGTTCGTTAATATGAATGAAGAATGGTAGAACTGCAAAAACCCCCACTGTACGAGAATTGTCGAATATACCGAATAGTCTTTGGGAAATGTACCTCATATTATATCATTAAAGATAAAACCTTAAATTACTTTCATATATTTTCTGTCAATCAAAAACTGATGGAATTAAGAATAGTTAATTCATTTATTTTTACCACACATTTGACATATTTAGGATCAAGAAAAATTAATTAATATTTTCTAAAAATACAACTCGAATTACTTAACCTTATCTTATCAAAACAGCACCTTCTCATCACTGGCATGTAATTGAGACACATCATCGTTGAATTTTCACTTCATGTTTTTTTGTTGTGACTTTATGAAATTCTTTTCACATATGTACATATTGTCATCAATCAGGTTCACTTGTCGCATAGTTAAATGTGATAAATTTGGATGATCCTTTTTTTAATCCTCTTTTTCTGTTTTTTTTCCTTGTCAGAGAAAATTTCTAAATTGAACACATGAGTTTCTCGTTAAATTAAAGCAACTCCACATGGTAATGAAGCATAAGTATGCAAAAATGTGGCCTTAAGTTGGCTAAAACATTGTGCTTGATCTTGTTCGGGCTTTGAATACAAATATTCCCTCGTCAAAATTTAAAGTGGAATGCAAGATCGAGTGTAAAGAGAAGAGCAAGGGGAATTAATAATAAGTTATATAATATACGAAAGATAGTAAGCGTCATAAGTATTATCCAACACAGCAAGGGCAATTAAGTTGTTTTTCAGTGAACCTAAGATTTTCTGTATGAGAAGTTGCTCTTCGGTTTCTGCAGAAATTTTCTGTCTTGTTAATAAAAAGATAAAGGAAAGGAAAGTGCTTGTTGAGATAACAATGTTTTCCTTTCCGATTAAATTAAATTTCATCAATTCAGGACAATCAATTTCTTTATCGATATCTGAACCAAAGTTCGCAGTAGCTGTAATTAAGGTTAGTGCATGAGTTGTTTGCACAGTTCCCTGTAGGTTACACGGGATTTGTTGTTTAATTGCACTTGTTTTTGTTCTTTAGCAAGCAGAGTAATTTTGAGGTAAAGGGACACGTAACAAGCACAGGGGACGAATACTTTTGTTGAACCTGAATAAGGCTTAGAGGGAATGTTATCGTAAAGAGAGCTCTACTGTGGAAAAGGTTATCTGTACTCGAAGCTTTTTAATTTATTGCTTTTGTATGGGGTATGTGGCGGGGATCGATGCTTTTGGACAAACTAATCAGCGGATATGGCAAACCCACTCGGGCTAATTAACTTCACTTCGCAATTGCTTAATAGACATGCCTACGTGTCTACTTGTACGATTTATGTATTTCTTATAGTTTATTTGCACAAATGGAATGAGTAAACATTCAAATATTTTTTGTTTTTGTTTGTCTTTGTCTTTAACATCGATAAATATTGTTTGCAAAATGATTATAGACTTGCATTCACTTGCATTAATTTTTGGCTTTTGTTAATCTGAAATTTTCAATCATGAAAAAATTAATCTAAGTGTGGTTTGGATAGATTGTACGTGTTGTGTATTCCCACACATGAGTTACGTTCCCATTTACGTTTGCGTGCAATTAAGGCCAGCCTATCAGCTTAGAAAAATACCTTCCGTTCTTTTGGTGTTGTATTACTCTTCACTCTATCTATCGGTTTGTTACCCTCTCTCTTATAAACTAACTTACTCTCCTTAAAATTCTTTTTTAGCTGATTAAAGGCACATATGTACATTATTATTGTTCTTGTTGGATATGAGTGTGTGCAAAATTTGCCTAGTGAGAGTGTCCTTCCCGCTCCAGTCCACTAACCGTTATGGAATATAAGGTCTCTTTCATGTAAAGTCAATATCAACTAATTTGTGTCATGTTTACAGACATTTAAAAGGGAAACGTTTCGTTAAGTTCTAGTGCCGCAAATTCACAATACGCGTAAACACAATGTAAAATATGATTCATTGAACGTGTTAACATCAACGCAAAAACAAAAGTTGTTAATTTGTGTGCAATAAATGCAGGAGATTAAGTCTTGTGCACAATATAATATTAGCTCAAAATACAAATCTAAAATTGCAACTGTTCAGAAACGAGCAACTTCAAAATGCGCTGGTTCCCATTCTTGATCTGGATTTCTTTTGGACTCTAGTATCAATTTGTGTATTAATAAAATGTAATCCTGTATCAAATTTGAATGCTTTTGAAATAGGCTTCATACTTCGAATTTTTGCACACAACATAACAATGTTGTAATAATACACAGTACATCTTTTTGTGTATTAGATGTATTCGAATATTTACATTGAATGTAAGCATCTATCTGCTTCTGACAAAAATGACTTAATTTATTTTAATTTAATTTTTGATAAGAGCCATGTTTTGATGTTGAGGAAAATCATTGTTATCCCTTAAACACAGTTCTAGTTCCCTTCCACACAAAAACAATACAGAAAACGCGTGTTGGCAAAGATAATGTTAAAAAATGATTTTTTTAACAACCCTTCTAGTCACATTTTAATACTTTACTTTACGAAATGGTTAAATTCAACAAGAGTGATTTTTAAAAAGCTATAGGAAAGTTTTTCGAAAAAAAACACACATAAAATTCAGAAAAATGCATGACATCTTTATTTGAATGGATAGTACGTTCCATATAATTTGATATTTGAACATTATTTCATGCAGTTGTTGACCTTGACTGCGCCTCAAATGGTTCATCCCCTTAGTCCGATTTTGGCACACTCTTTCTAACATTTTGGCTGGCATCTCACGAATAAATGCTTCAATGTTGTTTTCCAATGCGTCAATTGAAGCGGGCTTGTCTGTATAGACATGAGCTTTAACATAGCCCCACAAAAAGTAGTCTAAAGGCGTTAAATCGCACGATCTAGGCGGCCAATTGACCGATCCCGAACGTGAAATAAAATGTTCACCGAACTCGCCTCTCAATAAGTCCATTGTTGCGCGTGCTGTGTGGCATGTAGCACCGTCTTGTTGAAACCACATGTCATGCAAGTCAAGCTCTTGCATTTTGGGCAAAAAAAGTTCGATATCATCTCACGGTAGCGCTCACCACTCACATTACGATTCGCATCATCTTTGAAGAAGTACAGTCTAAATGCCACCAGTCCATAAACCGCAGCAAACTGTGACTTTTTCTGGATGTGTTGGTAGCTCAGCTTCTGGCTGATATTCACTCCAAAATCGACAACTCTGCTTATTAAGGTACCCATTGAGCCAAAAATGAGCTTCGTCCATTTTTGACCATAAAATGGAAGCAGCGCGCGATGAACTTTCTTAACAGAGCACGCATTTTGATAATAAAATTCAATAATTTGCAAGCGTTGTTCGTTTGTAAGACGATTCATGGTTAAATAATAGACCAAACTGAGGATGTTTGACAGTGAAACAAAACACGAAACGTGCGTCAGCTGCTTAAACCAGTGTTGCCAAAAAGATAATAGCTAAAAAATCACCCTTTATGTAATGTGGAAAATTGATTGAAGAGGATAAAAAACACACCACCCTTATACCCTTTGCACACTATAAACGACGGATTTTTAAAAAAAGAACAAATGAATAAAAAGTTTGTTGAAAAACAAAACAAAAAAACGACGGATTTTCATTTGTAACGTGATTCGTAATTTAGCGAGTTGAAAGGGAACAGGCTTGTCAATACACTCGTAAATACATATGTTCATGAGAATATTTGAGTTCATTATTATTATTAAATTATTGTGTTATAAATTTGTATTCATTTATGAAATCACACTTTAAACATCTATAATTGACATTCAATGTCACACAGACTTCTCGAGAATAATTAACATATCTTGTAAAACATATTTTTGCATTTTTATTATGTACATGGCTGTATGACTGCACTGCATCAATACTTTTTTTCAACAAATCTAATGCTACCTTGATGTCTTGCAAAGTTTATACACATTATTTTGTTCTGTGTTTTTTTTTTTATTTGAAAAACTGGTTCACTTTGGTTAAGCGTACTTGAAGCATGTAACATAATTATTAAGAATTGATTTGTGGAGTGTTTTTCCCCCAAACAAATGATCTATACAAAACTGCCTATCCTCTGGACGAAAACTGGATGTCTAGTAGCAGACCGTATTTGGTTGCATTAATTGGAAATCATATAACAATGATTTACAACTAGTCAGAGTAAGAAATATGGGGATACCTACTTGGTTTTAGATCGGCAACAGGCTCACTTCCTGCTTCTTTGGCTTTATTGAGTTGCGCATTTCCATTACTCGACACCGCCACGTCCGTGGAATCTTGCTTCTTCATTGTGGATAAATTTTCAAAATTTATTTAAATAGCACAATGCGTCAAACACACTCTATAAACGACAACTTTTATGTGTCAGGTTAGGACTCGGACACAGCCGTTCAACACTTCAGAATTTTAAATATTTCCCTTTGCAGAGAACACAATACTCCGATTCGAATCCCACTGAACCGCAACCGACAATTAAGAGTTCGTGTTGTTGCACATTCGTCCGACTTCAGTTGAGCAGAGTTAAAAAGCGAATGATCAACTGTTGTTGAGCACCGTCGAACTTCACTTTTACAATTAAACAGCCGCTGGTTGGACCTATTCGAGTGCGATCGTCATGCGCGGACACGAATAATGTTATTAATAAAAGTTTTTATTTTATTGCTTTTGTGTGGGATATGTGGCGGGATTCGATTTTTAGTTGAACAGACTGGGCAGTGGATCGAACCCGTTTCGAATCGATGGCAGACCGAAATGCGCTCTGGCGAATCTAACTTTACTGAGCAATTGTTTTATATAAAATCGTTCACACCACCTCGAGGTGTTGTTGTTGAATTACTTATTTTTGTTTTGTTTCTTTGTGTCGATCTTCTTGGAGCGACGCTGCCTGTAGTAGTATACCAAAGCGAATGCGAATGTGGTGATAAAAATGCTGGAAGATAAAAAAAACACTGCTGGAAGCGCACCTCTGCAAGCCGTACCACGGTGACGACAGGCTGAGCCGAGGTTTCCGAGGAGACAACTTCATGTGTCACTTAAGCAAATACTGATAACTGGGTGGTGGAGGGTTAACATGCTGTGTGTCTGTGATACGAAAGGTGTTGAATTGATAGATCAATTGTGTTTGGAATTATTGAAGCAGTGGACAATGGGATTATGGTGGTCGTTCGCGCGCCTGGAGAGGTTTACTTTCCATCGAATGCGTAAATGATTGGAAGCAGGTTAGTGATTATTATTTTCGAGCATGAAGTATCTGTGTGTGCGCACTTATAAAGATCCGATAGTACAACTATCACATAGTGTTTACGAAACTCTGTCTGTTTGATGAATTGCATAGTTTTAATGGGTCAAGTGAATAATTGGTTAGGTAATTGCTTTGGGAAGGCACTAGATTTGATTATGAACGTCTTTCTCATGCAGTTCTTTACGACCTTAGAAATGTTTATCATAAAGAATGCTTTAAACTGGAGCTTAGTTTGAAAGTAGAACATTTAGAAGGATATGAGCTGCACGTGTTAATTTCTCGCAATAATGACAGTGCAAAAATCCGCGAATTTCAGCTTCCATGAATAATAAATATATGCTTGACATCTATAAGCACAGTGTTGCGTCAGTTATCTAAGGCTTTTCATTTGGCAAATGTAGTTCATTTGTTCAAAAGTTCGATTATAAAGAGTCGAATATATCGAATTACGCTTGGTGTTGACATAAAGGCGGACGTTCAAAGTATCAAAAAAAACACCACCATGGAATCCAAGTCTTATTTCTTTCCTTATGCAAAAACAAATACAGCGCTTCTCTTTCTTCACGTTTGTCTTCAATTTCTCTGGCTGTGTACCCAGTGTTTGATTCGAGAATCGATGCCATGCACCTCCATACCTAGCTACGAAGATTTAAATATAATATGAGCTGATTTAGTTAATGGAATGCTACCTTAAAATAAAGCGATAATTCTCTCTAGTTGGACCGATCTTCGGGCAGGAGCTTTCATTATCGCGCGCCTCCAGTTTTACCTGTGTGCGACATTGCCTCATTAATGCGGTATGCAAATGGTGTTGTAAGAGCTATCTTCCTTTCTTCTTCTTTTTATTCTAAATTCGGTCTAACATTTGAAAAATCCTCTTATCTAAGGCTTAGTTGTACCTTGGAAATTGTATTCACAGCCCGATTCAGTTTATAAACCTCATGACTAGCATCCTTTTTTGCTATGTTTGTTCCCTTAAGCATGTTTTTAAAAGGTGTCTGAGTTTGATTTCTGTTGTAGAAACCAAATTTCGTATTAAGGAAATGTTCGAATTTTAGTAAAAAAGAAAAAGAGTCCATCAGTAGTTTCATACAATGAAAAAAATGCTGAATGCAACCGAAAAACTGTTTAACACTAAGGATCACTAACAAGCTTCTTCAGAAATTATTATTATTTTTTATCTACGATTTCTGGACTTATACCTATTCTCGGCTTACAATGGCGAAATTGGATAGGATAATTCATGCATTTTGTTTTGATTATAATAATTATCTGATAAAATGAGAAGCTATGACGACACACGTTTTCTTTCCAGGTGATGTGACTGGATTTTATGAATCACATGATTCAAAAATTACATCCGTATCACTATTTATAGTGACAACAAAAGCACTGATGGAGAAAAGACCATCTGTGGCGGGATGGCCTGACCCAGGATTTGATGGAGCCTGACGGATAGTGACAGCTTGTCAAGAGGCCATATTCTGGTGCCACGGGAGGTCGGGAGCCCCTGAAACTTCGGTGGGAGTATCGTGATGGCTGTGGTTTACCACCTAACATCGCCGAAAGAGTCGAGGATAGTGCACTGTGCTGACTTGCCTAGTACCTGTTAACCCCTGGCTAGGCAAGGCGGTGAGGGGACTATCCCGGCTCAGTGTGGGGTTCCATTCTCAACGGAGCCCTGCGACCCAGAGAGCGGAAAAGGTTTTAGGAAGGTTTCGCATCAAACCAAGGTGGGGTGATTGCCCCTCAAGCATGATCTCAGTTTGGTACTTGGGTAACTAAGGCGTTTAGCCTTGCGTTATGTACGACTCTTGGGAAAATGGACCCCGCGATATAAGCCTTCAAAGTTGTTTGTTAAAATTGACCAAATCTATTATTATTATGCAGGGGAAACTGGGAACAAGAAAGCCGACGAAGGAAAGATAGTTTCACCTGCATAATATAAACCTTCAAGGCAGGTGATCGGCAGGCTGGTTACGGCAGGTTACGGCGGTGAAAAAAGACGACATTCTTTATGTATTCAGAAATTGTTTAAGCTAACAAGAACCCTAAATTAGCTTAGAGTACTCATGGAGAGTAAGTAAGTTAGAATTAAAATAACTAATAGATAACTTTGTTAAGCTAGCTTTAAGTATTTTTGTTTAGCATGTCAGAAATCGAATTAAGAGAAATAAAAATGCTTTATAAGCTAAAGAAAAAATTAAATTGTGTGGAAATGCATAGGAAGACAGTTTTGTTTTATTAATGCAAACAAATCTGGACCTTTTTAAAAATTTGTTCTGAGTTGTAAGTTGTAAGTGCTCAAGATTTATTTGGTTCAAATCAGACGGTTTTAAGCGGAAATTTATTTTCACGGATATTTTTCAACCGCTTATTTCTTTTAATGACTTAATGTACACCTTATAAAAAAGAGGTAGATAAAAAGTTTTCAATAAATACGAATTAAAAGGACACATACAACACTCACGTCTTTGTTGCCCATTCATAGTCCGACATATAGAGTAAGCTCAAGTTGAAGGGATTAGGTTTTTTTGAAAATATAAATTGAAGTAAACGACAAATAAGATCCCGTTTCAAGTATCAAATATATTCAAATTAACTTTTTCTGCTAAAGTTAAGATTGAAATAATTCTTAAAGAAGTTATTTACCAAACGTATCAGGCCAAAAATGTGGCCATCGTGGCGCAGTGAGTATTTTGCGACGCACACACGCCGAAGGTGAGTAGATTCGATTCTCGGCTGAAAACCTCAAATTTTTCACGGCGTCACCCTTTTACGAGCTGTTGACAACACTCAAAGAGTAAGTCTAAGAAAAAGCTTTTCAAACTTTGCCGTTCGGAGTCGGTAAAATACTGTAGGTCCTTTCTACTCGTGAGAGAACAGTAGATCGCACAACACGAGTAGTTGATGAGCAAGTTAGGCCCTGGTCCCTTGAAGAATGTCGCGCCGTACTATGTGGAAAAAAAATTATGGGTACCTTTATCAGAAAAACCGAACGGCTTGACTTTGTTGTAAATTACTGTCTACTGGCGAAACAAAATTCTTACCCACAATGTAACGCTAAACTATGAACAATTTGAATAATCAATAAGGCAAACTTTGCAGACAATAAAAAACGAAAGCATGAGGCATATTCGAATTTGCAGTTGAAAACGATTTGAGTCATCGAAGCGGAAACGGATGCTTCAAAGTTTAGCGCCAAGTGTGCAACCTGACCGCATAAAGTACGCAAATCTGTTGTGGCCATCTATTCGTAAATGTCTGTAAATCTATAACTACTCGAAACGATACATTGCTCGTTCAAGTTCATGACTATGGTTCGCGCTTAAAATATGTAATTTGCGACGAATTGCCCCGTCGTGCTTTTCCGGGGGCAAACACAAAATTGTGTATTCAAGAAGCGATCAAACTGGCGGTTTAACTCAAGGTGTATGCCGCGTTCATGATTCCCAATCCGGAGAAATGCAGTACCAAAGCTGTCACATAATACCGACTTATGTAAGGCAATGTCTATTGAAATAATTTTCCAATGTAACTTCAATATCAGATTAAAAAGAGATTTTGAGTCAACTTTACTTGTAATGACACAACGATGGCATCACAAACGCTTTGAGTGGCTAATTTCCTTTGCTTCTTCTATTTTTTAAGAGTTTGTTAATGTTAATGT
This sequence comes from Eristalinus aeneus, assembly GCA_955652365.1. Classification (NCBI taxonomy): domain Eukaryota; kingdom Metazoa; phylum Arthropoda; class Insecta; order Diptera; family Syrphidae; genus Eristalinus; species Eristalinus aeneus. Next base: position 1,525,086 of record OY019133.1, read on the forward strand.
TAAGAAATGGTTAATGACAATAGTTGCATTCGAAAGTGTTTAGTATTAAAAGTAAAACTTGTACCAAAAAAAGTGTATTTAAATGTTTTACTAGTGCGAAAAACAGCGGCATAACTTGTGCAAATTTTCTGGAGCTATGTGATGGCAGAAGAGTGACGCCAATCAAGCAGGTTAAATGTTGGTTATAGCAAGTTCGATTTGGGAGAGTAAAAATCAAGGCCAAAGGCGATGTTGTGGTGTAGTTTTTGGCGTTATTCGTCTTGCTGTGGCGCTACAGACCGGGATGGGCCTGGGCCTCAACCAACATGCCTCTTCAGCCAGCACGATCTTTCGCTAGCTGCCTCCAGTTGCGCATTTCAATTTGTTTGAGGTTCTTCTCCACTTATGTGCGCCACCGTAGCATAGGCCGGCCTCTGTTGCGTTGTCCCATTGCCTCAGATTCGAAGACTTTTCGGGCCGGAGCAGTGGTGTCTATACGCTCTACATGGCCTAGCCACCCTAAGAATTGTATCCATAGACGCTTCACCAGGCGCATGTCGCTGTACAGCCCGTAGATTTCATAGTTAAATCTTCTCCTCCAGATGCCATCAACGCAAACAGGACCAAAAATTGCACGCAAAATATTTCTCTCGAAAAGACCTTGGTCTTGGACCTTGGGCTTCCTCATCCGCTTTCAGTAACGTCAAAGTTTCCGTGTCATCAAGTAGGACTGAGATGATTAAGCTGTTATATCAAGCGAGCTTAGCCCTTTGAGAGAAGACTTTATTACCTTATTGCCTCTAGAGCCCACAGAAACAGCGATTGGCAAGAGTGATTCTGCGTTTGATTTCGGTACAGATATTGTTGTCTCTATTTACCGCGGAGCCGATGCAGAACAAGACTAGAAGACTTGACTATCTCGAAGTGTCTGCTGCCTAGCGTGACGCTCTGCCCGAAACGTCGATGTTTTGTGACCTTTCTTGATTTGTCCTCATTAACCACCAGACCCATTTAACCCGCTTACGCTTCAATACCAACAAAGACGGCTCGCTTGCGTCAATGTCATCCGCTTCAGTTTCAATGCCAGCAAAAGCCTTATGATGACTCGCTGTGTTCGTGATCTACCGTAATGTGAAGATCTGGTTTATTGTCGACTTCCCTGGCCTGAAACCACACTGATAAGGACCTCTCAGGTTGCGGACAAAAGGCTTCAGGCGCTCACCCACTACTCCAGAGAGCATCTTGTGGGCGATGTTAATAAGGCTGATCCCTCGATAGTTGGCGCACTCAAAGGGCACCGGGCGACCTTTTGGCGCTAGCAAATTAAAATTCAGGATTGTTCCAATAATTTTCGGGATTTTTAAAGACGAATGAATTTTTCGAAATAGTGGCTTAAAATGAAACAAATATTTAAATGTAGCTCTGATATAAAATGAAATGCTTGATACTTTTGTTCTTTTAACACCAAACTGTTATTTACAATATATTTCACCGCTATGCTTTTACAAGCTGTTTGGTTTTTCTTCAGTTCAATAGCCAGTTAGTTAATAATATTAATAATTGTATGGGACAGGACCTAGCCTGCTCATCAATTTCTCGTGTTGTGCGTGCTCTTGTTCTCTCACGAGTAGAAGACCTACAGTTTATTGCCGCCTCCGAAGGGCGAAATTTGAGGAGATTTCTTAGACACTAATTACTCTTTGAGTGTTGTCAGCAGCTCGAAAGAGGTGTTCAGCCGGGAATCCAACCTACCATAAACCATTGCGCCACTGCGATCACAGTTAGTTTGTTAGACTATTTTATTTCCAAAAAAAAGTGGTTGGTTTCAATTTGCATTAATAACTGTCTATATGCTTGGCCTTGAGGCCGTCTACCAGATTGATATTAAAAGAAACAAAAAAATATGTTAAAAACTTGTATAAACCAACAAATATATGCTGTTTGTTTTATTATACATGACACCAATTATTTAAAAACTTTCAACAATTATGTAGTTCCTGTAGCGTAATGCGTTGACTGCATATTTGTAGAGTAGGTCCCAACCTCTTGCACCATTCAATATATTTATCGCTTCCTCCAACTCAAGTGTCTGAGCACCGAAAAAATGAATGCGGAACTCCTCAAGTATATGGCTTTCGCGACGAAGTGGAACACACCTTCACGTTCTCTAAGATTGCATAAGATTGGAAGCTCTGGGCGATGCGGTATAAAATTTTGCTTACAAAGTTCGCCTCTTATTTTATAAATCATACTTCCTTTTTCTACTGAGTACCTATTCAAGAATTAAGTCCTTTCTTGTATTGCATTGGGAAGACTGGGATTCATTTCAATATTTGTCAACAATTCTTTGACCAGTTTTCTAAAGTAACGTGTAGATTTTTTCTTTAAAAGATTCCTGTTGTTCGCTTGGTTTAAAATTGAAGCTATAACCGCATTATGATCCTAGTAATTCCCATTATTGGACATACTTCACCTTATATCTATGTATTTGTGCAAGTATCAATCTCGGAATTTTTTCCAGCCTCATCGCATTGACTTTATAAATATAATCGAAATGTATTTTAAGATTGTTCAGGAATAGGGGTTTAACGCCAGTCTCTAAATGCAGCGTGTGAATTGCTAGGCATCCGAAAAATCTGGGGAACTTTTTCACTGTTTCGAAAGCGCTGTAACCCCAAACTTGTGTTGCATACGAGGGGCGTTTAATATATTCTCGGTATCGGGATGAAGCTGTAGTTATATATATAAATTGACTTATTTATCAAGAAAAACTATTATTTTAGTGCATTCATGTAAAATTTCATATAAATGTGATTATTGATTCGCATTTTATTTATAGTTAAACAGAAAGGAAAAAGTCAAAAAACTATTCATGAAGAGATGGTGGCTATTTACCAGGATTCCGCACCTTCATTACCAGCTGTGCAAAAGTTGTCAAGTGAGTTCAAGAGAGGCAGAAAGAGCGTTGAAGACGAGTCCCGCTTCGGCACCCCGGCTACTTCTTGTACATGAGAAAGCAACAAAGAAGTCGAAAGACTTGTTCTTGAGAATACCTGAATAAAGGTGAAAATGATGGCAGAGATCACCAAACTTTCAACTGGTACTATTTACACCATTCTTCATGACCATGTTAACCTTTCAAAGGTCAGTGCAAGGTGGGTGCCACGAATGCTCACAGCGCCTCAAAAAAAATGAGAATCGCATGCTGTAGACAGCTTTTGAGGATGTGTAGTGAGAACGGGAACGGTGTTATTGATCGAATTGTAACTGGGGACGAAACATGGGTTCACCACTATGACCCTGAAAGCAAACAAGAGTCCATGCAGTGGCATACAAAAGGAACAGCCCTTCGAAGAAGTTCAAAGTCACTCCGTCTGCTGGGAACCACATGGCCACAGTTTTTTGGGACTCAAAGAGAATCTTGCTCATTGAGTACAAAGAAAAAGGTGAAACCATCAACGCCACATCCTACGCTTAGACTTTTGCGGAATGAAATTAAAAAGAGAAGACGGGGTAAGCTCGCTGCGAGTGTGTTGCTTCTTCATGACAACGCTCCTGTTCACACAGCCCAAGTTTCCAAGGCTGTTGCGCGAGATTGTCGTTTCGAAGAGATCCAACACCCACCCTATAGTGCAGACCTTGCCCCTAGTGATTATTTCTGGTTCCCAATTTGAAAAAATGTCTTTTCTGAAAAAGATTTTCGGATGATGAAGAACTCAAGTCGGCAATAAATGGGTATTTTGCAAATTTATTTTTTTGAGGGTTTAAAAAAGCTTATCTCAAGATGTAACAAATGTATTGATGATAGGGGAGATTATATTGAGAAATAAAAACAATTTAAATTAAATTCTCATTTTCCCTCATATCGATTACGAGAATCTAATCTATAATAGGGTAGAAGAGTTTTGAATATAATTTAGTTTAACATAATTAAAATAGTTTTTTGTAGGGGCTTAACATGGAGGAATTCCTCCTAAGCACGCCAAACGCACACTCTTTTCTGAAAGTCGGCTTGGTTAGTGTGTGCGACGAACCACCGAAAGTGATTCACATCCAACCATCAGTTACCGCCCAGTTTGCAAAACTAGACCAGGTGATTCCTACGCGAATAGAACTCATACATTTTGTATCTAGCCTTGTACAAATGGTTTCGATATTTCTTTGAAGCGCAATCATTTTTCTAATAGGAACAATTTGAACTTTTATTTACATTTGTTTTTGAAGAAATGTGAGAAAAGAGTGCTTTATGATGTCGGTTGATTAGTCATATAATTTTAGTCACGATCGAGAGAGATATGCAAAGAAATAAATTTGTTGGTTTCTACATTCTATATACTTGGCAGATCTTTATTCTCTGTGTTTGGAAAGGAAACTCCTGACTCGAAGGACCAAAGTCAAGGCTGGACATTAATTAGGACTGTAGAGCTGATTCTTTATGCCTTCTAAAGAAAAATTCTACATCATTCTACTCCAGTTTGGGAGAAAGGCGGATGGAGGAGAAGACACAACCGCGAACTCTACGAGCTGTACAAGGATGTGGATGTAGTCCGGAAGGCAAAAATCCGTCGACTACATTGGCTCGGCCACATCGAGCGAATGGAAAACAACGCTCCAGCAAAGAGGATCTTTGAATCCGAGCCCCCTGTACCACCGGTACAGAGACCAAGTCATCGCGGATGTAAGACAGCTTGGCCTTGATGACTGGAAGCAACGTGCTCAGGACCGTCACCGATGAAAGGAAGCAATTGCTCAGGCTCAGACCCTTCATGCTTCGTCTGCCTGATAAGTAAGTAAGTATGGAAAAGAAACACAAATATTTGTTTTAGGTTTTGTGGCCGCCGTGGCGTAGTGGGTACAGTGCGACAATCACAGGCCGAAGGTCCATATTCGATTCCCGGCTGAACACCTTGAATTTTTCACGGTATCACCTCTTTCGAGCTGCTGACATCACGAAAAAAGTTATGTGTCTGAGTAAGAGCTTCTCAAAGAACTTCGTCATGAGTCTGAGTCTGTAAAAAATAGTATCGAGCACAATACGAGTAGTTGAAGAGCAAGCTAGGCCCTGGTCCCCTGTGGACTGTCGCGCCATTCAATTACTATTAATAATATTATAAGTGCACTGTTACTTGCTTACTATTGTTCTTTAATTTATATTTGAAAGAGTAAAAGTGTCCTTAAGTTTTTTTGCAACAAAACATTTATAAAATCATAAAATAAATATAAAGTTTGACTTTGGCGCCTTAAAAAGAAACAGAAAGTTCATGAATAACCTTTTCTATTTACAGAACGATTACTGATTGTCGGTTATTGCAGATTCGTTGGCAGCGAAGCGGCATCTTTCCCCCCAAGCCCGTCATCCCAAGATTGCTTCTCCATTTTACCAAATATGATATAAAAAAGGTTCCCGAAGAAGAAGGTCAAAGCGACTGCAGTAAAAACCATCCTCCACTGATACGGGTCACTCTTTAAAAAAGAAACAATTGAAAAGTTACATTTTGTATCCAATTTATAAACCCACATCATCTGAGACAACAATTCCAACGAGTAGTGGCGAGAAGAGTCCAAAAACGCTTGCCAGTGTATTCGTGATCCCAAAGAGAATCCCCGAATAGTTGGGAGACAAATCAATGTGATTCAAATAGCTTCCGATTGCTTGGGCAGAACACGCCAATTGCGCAATTATAAGCAAGGTAATGCTCGTTGCTAAATCTACACTCAAATAGCCAAGAAGTAATAATGCTACAGCTGGAATCCAACAAGCTATTGAACTAAATATTTTTCGCACTACTGCCAGGCGAACATTGTAGCGGTCTGTGAGCACGTCGGCGAGAATCAAGTTGACGAAGCAAAAGCAAAAGGTAAAGGCATGCGGTAAAGCCGAGTAAACAGCATTCTTTTCGATTGAAAGTTTAAAAATTCCATGAATATATGACGGGATCTGTTGCTCAAGAGTAAAAAAACTTATCAAAAAAGTTACCCTGGTTACTATCAAGGCCCAGAATGGCACAGACGTGAATATTGCCTTCCATGGGACGGGCTTATTTCCAACGGATTCTGTTACTGAGGCTAGAACGATCTCTTTTTCGGTAATTGATATAATCTTCGACTCACTAGCACTATTGGCACCGAAAAAAGCCCATAAGATAGACCATAATATTCCCACTCCACTTGGAATGTAAAACATTCCAGGCCATCCGAGGTTTGATGCGGCTATTAATCCACTAGCAATGTATCCCAACAGGTATCCAAAATCAATTCCAGCTTCCGTTATTCCACCAAGTCGGTTACGTTCATTCACAGGACTCCATTGGGTTAAGTGCGTGAAAAAAAATGGTAGCATAGAGCATTGCACCATGCTTTGAAGAAATCGTACTACAGTCAACATTTGCCATCCGCCATAAATGGTTGCTGCTGGAGTTAATAGGCTGAATACTGCCACAATTAGAGTACAAACTAGAAGAAATTGTTTTGCACCAAACTGACTCGAGAGATATCCTGCAAAGATATATACGCATGTTCCACCCCAGGAGGTACTGCTCAATATATATGACTTTTCACTTGAACTCCAATGAAATTCCTAAAAGTTAAGATTTTATTGCGAAATAAATTATAACTCGTAAATTATATTTACCGGAAAGTCGATATTGGTTGTATTGGCATTTGTCATGGCAACAATGCCAATGGAAGTGATTGTACGCGTATAAAAAATAAATGTACGCAAGGTAAATAGGAACAATAACTGAGTGTGTCGAACTCCAAACCATGGTCCTGAAAATAAAAAGACGTGAGTTCATTTTTCTATTGGCAATTAACCATTTCTAAACTATTTTAGCTAAACTATGAATACTAGGACCTGTGAATAATAAAATTATATGTCCAAATTTCAAGAAAAATGAAATTCATACCCACCCTCTTTAACTAGTGAAAACGATTTGTGTGCCATTCTTCCGATCGAGTGTCTGAACATCTGTTGGCTTTCAACAAATAATCTTGCCTTGTTCTATATTTGATTAAATTTAAATGCAGGACAACGTTGAAGCTCTTAAATTCAATTAATAACCGATACCGTACTCAAGCATCCTCTAGTCTATTGTTCGTCAACTCGATATAACTGATCGCAGATCACGCGGTTTGATGCTCTTTTTATACATGTCTATGAACGATTAAGATTAATCATTTAATATCAATTTGAAAAAATAAATTACAAAATGTGATCGTGTTAGGACGCCGTTAACTCGAGATGTTGTTGCGACATGGGTTACCATTGCCCTAAGGCAATGTTGGAAATTATCAATTCCATCAACTTAAACAATTTTTATTAGAAACAGATTTGGATTAGAGGGAGGGGTTTGGATTAAGCGAATGTATGCGGCTAAAATCAGGACGCTATATTTTTAATTAAAAAGTTTAAGTAAAAGTTCAATAAATAAATTAGAAACAAAAATAAATAAAAGACCAATTTAAATTTAAGTTGTATATGTAAATGGTGTGCTGGTGATCGCCGTGGCGTAGTGGGTACGACACCACTTCTTTCCAGCTGCTGACAACACTCAAAGAGTAATTACTGTCTAAGACAGCTTCTTAAACTTCGCCCTTCGGAGGCTGCAATAAACTGTAGGTCTTCTGCTCGTGAGAGAGTAGTAGCACGCGCAACACGAGTATTTGATGAGCAAGCTGGGCTCTGGTCCCCTGTGGAATGTCGCGCCATGCAATTATTATTAAATGGTGTGACAGTCCAAACAGGAATCGGGACAAACATAGCTTCTTCAACAACTACTCGTGTTTTGGGCGCAATTGTTCCATTGCAAGCAGATGGAACCTACAGTTTTTTTGGCGGCTCTGAACGGCGGCAGAAGTTTTTCATTGGCAACCAGTACTTTTTGAAAATTCTCAGCGACCCAAAAAAGTTTGTGTCGTCAAATCACGTGAGATGTCCAGTCCAGGAATTCATCAAGGGCTGAGTACGCAATGAAGGCACTCAAATCAATTCGCATAAAACTAGTGCATGTCTGCGCGACATTCATTAGCAATTGCAGATTTAAGGTAGTGACCAACGATATGAAAGCACATTTTACAACCACTCTAACCAGATAAAAGATTCTTGCAAGAAATCCACACCTGATTGTATTAACGAAAGTGTTTCAGTTCCTACAGAAAATTGTATGGTATATTACCTGTTGGCGCCATCACAACACCCCTTGTATGGTGAACCAATGTATGTAGCAAGCCCCTTTGCTTGAGGGCTTAGATAATGGGCCTGGCCTACCAGTCTGTGGGTTGTGCGTTAGGGTAACTTCCTCTCCACGTAAAACAACACTAGGTCAGAGACAACAACGTGCCTCGGATTAGGACGGATCAACTGTTGACGACTCATGCAGACGTTTAAAGGACAACGATTTTCAGTTTTGCAACTGTCAGAGGCCCTTGACTACTACAAGCCAGACATTACCGCAATCCAGAAAGTGCATTGGGATGGACTCCGGCGAAAAAGCGATGAAGAACTACGATATATACTATAGCGGTTGCTACAGAGAGAGAAGGCAGTGCGGATTCGGTTCGAGACAGACTTAGGCAAAAAGTCGTGAACTTCGACCCCGTCAGTGAATGCCTCATGACAACCTGCATCAAGGCTAAATTCGGGAGCATCAGCCTAGTTTGCACCCACACCCCGACAGAGGGAAGGATGACAGCACCAAAGATGACTTCTATGATCTCCTAGAAAATACATACGATCGATGCCCCAGCTACGACACCAAGATCGTTTAGCTGGGAAAGGAGGACACTTTTGCTGGAGTCATCGGTAAGCACAGTCTGCACGACAACATATCCGGAAATGGACTTAGGCTGTTGGACTTCGCCTCGGGGCGGAACCTCTCTGTGGCTAGCACGTGGTTCCCTCACCTGAACATTCACAAAGGGACCTGGCGATTTCCTGATCAATCCACCGTCAACCAGAATGATCACTTTGCGATCGAAGTCAGACATTCCTCCAGTATTCTCGATGTCCGAACCTTCCGAGGTGCAAACATCGACTCGGATCATCACCTTGTTGTAGCCAAGGTAAGAACCCGGATATCGAGAGATCAGCGGAGTCGAGACAAGCCAATACGGTTTGACGTCGGAAATCTACAATCACAGCTGATCGCAGGGAACTTTGCCGACCGAGTCTCCCAGAAACTCGCTCAGAGTTCGACGCTGCCTGCACTGACCATGGAAGACTGGAAACGTTGTCATGAAGCCATCAAAGAAGCTGCCACTGATGTGCTGGGTTTCGCGTCACCACTCAGAAGGAACCCATGGCTTGATGACGAGAGCAGGCAAGCGCATGCATCCAAACAAGCCACCTATAAGGCAACGCTGCATCGAAAAACGAAGGCTGTTCGTGAGCTCTACGAACAGAGAAGAAGAGAAGGGCACCGGCTTCTCAGGAAGAAGGAACGGTCGAAAAAATGGAAACGTGTTAAGGTAAGAATGAAGTCCGAAAGTTTTACAGAACGGCAAAACAGCTATCCGGAGGATACAAGGTTCGGACCGAAGCCTGCTGGTATCAAAATGGACAACTTGTGGTAGGGTCGCACTCTGTGCTGAGAACCTGGAAGGATCATTTCTGCAGACTCTTTACCGGCGATGACGGCCCAAATCCCGCTGTAAGGCAGAATGTTCCACTCGATTTGGACGATGATAGACAAGCATTGCGTCCTCCCGAGTTAGACGAGGTGAACAAAGTCGAACAAAGCTGCTGTAGCGGACGGACTGTCAGCAAAACTATTTAAAGCGGTTGGAGAAGACCTGGTTGGGCGCATGCACCAGCTCATCTGTAAGATATAGTCGGTGAAAGCATGCCCGATGAGTGGAATCTCAGCGTCGTTTGCCCGGTTCACAAGAAAGACCAGTTTGACTGCGGCAATTACCGCGTGATCGTGCTGGCTGGAGAGGCATGTTGGTTGAGACCCAGGTCCACCCCGGACTGTAGCACCACAATAAGAAGAAAAGGAAGAATACCTATCTCCGTTTTCCATAGAATGCCAAGTAAGTATTCATGTTGTTGTAATTGAAATGAATTCTCATTAAATTCCAGCAGTAGAATTAAAAGGAAGTTCCACAAATCGTCGCCGAACGTGCAGTTTGACAGTGAACAGTGCATAAATCTGTTGTAAATAGATAAGCCCAGCTGAGTCGACCCTATTAAAGTGAAAAAATAGCCACGCGATGCTAAACGTGGCTTGTTCAAGTTCATGACTATGGTCAACGTTTACAGAGTGTAATTTGTGACAAACGCCTTCCGATGGTTTCCGGGGGCAAAGACACAATTTCGTATTCAAGAGGCGAACGCATGTATCGCTCAACTCAAGGTGTATGCCACGTTTATGCTTCCAAACGCGATGAAATGCACAACCAAAATTGACTCCGGCTTATGTAAGGCAATTGTTATTGAAGTAAACAGCCAATGCATTAAGCACCAGAAAAAGAGAAATCGTAAGTTAGATCCTGTTCCCTTGCAATGACATAGATATCGAATCCCTTCCTCGTGCTTTGACTTAGCAATGCCATAGGTGCCAAAGTCAGATACGAGTATGTTTGATTACGAACTAAGCAGACATTATAACATTTTTCAAGTGTTGTCTGAGTGCAAAAAATATAATTTCTGTTTGTAAGCCAGCAATTGGAAACATTCAGAAGATCATTGTGTTGTGATCAGTGATAAGAAAGAGTTAAATTATAACAGATTCAATCAAAGTAGTGGCTTTTGGTGCATACACCTAGGTGCTGAAAAAAAAAATAAACTTTCTGTATTCGATGAACAAAGCAGTTTATGATATACCATTACTTTCTTACTCTGAATTTCAACTAAATAACACATTATACTAAAAAGCTTCTCAAACCCCGCTGTTCGGAGTCGGCAAAAGACTGATGTTCTTAATTCTTCTTGCTGTTTTCGCACGGCATAATGTTGTCTTACTTCTTATATTGCCTTGTCTAGAGTTAAGTCACTTTCTACCTGTAGCTTCTCCGAAAGTCTACGATCACGAACACCAGCAACAATTCGGACCCGTATCATCTCATCTTTAAGACTACCGTGACAACAGTTTTCTGTTAATAAGTATAGATCTGTTATAAAATCTTTTACCAATTCACCATCAAGCCGACTGCGCAAGTTATATTTGGCTCGTTCGTAAATTACGTTGGTCTTTACCACAAAATGTTTCTCAAATGCGCTTAAAACTTTATTGTAAATTTTCTTCTCATCGTTTGTCAGAGTGAAGTACAAGAAAATATTATCAGCTTGATCTCGCATCAAGTATATAAGTGTGTTTACTTGCTCCTCTTCAGAGCTATTATTCAATTTTGATGCGACACGGATCTTTCACAGCGTATTTTCAAAGCGCATTTTCCATTTGGGCTATTCTGCTGGATTAGAGAACGTAAAAGGGTCTGGGGACTTAACCATAAAGTTGCCACTAGGTTCTGAAAAGGACTCTGTTATTGCCCCCGACGCTGGCATGTTCCTTAATATTTTTTTTTTTTTTATACCGAAATTCAAATTTGTTAATACGATCTCTATATGTGTTACAGTTTTAAAGAACAAAAAAACCCGCGCTTCCACCATGCAGTGTACGACGATTTACAATAAAAGGCACTCTTTGAGTCACAAATGTAAACTCACTTTATTTGAGGCACATGAAAGAGTAAGCTGACACTGTTGTGCATTAGGTGTGGGTGTATTGCATGCACATACGAGTGCTTACATACGTGCAATACGTACATACAATACAGTGGCTTTTGGCGCATACACCTAGGTGCTGAAAAAAAAAATAAACTTTCTGTATTCGATGAATAAAGCAGTTTATGATATACCATTACTTTCTTACTCTGAATTTCAACTAAATAACACATTATACTAAAAAGCTTCTCAAACACCGCTGTTCGGAGTCGGCAAAAGACTATAGGTCCCTTCCACTTGTGAGAGAACAGTAGCGCACACAACACGAGGTCTGTGGACTTTCATGCCATTCAATTATTTTTATTTTTAATTTTTATTATATCAAAACAATTTATTTAAAGATACTATAAAACAATTTTCAAACATACTTAGGTCGATAATCCTTAAGGAAAATTTGAGAAAATATTTTTCCTAAGCCTTTCATTGTCGTTTAGATTTCGTGTATGCAAAACTAAGGAATACAAATACAGTCGTGTGCATATTAATTGGGACAAGCAATTTTTTTTAATTTTTTGATAGTAGGCTATGGTTTGTACGTTTTTTATTCAAATATTTTGGTAAATTTAAGTAGGCCATAGATTATATGCTCTTCTTTGAATGTTTTCGTTAGTCATTTAAATTAATTTGACTATTCCGAGAGGTAAATTGCTGTTTTTTAATAAAAAAATGAAATGCTACATTTTCAAACATTTATTGATATTTTATCATCATGAATATTCCAAAAGAAAAGAGGGCACAATCCATTCGTTACATGCACACGCCTAGAAAACCATCCGAGAGATTTCGGCTGACGTTGAAGTTTATTGCTCGATACAAGGACACTGGATCAATTGCATCCAATCGGAAGGATCACTGCGGGCAGAAACGCAAAACAACAAAACATGACGATAAGGTTTTGATAAGATATAGTATAATCAACCCTGGCAAGGCAAGTTTTAACCTGCAAAGGGAGTGGACAACAGCTGACAACAAAGCCTTTGAAAAACAGCTGTTGACAGAAAAAGTGAGGCAGAAGCGACTACATTGGGCAAAGAAACATAAGGAATAGACAGTGAACAATTGGAAGAAAGTTGTTTTCACGGACGAGAGTCACTTTGAGTCACAAGGATATTGGGTAAGTGTCATGAGAAAATCTATGAAAGAAAAACTCCTACCCGGCCGTATCGCTCAGGCGCCAAAACACCCTCCCAAAGTAATGTTTTGGGGCTGTTTTATATTTGAAGGCCTTGGAAGTCTTAAGCCAATAGAAGGAATGATACGAGGGTTGCCTTTTATATTTCGGGAGTAGAGAACAAAAACAAATATCAATCATCAAAAACAGCTTTATTATTTTTCAAAATATTCCCCATTTAAATCTATACACTTTTGCATGCGTTTGAACCAATTGTCGAAGCAGTTTTTCCACTGATTGAGGTATCTCTAAAACATGCATTCTGAACGCATCGACCGCTTCTTCAGGTGTCGAAAAACGTTGACCTCTCATTCTATTTTTTACGTACAGGGATAAAAACAAGTCATTCGGTGTCAAGTCAGGACTATACGGCGATGACTCATCAAATCGATGTTTTGAGTGCTCAAAAAATGCAGTTGTTTGAGCCGATGTGTGAGAGCTCGCGTTGTCGTGGTGAAGAGTGATCCGTCTTCCACGGTTGGTTTTCCTGATTTCTTGGAAGACAACTGGCAAACAAATGGTTGTTTACCACTCAGAATTGACTGCTTTGCGTTGTTCTAGTGGTACGGTTGCGACATGTCCAGTTTTTCCGAAAAAAAAGGTGACCATTTGTTTGGAAGAGCTTCGTACGCGAGCAACTTTTGTTGGATTTGACTCAATTTGAAACACCCATACAGTCGACTGCTGTTTACTTTCGGGCTCATACGCGTGGAGTGCCATAGACGTGTTTCGAAGCACCGCGATCGTATTTTTGGAGCATTTCTTTCGACCAATCGACACGAGCCTTTTTTTGAGCGATTGACTGGGGATCCAACGCGAACAAATTTTTCTGACGGTCAAATGTTCATGTAATGTTGAATGTATGCTGATCCCACTACTGCCTAAAGTTGTATCAATCTCACGATAGGTCACATGACGATCTTGCAATATCAATGGTTTCCGGAATAACAACTGATTTTGAACTACGACCTCGGTTGAATTCACCATACCATCGATAAACACTGGTCCTTGAAGGAACTTCATTGCCAAAAATTGAATTAAGTTCATCGATACACTGTTGTTGAGCTAATCCACTTCGAATGTTGTAAAATCTAATCGCACGAACATTTTCACGATTTAATTCCATTTTTTGGGCGAGATGAATCTCTTAAGTTACTGTAAACAACACAAATAGCGCTCGCATGTCAAAACGTTATGAGTACGTATAACCTCAAAAATGTCAAACTTTACGATGGAGCTGGCAGTTGCCGGATTGCAACAATAGGGTTTCCCAATCTGGAAATATAGAAGGCAACCTTCGCCAACAGCACCAAATACGCAGAAGTATTAATTCAAATGCAGCTTCCAACCGTTCAGAGGAGACGTTCCGTAGCAAATTCAATTTTCCAGCAGGATCTTGCTCCATGTCACACATCAACAAAATTGAAACAGTATTTTGCAAACACAAAATTGATATTCTGGTTTAGCCTGGTAACTTCCCTGGTCTTAGTCCAATTGAGAATCTGTGGGCAATTACCAAAGGAAGGCACCACAAACTAAGCTTATTCTGTCTATTATTGATATTTGGTTGCATGACGAAGAAATTAAAAATATATATGGGAATGACTTGTTCCATCAATGCCAAAAAGAGTCATCGCACTCATAAAAGCCAAGGGAGGCCATATAAAGTATTAAACTTGACCTTTATTATTTTTTGAATTAAAAATAAACTAAAAAATTCTGAAAATTTCGTTTTGCTGTTTTATCATTAGATACAGTTATTATATATTTCGAAGCTGTCAGTTTTTGTTTCAATTTCAACTCCAATCATAGCTCATAGCTCATAGCTATGTATGCTCACACATAGTCTGTAGCGGCCATTTTCTTGAAAAGATGTCGACTGCAGTTGCCTTATTTTAAGATGTAAAAGATTAAACCTCCTGATTTATTCTTGGATTTTCGAGTTTAACAGACATCGAAAGACTCGTTTGGCATTGGCATCTGTTAGGCAACTGAGTTGATGAAAATGATTCCTGCTTTTTATGACGTGCAACAAAACAAACGTTTTCCTCTTGATAAGAAGGGGTTCACGTCTATTGAAATGGACGACTGTGTAGTGTTTGTCCAGTAGAACTGTCATATTGTATAGCGAGCATATAAGTCTATCATCACTCTGTCTCACCAAATATACAAGCATTGCTAGTTCTCCTTGAATGTGGCAAAGAGTTTAATTTTATACCCTAGCCCAAAGTTTAAGACTTTTAAAAATGCATGTCCTTCTAGACAATTTATCCAAGGAAAGTTGTAAATAAAACTCTTGAAAATTCTCAGTCGTTTGCATATTTTCTACAAATTTATTTGTTAAACAATAAATTTAAAACTGGGTAAAGGATTCATTTTGTCTGCAGAAATAGACATTGTCGGTGGATTAATCTTTTCTGTGCCCACTTGATTTACATCTTCTTCGCCTGGACACTCATTCCAGGACTGCTTTTCCATTTTACCAAACATCAAATAGAACAAATTACCAATAAATAATATCACAGCAATAACATTGAACACTATTCTCCACTGTGTCCGGTCGCCCTTTATGAAAGGAGAAAAAGTTAGTTACTGTTAATTTTCTCTTGTGTAAACAAGCGACTTACTTCATCTGAAACAATTATCCCGACTAATAGAGGTGAGAAGACGCCCACAGCATTCCCCAGTGTATTAGTTATTCCAAAGAGAATCCCCGCGTAGTTGGGCGTCAAATCAATGTGGTTCATACTGCTTCCGATCACTTGAGCAGTACACGCCGAAACTGCCACGATTAGCAAAGTGATGCTTGTCGTCACATTCTCAACGCTCACATATCCAAGGGCTGACAATGCTATCGCCGGAATCCAACAAGCTATGGAATTTATAATTTTTCGTACTACCTCCAGCCGGACGTCGTTCCCTTTAGTGAGCATGTCGGCGGCAATCAAAAATACGAAGGAGAGGATGAACATGAAGACATACGGAACAGCGGAATAAATAGCATTCATCTTAATTCCAAGTTTAAAAATCCCATGAATATATGTTGGCACTTGTTGCATAAGTGTGAAAAAACTGGCTGCAAGGCTGATCTTCACCACAATCAATGCCCAGAATGGTACAGAAGTAAAAATCGCCTTCCAAGGGACCGGCTTATTTCGAACGGATCTGCTGCCGGTGTCTTCCAGGGACAGTTGAATCTTCTTCTTTTCGGCTAGGGAGATTATCTTTGACTCACTTGGGCTGTTGGCTCCAAAATAAATCCACAAAAATGACCACAGTATTCCAAGAACGCCTGGTATGTAAAACATCCCTGGCCATCCGAGGTCTGAAGCCGCCACCAATCCGCTAACAGCGAATCCCAACGTGGATCCAATATCCATCCCAGTTTGTGTAATACCACCAAGCCGGTTGCGTTCAGAAACTGGACACCATTTGGCTAGGTGTGAATAGAAGCAGGGAAACATTACCCCTTGGAAAATACCTTGCAGAACACGTAGAGCACAAAACAACTGCCATCCTCCATAAACGATGGTCGTCGGGGTCAGAATGCTCAATAGAGCCACTCCTAGTGTGCAGGCTAGGAGAAGTTGTTTTGCTCCGTACTGACTCGAGAGATATCCGCCCAAAAATTGAGTGCAAAGAGAACCCCAGAAGAAACTACTCAACATGTATGACTTTTCCTTTTCGCTCCAATCGAATTCCTAAAATTAATAATCGATTAGAAAGTGCATAAATTTGCAAAGAAATGCTTACCGGAAAGTCGGGATTTGTTGTATTTGCATTTGTCATAGCAACAATACCAACAGACACATTAACGCGCATTTGTATGCCCAGTGTGCAGCAAGTAAACAGAAATAAGGCTTGAACATGACGAACTCCAAAGCGAGGTCCTGAAAAATTAAAAGACGTGAATTTCATTTTTCTAGTGGCAATTAACCATTTCTAAACTATTTTAGCTAAACTATGAATACTAGGACCTCTGCATAATAAAATTATATGTCTAAATTTCAACAAGAATGAAATTCATACCCACCATCTTCAACTAGTGAAAACGATTTGTGTGCCATTCTTTCGATCGAGTGTCTGAACGTCTGTTGGGTTTCAACAGATAATCTTGCCTTGTTCTATATTTGACTAAATTCAAATGCAGGACAATGTTGAAGCTCTTAAATTCAATTAACAACCGATACCGTACTCAAGCATTCTCTACTCTATTGTTCGTCAACTCGATGTAACTGATCGCAGATCACGCGGTTTGATGCTCTTTTTATACATGTCTATGAACGAATAAGATTGATAATTTAATATCAATTTGAGAAAATAAATTACAAAATGTGATCGTGTTAGGACGCCGTTAACTCGAGATTTGGAAATTATTGTTGGAAATTATCAATTCCATCAACTTAAACAATTTTTATTAGAAACAGATTTGGATTAGATTAGGGAGGGATTTGGATTAAGTGAATGTAAGCGGCTAAAATCAGGACGCTATATTTTTAATTGAAAAGTTTAAGTAAAAGTTCACTAAATAAATTAGAAACAAAAATAAATAAAAGACCAATTCAAATTTAAGCTGTATATGTAAATGGTGTGTTGGTGGTCGCCGTGGCGTAGTGGGTAGAGTGCAATGCTCACACGCCGAAGGTCTGGGTTCGATTCCCGGCTGAACACCTCGAATTTTTCACGACACAACTTCTTTCGAGCTGCTGACAACTCTCAAAGAGTAATTACTGTCCAAGACAGCTTCTTAAACTTCGCCCTTCGGAGGCGGCAATAAACTGTAGGTCTTCTGCTCGTGAGAGAGTAGTAGCACGCGCAACACGAGTATTTGATGAGCAAGCTGGGCTCTGGTCCCCTGGGGACTGTCGCGAGATGCAATTATTGTTAAATGAAACATAGCTTCGTCAACAACTACTCGTGTTTTGGGCGCAATTCTTCCATTCCAAGCAGATGAAACCTACAGTTTTTTTGGCGGCTCTGAACGGCGGCAGAAGTTTTTCATTGACAACCAGTACTTTTTGAAAATTCTCAGCGACCCAAAAAAGTTTGTGTCGTCAAATCACGTGAGATGTCCAGTCCAGGAATTGATCAAGGGCTGAGTACGCAATGAAGGCACTCAAATCAATTCGCATAAAACTAGTGCATGTCTGCGCGACATTCATGAGCAATTGCAGATTTAAGGTAGTGACCAACGCTATGAAAGCACATTTTACAACCACTCTAACCAGATAAAAGATTCTTGCAAGAAATCCACACCTGATTGTATTAACGAAAGTGTTTCAGTTCCTACAGAAAATTGTATGGTATATTACCTGTTGGCGCCATCACAACACCCCTTGTATGGTGAACCAATGTATGTAGCAAGCCCCTTTGCTTGAGGGCTTAGATAATGGGCCTGGCCTACCAGTCTGTGGGTTGTGCGTTAGGGTAACTTCCTCGCCACGTAAAACAACACTAGGTCAGAGACAACAACGTGCCTCGGATAAGGACGGATCAACTGTTGACGACCCATGCAAACGTTTAAAGGACAACGATTTTCGGTTTTGCAACTGTCAGAGGCCCTTGACTACTACAAGCCAGACATTACCGCAATCCAGAAAGTGCATTTTGATGGACCCCGGCGAAAAAGCGATGAAGAACTACGATATATACTATAGCGGTTGCTACAGAGAGAGAAGGCAGTGCGGATTCGGTTCGAGACAGACTTAGGCAAAAAGTCGTGAACTTCGACCCCGTCAGTGAATGCCTCATGACAACCTGCATCAAGGCTAAATTCGGGAGCATCAGCCTAGTTTGCGCTCACGTCCCGACAGAGGGAAGTGATCCCCTAGAAAGAACATACGATCGATGCCCCAGCTACGACACCAAGATCGTTTAGCTGGGAAAGGAGGACACTTTTGCTGGAGTCATCGGTAAGCACAGTCTGCACGACAACATATCCGGAAATGGACTTAGGCTGTTGGACTTCGCCTCGGGGCGGAACCTCTCTGTGGCTAGCACGTGGTTCCCTCACCTGAACATTCACAAAGGGACCTGGCGATTTCCTGATCAATCCACCGTCAACCAGAATGATCACTTTGCGATCGAAGTCAGACATTCCTCCAGTATTCTCGATGTCCGAACCTTCCGAGGTGCAAACATCGACTCGGATCATCACCTTGTTGTAGCCAAGGTAAGAACCCGGATATCGAGAGATCAGCGGAGTCGAGACAAGCCAATACGGTTTGACGTCGGAAATCTACAATCACAGCTGATCGCAGGGAACTTTGCCGACCGAGTCTCCCAGAAACTCGCTCAGAGTTCGACGCTGCCTGCACTGACCATGGAAGACTGGAAACGTTGTCATGAAGCCATCAAAGAAGCTGCCACTGATGTGCTGGGTTTCGCGTCACCACTCAGAAGGAACCCATGGCTTGATGACGAGAGCAGGCAAGCGCATGCATCCAAACAAGCCACCTATAAGGCAACGCTGCATCGAAAAACGAAGGCTGTTCGTGAGCTCTACGAACAGAGAAGAAGAGAAGGGCACCGGCTTCTCAGGAAGAAGGAACGGTCGAAAAAATGGAAACGTGTTAAGGTAAGAATGAAGTCCGAAAGTTTTACAGAACGGCAAAACAGCTATCCGGAGGATACAAGGTTCGGACCGAAGCCTGCTGGTATCAAAATGGACAACTTGTGGTAGGGTCGCACTCTGTGCTGAGAACCTGGAAGGATCATTTCTGCAGACTCTTTACCGGCGATGACGGCCCAAATCCCGCTGTAAGGCAGAATGTTCCACTCGATTTGGACGATGATAGACAAGCATTGCGTCCTCCCGAGTTAGACGAGGTGAACAAAGTCGAACAAAGCTGCTGTAGCGGACGGACTGTCAGCAAAACTATTTAAAGCGGTTGGAGAAGACCTGGTTGGGCGCATGCACCAGCTCATCTGTAAGATATAGTCGGTGAAAGCATGCCCGATGAGTGGAATCTCAGCGTCGTTTGCCCGGTTCACAAGAAAGACCAGTTTGACTGCGGCAATTACCGCGTGATCGTGCTGGCTGGAGAGGCATGTTGGTTGAGACCCAGGTCCACCCCGGACTGTAGCACCACAATAAGAAGAAAAGGAAGAATACCTATCTCCGTTTTCCATAGAATGTCAAGTAAATATTCATGTTGTTGTAATTGAAATAAATTCTCATTAAATTCCGGCAGTAAAATTAAAAGGAAGTTCCACAAATCGCCGCCGAACGTGCAGTTTGACAATGAACAGTGGATAAATCTGTTGTAAATAGATAAGCCCTGGTGAGTCGACCCTGTTAAAGTGAAAAAATAGCTACGCGGTACTAAACGTGGCTCGTTCAAGTTCATGACTATGGTCAACGTTTACAGAGTGTAATTTGCGACAAACGCCTTCCGATGGTTTCCGGGGGCAAAGACACAATTTCGTATTCAAGAGGCGAACGCGTGTATCGCTCAACTCAAGGTGTATGCCACGTTTATGCTTCCAAACGCGATGAAATGCACAACCAAAATCACAACACCGGCTTATGTAAGTCAATTGATATTGAAGTAAATCGCCAATGGATTAAGAACCAGAAAAAGAGAAACCGTAAGTTAGATTCTGTTCCCTTGCAATGACATAGGTATCGAATCCCTTCCTCGTGCTTTGACGGAGCAATGCCATAGGTGCGAAAGTCAGATACGAGTAGTATGTTTGATTACGAACTAAGCAGACATTATAACATTTTTCAAGTGTTGTCTGAGTGCAAAAAATATAATTTCTGTTTGTAAGCCAGCAATGGGAAACATTCAGAAGATCATTGTGTTGGGATCAGTGATAAGAGTGAAATTATAACAGATTCAATCAAAGTAGCGGCTTTTGGTGCATACACCTAGGTGCTGAAAAAAAAATAAACTTTCTGTATTCGATGAACAAAGCAGTTTATGATATACCATTATTTTCTTATTCTTAATTTCAACTAAATAACACATTGTACTAAAAGGCTTCTCAAACCTCTCTGTTCGAAGTCGGCAAAAGACTGTAGGTCCCTTTTACTTGTGAGAGAACAGTAGCGCACACAACACGAGGTCCGCCTGTGGACTTTCATGCCATTCAATTATTTTTATTATTAATTTTTACTATATCAAAACTATTTATTTTAAGATACTACAAAACAATTTTCAAACATACTTAGGTCGATGATCCTTAAGGAAAATTTGAGAAAATATTTTTCCTAAGCCTTTCATTGTCGTTTAGATTTCGTGTATGCAAAACTAAGGAATACAAATACAGTCGTGTGCATATTAATTGGGACAAGCAATTTTTTTTAATTTTTTGATAGTAGGCTATGGTTTGTACGTTTTTTATTCAAATATTTTGGTAAATTTAAGTAGGCCATAGATTATATGCTCTTCTTTGAATGTTTTCGTTAGTCATTTAAATTAATTTGACTATTCCGAGAGGTAAATTGCTGTTTTTAAGAAAAAAAATGAAATGCTACATTTTCAAACATTTATTAACATTTTATCAGCATGGATATTCCGAAAGAAAAGAGGGCACAAATCATTCGTTACATGCACACGTCTGGGAAACCATCCGAGAGATTTCGGCTGACGTTGAAGTTTATTGCTCGATACAAGGACGCTGGATCAATTGAATCCAATCGGAAGGATCACTGCGGGCAGAAACGCAAAACAACAAAACATGACGATAAGGTTTTGATAAGATATAGTATAATCAACCCTGGCAAGGCAAGTTTTAACCTGCAAAGGGAGTGGACAACAGCTGACAACAAAGCCTTTGAAAAACAGCTGTTGACAGAAAAAGTGAGGCAGAAGCGACTACATTGGGCAAAGAAACATAAGGAATAGACAGTGAACAATTGGAAGAAAGTTGTTTTCACGGACGAGAGTCACTTTGAGTCACAAGGATATTGGGTAAGTGTCATGAGAAAATCTATGAAAGAAAAACTCCTACCCGGCCGTATCGCTCAGGCGCCAAAACACCCTCCCAAAGTAATGTTTTGGGGCTGTTTTATATTTGAAGGCCTTGGAAGTCTTAAGCCAATAGAAGGAATGATACGAGGGTTGCCTTTTATATTTCGGGAGTAGAGAACAAAAACAAATATCAATCATCAAAAACAGCTTTATTATTTTTCAAAATATTCCCCATTTAAATCTATACACTTTTGCATGCGTTTGAACCAATTGTCGAAGCAGTTTTTCCACTGATTGAGGTATCTCTAAAACATGCATTCTGAACGCATCGACCGCTTCTTCAGGTGTCGAAAAACGTTGACCTCTCATTCTATTTTTTACGTACAGGGATAAAAACAAGTCATTCGGTGTCAAGTCAGGACTATACGGCGATGACTCATCAAATCGATGTTTTGAGTGCTCAAAAAATGCAGTTGTTTGAGCCGATGTGTGAGAGCTCGCGTTGTCGTGGTGAAGAGTGATCCGTCTTCCACGGTTGGTTTTCCTGATTTCTTGGAAGACAACTGGCAAACAAATGGTTGTTTACCACTCAGAATTGACTGCTTTGCGTTGTTCTAGTGGTACGGTTGCGACATGTCCAGTTTTTCCGAAAAAAAAGGTGACCATTTGTTTGGAAGAGCTTCGTACGCGAGCAACTTTTGTTGGATTTGACTCAATTTGAAACACCCATACAGTCGACTGCTGTTTACTTTCGGGCTCATACGCGTGGAGTGCCATAGACGTGTTTCGAAGCACCGCGATCGTATTTTTGGAGCATTTCTTTCGACCAATCGACACGAGCCTTTTTTTGAGCGATTGACTGGGGATCCAACGCGAACAAATTTTTCTGACGGTCAAATGTTCATGTAATGTTGAATGTATGCTGATCCCACTACTGCCTAAAGTTGTATCAATCTCACGATAGGTCACATGACGATCTTGCAATATCAATGGTTTCCGGAATAACAACTGATTTTGAACTACGACCTCGGTTGAATTCACCATACCATCGATAAACACTAGTCCTTGAAGGAACTTCATTGCCAAAAATTGAATTAAGTTCATCGATACACTGTTGTTGAGCTAATCCACTTCGAATGTTGTAAAAAATAATCGCACGAACATTTTCATGATTTAATTCCATTTTTTGGGCGAGATGAATCTCTTAAGTTACTGTAAACAACACAAATAGCGCTCGTATGTCTAAACGTTATGAGTACGTATAACCTCAAAAATGTCAAACTTTACGATGGAGCTGGCAGTTGCCGGATTGCAACAATAGGGTTTCCCAATCTGGAAATATAGAAGGCAACCTTCGCCAACAGCACCAAATACGCAGAAGTATTAATTCAAATGCAGCTTCCAACCGTTCAGAGGAGACGTTCCGTAGCAAATTCAATTTTCCAGCAGGATCTTGCTCCATGTCACACATCAACAAAATTGAAACAGTATTTTGCAAACACAAAATTGATATTCTGGTTTAGCCTGGTAACTTCCCTGGTCTTAGTCCAATTGAGAATCTGTGGGCAATTACCAAAGGAAGGCACCACAAACTAAGCTTATTGTGTCTATTATTGATATTTGGTTGCATGACGAAGAAATTAAAAATATATATGGGAATGACTTGTTCCATCAATGCCAAAAAGTGTCATCGCACTCATAAAAGCCAAGGGAGGCCATATAAAGTATTAAACTTGACCTTTATTATTTTTTGAATTAAAAATAAACTAAAAAATTCTGAAAATTTCGTTTTGCTGTTTTATCATTAGATACAGTTATTATATATTTCGAAGCTGTCAGTTTTTGTTTCAATTTTAACTCCAATCATAGCTCATAGCTCATAGCTATGTATGCTCACACATAGTCTGTAGCGGCCATTTTCTTGAAAAGATGTCGACTGCAGTTGCCTTATTTTAAGATGTAAAAGATTAAACCTCCTGATTTATTCTTGGATTTTCGAGTTTAACAGACATCGAAAGACTCGTTTGGCATTGGCATCTCTTAGGCAACTGAGTTGATGAAAATGATTCCTGCTTTTTATGACGTGCAACAAAACAAACGTTTTCCTCTTGATAAGAAGGGGTTCACGTCTATTGAAATGGACGACTGTGTAGTGTTTGTCCAGTAGAACTGTCATATTGTATAGCGAGCATATAAGTCTATCATCACTCTGTCTCACCAAATATACAAGCATTGCTAGTTCTCCTTGAATGTGGCAAAGAGTTTAATTTTATACCCTAGCCCAAAGTTTAAGACTTTTAAAAATGCATGTCCTTCTAGACAATTTATCCAAGGAAAGTTGTAAATAAAACTCTTGAAAATTCTCAGTCGTTTGCATATTTTCTACAAATTTATTTGTTAAACAATAAATTTAAAACTGGGTAAGGGATTCATTTTGTCTGCAGAAATAGACATTGTCGGTGGATTAATCTTTTCTGTGCCCACTTGATTTACATCTTCTTCGCCTGGACACTCATTCCAGGACTGCTTTTCCATTTTACCAAACATCACATAGAACAAATTACCAATAAATAATATCACAGCAATAACATTGAACACTATTCTCCACTGTGTCCGGTCGCCCTTTATGAAAGGAGAAAAAGTTAGTTACTGTTAATTTTCTCTTGTGTAAACAAGCGACTTACTTCATCTGAAACAATTATCCCGACTAATAGAGGTGAGAAGACGCCCACAGCATTCCCCAGTGTATTAGTTATTCCAAAGAGAATCCCCGCGTAGTTGGGCGCCAAATCAATGTGGTTCATACTGCTTCCGATCACTTGAGCAGCACACGCCGAAACTGCCACGATTAGCAAAGTGATGCTTGTCGTCACATTCTCAACGCTCACATATCCAAGGGCTGACAATGCTATCGCCGGAATCCAACAAGCTATGGAATTTATAATTTTTCGTACTACCTCCAGCCGGACGTCGTTCCCTTTAGTGAGCATGTCGGCGGCAATCAAAAATACGAAGGAGAGGATGAACATGAAGACATACGGAACAGCGGAATAAATAGCATTCATCTTAATTCCAAGTTTAAAAATCCCATGAATATATGTTGGCACTTGTTGCATAAGTGTGAAAAAACTGGCTGCAAGGCTGATCTTCACCACAATCAATGCCCAGAATGGTACAGAAGTAAAAATCGCCTTCCAAGGGACCGGCTTATTTCGAACGGATCTGCTGCCGGTGTCTTCCAGGGACAGTTGAATCTTCTTCTTTTCGGCTAGGGAGATTATCTTTGACTCACTTGGGCTGTTGGCTCCAAAATAAATCCACAAAAATGACCACAGTATTCCAAGAACGCCTGGTATGTAAAACATCCCTGGCCATCCGATGTCTGAAGCCGCCACCAATCCGCTAACAGCGAATCCCAACGTGGATCCAATATCCATCCCAGTTTGTGTAATACCACCAAGTCGGTTGCGTTCAGAAACTGGACACCATTTGGCTAGGTGTGAATAGAAGCAGGGAAACATTACCCCTTGGAAAATACCTTGCAGAACACGTAGAGCACAAAACAACTGCCATCCTCCATAAACGATGGCCGTCGGGGTCAGAATGCTCAATAGAGCCACTCCTAGTGTGCAGGCTAGGAGAAGTTGTTTTGCTCCGTACTGACTCGAGAGATATCCGCCCAAAAATTGAGTGCAAAGAGAACCCCAGAAGAAACTACTCAACATGTATGACTTTTCCTTTTCGCTCCAATCGAATTCCTAAAATTAATAATCGATTAGAAAGTGCATAAATTTGCAAAGAAATGCTTACCGGAAAGTCGGGATTTGTTGTATTTGCATTTGTCATAGCAACAATACCAACAGAGACATTAACGCGCATTTGTATGCCCAGTGTGCAGCAAGTAAACAGAAATAAGGCCTGAACATGACGAACTCCAAAGCGAGGTCCTGAAAAATTTTTCAAATGATTATCACACTCTAGATTTACAAACAAATAAAATTCAACAATGAACAATTGAATGAACTGAGAATGAGAAACAAATTTGTGCGATATGTACATGTTTAGTATAACAAGCCGATTTAATGTTAAACTAATAATAAAAACAGTGGGATTAGAGGGAATCCTGAATATTTCGTCCTCACGTGATTATGACTTAACGCGCTGTACAAAATTCCTTTCTAAGAAAATAACTTCCTGGAACACTGATCACTGACAGAAATTAAAAGAAATGCTTCAAATTTGTACAGAACAACTCCAAAAACTTTAAAAGGTGTGCACGAGCACGGAAAGCAAGAAAAACCTAATGTCAAGGTCACAGGTGATTTGCATGTGTATTCCAGCAGTTGTCTGAAGTCAAATATTTTATGGAAATGGTATTTCGTCTACCAATATGGGGTTGTTTTATTTGCGGGTGTGTTACAAATTCAGGCGGGACTAGTAACAAATAAAGATTCAGGAGGATGTAGGCTTTCGTTTAAAGGTATCATTCAAATAGTGTTTTGTATTTAATCTAATTTTAGTAATACTTTAATTTCTATCGTAGAAAAAAAGGAATTAGAAGGTTCTGTTCAATGAAAATTTAAAAAGTTAAATGGATTAAATGCACATACAGCTAGGATATTATAACAAAAGCAAAACGTTTTTGACAATCACATATATTATTACTTGTGGCCGCCGGCGTAGTGGGTGCGACGCTCACACGCCGAAAGTCTAGGTTCGATTCCCAGCTGAACACCTCGAATTTTTCACGGCACCACATCTTTCGAGCTGCTGACAACACTCAAGGATTAATAATTGTCTAAGAAAAAGCTTCTCAAAATGTCGCCATTCGGAGGCAGCAAAAAGCTGTAGGTCCCTTCTACTCGTGAAAGAACATTAGCGAGCACAATACGAGCAGCTGATGAGTAAGCTACGCCCTGGTCCCTTGTGGACTGAAGCGCCATATAATTATTATTTTTATATTATTACTCCTTTGAACTTTTTTATTTGGTTTAAATAACTGGAACTTTATTTTTATTTTTTAAATGAAAACATTAACGAATGCACCCTTTTCAAAACATCTGATATGTTCAAAAAATAAGGTGAAGTTTCATTTTTCTCAAAAATTGTTAGTTTTTCATCAATTTCTATTTTGTTGTGCCAAGGTTTCCTCCAATCCTCAAAGCAGTTATAATAAGCACTTTTTGCTATGCCCTTGAGCAATCGCCCTCTCAGCGATTTGGTTTGTATTTTCTCAACTGTCGTAGAATGCCGTCCTTCATTGGTCTCTTCAATCTTGAGAAAAGGATACAGTCGAGGGGCGCCAAACCTTGGTGGCTGAGGCACGATGTCCTTTTTTTTTTGCAAAAAATTACGAACAAAAAATGATGAGTGAGCACTATTGTGCATTATTGTGATACAGTCATGGATTGTTTTTTTACAATTCCGGACGTGTTCTTCGTATTTATTCTGGCACGCAGCGCATAACTTCAAGACAATGCTTTTTAATGAAAATACGACTAAGTGGTAAGCAGTTCTGATTCACTCCGACACGGTAATCGGAAAAAGAATCATTAAAGCCTTCATATTTGATCGGACTTGGCGTGCTTTGTTTTGGTCTTGACTCTTTTGGGATCTTCCATTGGGACAATAAGACTTCGGCTGCGATGTTATAATCATATATCAAGGATTATATATCAATATATCACCAGTTTTGAATCTCTTTAGCAAATCTGGATCGTTGACGTCACTCAACAATTCCTGAGCAATGATAATCCTTTTTTTTTTGTCAAAACCCAATAATTTTGGACCGAACTTTGCTGCCATATGCTTCATGCCCAAAATGTCCGAAAAAATTCTATGGCATCTTCAGCAACTTCTCTAAAAGAGATTCGAACCTTCTCCATAACAATTTTCACTTTCTCAACATTTTCATCGGTTGTTGATGTGCTGGGGCGTCCAGGCCGAGCTTCGTCATTCAAGTCTTTTCGACCTTCTTTATAAAGGTTGCACCACTTGCAAACATTTTTTTGACTTAGTATGCCACTGTCAACATTTCAAGTGTTTTTGAGAACTTAACTTCATTTTCACACGAAATTGAATGCAAATTTTTTGATTCGATTTTTACGACAGTAGGAAGTCGCTTAACACGCGAAACTTTAACATTTTGCCTCTCACAACCAAAATATCTAGTTGAAACTGTAAACATATGTTCGAGACGAGTGTACCAACATAACAAAATGAAAAAAAAACATAATCGAATGTACGTCGCCCGCGAAAATTGAGAACTCATCTTATGTTTTTTCAACAGACATTTAATATTATGCAGATTTTTACCTACTTTCGTACGAACCGAATTGGCAGTGTTATTCTTATTTATTTCTGAAATGTTGTCCGTTTCAGTTTACCAATCTATTCTCTATTAACTGTATGTAGCATTTATAAATCAGTAACAAATGCAAGTCTATCTCTTCAAACAAATTTTATCTCTTTAAACTACAAAAACTACAGAAATTGATGTCAAAAATAAAAAAAAAAATAAATTTCAGTCTTAAGCAAGGACTTCATGTCTCTTTATGTTTCAGGTAACGCTTGTATTTGTAACAATACGGCAAAAATGTTGGGCCCACTGATGCCATATTGTTTAAAACAATAATCTGTGTTTTTTTTTACTCCGGTGCGGTTATGCGCAAATCATTTACACGATAGAGTCTTTCCTTGGACAAAATCTCTAACATTGAGCAGTTGCTTCGATGCCTTTCTAATTAGAAAACTAGCATAAATGCAATTTAACGTAATTCTCCTACGAAAAGCAAGATTGTACATTTTACTTAGACGACAACAACGACGACAGCTTGCAAGCTTTTGCAAAACTCATCCCAAACTGGTAACTTGTCAACACATTTAGCGCCAGGAATTATTTATTGTGTACAATGAGTTTGGTTCACGTTCGATGATAAAACAGTGATTTAACGTACAAATCCTACTTTACCGTCTAATCAAATGTTGGCACTCAATTGAGAGTCTCGCAAATCCTTACAAATATTTATATTTTTATTACTACACAATAACCACCCCTGAATATATTTTGTATACTTGTTTTTGTTTGTTTGTATGAATTCAATTTGTTGTGCACAGATTGCTTTAAGAAAAAAGCAAAATATGCATTCTGCAGCCAAGCAAGTGCACACTTTATTAAAACGTCAGTTGCAGCGAAGCAAAACTTTTTACATATGATGTTCGCAAAAAGTATATGTGCCAAATATGCAGTGTTAGTCTTCTTGTCCACGCTGCGCAAATTCATTGCAAAGAGTTCAAATACGTTGCATAAACACCTTCACCTCTATTTAAACGAAACGGGTTGGAAAATTTCTCCAAGGCACCTGAGCACACGCGACTCCACCACCATGAGTATTGCAATCTATAACGAATCTTGGGTTCACTAAACTTCACACAATATCGACCATCCACAATATACATAAATTCAGTTGCAAAAAAAAAGTAAAAAGATCGATTTAAATTTACCCCGCTTGATAAGTGAAAACGACTTGATCGTCATCGTACCCCAATACTACAGGGTCCAGTATAAACAAAATTTTCGTTTCCGCAAAGATTCCCGGCGAATTAAACGCACTATGGATCACCGATTCGAGGGAAAAGCACTCACGAATTCCACACTTGATTTGAATCAAACAGCAAAACAAAGTCAAAGTGTGTAACCAGTCTAATGAGCCCAACAAACCGATCAGAGATACTACCGCAAAAGAAATGACCACAGCAGTTCTTGTCCCCTCTTGACCAACTAATGACTGTGCAAAGCCAATCTTTGCCAGTCTTCCTCCTCTCATCACAATTTGGCTCAAAAAGCAGCAAAGGTAACAGCAATGGCGATGAAGACTGTCCACACAGAGAATTGCTTGTGTGTCTCCTCCTGAGTGCGTGAGTTGGCTTAGGTCTACCATTTGTCGCGTGTGTTGCGATAGTCGGCACGCTCTTGTACTGTTAAACTGGGTGCAGTTTGCGACTAAATGAGCGAAATAAAAACCAACCAGATACGAACGATACGCTATTACAGACTGCGGTGAACATAGTAGAAAACCAGCCAAAAGCACATATAAGAGGCCTATGAGAGGCATTTAAAAATTTCATAATGGTCGTATACACTGAACGAAGGAGTGAGCGCCACTGGTGTGGGGATGCACGCAGATAGCAAGTGATAAGTGTGGTGAGGAAGACAGTGGTGGCTTGAGCCAAAAATAGAACCGTCCAGAAATAGATTTGACTTGTTTGCAACGTCCTTCTCTTGCTTTGGCTCACATATTCGAGATCTGTTTGTTGTTCTTGTGATTAAGGAGAAAGACTGGCTTTACTTGTATATTCTTCGGCAACTCTTAGTTCTTAGTAGCCAATGAGGACAAAAGGTGCACTTTCAGCCACAGGGAGTTTGGTGCATTTGCGAATCTCACAAAAGAAGAATTTTGTGCATTTCGCTTAACCGAATTTAAGATTGATCGCACCTGAGGCCTTTCCCAAAAGAAGGAAATCTTGTGTTACAACTTCTTTGCCTTAGCATTGGTTCGTACTTCACAGGCAAGTAGTCACGACCCAGTGGTAAGGCCACGGCCAAATATTCCGCTAAAACCCGTTTGTTCCCTTCTTCTCGGCGCTAAGAAGATTATATGTATTTTGGCACTACTTATGTAACTCACACAATTATATTTCTATCACCTGGCACCAGAGCAACTAAGGTCTCTCTGCAAAGCGAAAAAGTATTTTGAGGTTTGCTGTGAAATGGAAAATAGGTGAAGCGAGAGAATGCATCGAACGTCCATCATTCCGCCCACTTAAAATGCCGCATAAATACTTTCTACGATTTATCGGATTCGGGGGCAGTTTGTAGCATGTGACTGGTAGTGTCTGCTTGGAATGAGATTCGATTGCTTTCCGTGGATTTCCGTTTATTCCCGATTCACTCATCCACAGCAATGATGTGACATGCCGCAATGAATACGACGATCCACAGTTAAGTGAATCTCTGTCTGCACGCAGACTGTTCCGACTGACTGCAGTAGTGTAATGAGAGAATTTGGTGTGATTTGAGATTTGATTGGAATTTTTATCACGCAGTTTATGAGGCTTCTTTGTGGCGATTTACAGGTGGTCAACGAACATTATGCAGATTAATGGAAAATTTTGTTCATTTCGCCGGCTGTAGCGCGTGAATGGCGCTCTAGTGGTGTTACGTAGTCAGGCATTCATTAGTCTGACGTTTCTATTTGGCAAAATGTGGAGCAGTTCGGGTTGTGCCGCCAATTGATGTGTTTCCTGGACATAAGTAGCGGCGGCTTCGAGTAGTGCTCGTCTGCATGCAAATTTTTTTTTTATTTTCCATCCATGCATTTGTTGATTGATCAATGTGGCCTTTCCATTGATCAATTATGCTCGAATCGCAAAAATTCGAAAAGTAAACGTGAATCGCGCTAATTTCCTCTTGCTTTCTATAAATATCTCAACAAAACGTAGTTAATACAGATTCTGAGGCATTTGACGGGAACCATTTCATGGACTAGGTTCATTCTGTTATACTTTTGTTTTTTTATTTGTTTTTAAATAAGTTAGGCAATCTCGTTGAGAGTTGTTAGCAATCAATAGCGAAACAAACCTTTGCATGGGCATTCAAAACTCTGTCCGACAATATCTGCAGAAAGTAGCAAAAGTTGAAAGTTGAACATTGGAATGGATTACTACGTGTAATTTGAGCTTTCGATATAACGCACAGCAGATTAATGATTTCTTAATGAGAAAGGAAAACATTTTATTGAGAGAATAAGTGCTGCTTTGTAAAGGGTTTTTTTTAAAGGTGCTTCTGCACTTTTAAATAAATCAAAAAAGGATTACTTTGTATTACTCCGCATAAGTTAAATCATATGAACGATACCCACACCAATCGTACTCTTCTTTGTGGCAGCGTCCGGTTGATGGCCAAACAGCCCATGTCATTACTTTTAAATCGGGGTAAAAAATAAATATTAATAATGGTGCGATATTCATTTCCATTCACTGTAACGTGGCATCAACAACAAAACATATGGTCCATTGACACCTTCGGCATGTAAACTACACCAGAAACTGATTTATTTGGATGATGCCATGTGAAACACTTGTCGTTTACGATTATTTTGTGACACATTCATACAGCTAGAAATAAACCTAATCGCTGACGAGATATTTCGATAATTGGTTCAACGGCTTTAGTTCTTGATTTTGCACGGAAGTAGGCGAAGATTTTTTCGCAAAATTCGTCACAATCATGACACAGAGTTACCTAAATGTTGAAAACGTCTTGTGAGGGACTGGTTTGCGTACTTTCGGACGGAAGCACTAGTGGCAGTGATATTTCGATCACTACGCACGCTTCTCTGCCTCTTTGGCACTGAAAAACAATGTACCGAAAATGTAGATATTTTTTTTTACAAGACGCTGAAGTAGTGATCTGAAAGGCGAAAAGCTTGTGTGTACAACTTGGTTGACTAGCAAATGGTTTTTCATTTGTGTACAGCTCCATGATTTATGCCGCGACAGTCCACGGGGGCCAGGGCCTAGCTTACTCATCAGCTGCTCGTGTTATGCGCGCTACTGTTCTTTCACGAATAGAAGGGACCTACAGTTTTTTGCCGGCTCCGAACGGCGAAATTTGAGAAGCTTACTTAGACAGTTATTACTCTTTGAATGTTGTCGGCAGCTCGAAAGATTTGGTGCTGTGAAAAATTCGAGGTTGTTCAGCCAGGAATCGAAACCAGACCGTCACGGTGGCCACTCCATCATGATTTATGTATAATAAATGTGTGTGTGAAAATGTGAAAAATCTGAGAAAACAATTAAAAAATATGGAGTCGTCTACAAATCTTGTTAAAAAAAGGTTTGAGCTCTTGAAATTGCATTTTATAAAGCACGCCTCTCTCCCAAATTTTTTATTTTCTTTTTATATAACCTTTTTGGGCTCTGTTTATTTTACTACGGTGTCCTTATCACCTAACTGAGCTTATAAATTTGATGTTTTTTCGATGGTTAATATTTAAATCCTTCAGATTCATCTGGGGAAAACTTGGGCCTCAACCAACATGCCTCTCCAACCAGAACGATCTTTTGCTAGCTGTCTTTAATTGCGCACTCCAAAATGGCTGGCTCTGAAAAGAATCTTCACTGCCAGCCTTGCGCTGGTACACAGACACACAGACATTACTGCCATCCAGGAAGTGCGATGGGATGGGCCTGGTATAAGAACGATGAAAAACTGCGATATCTACTACAGAAGGCAGCGCTTATTCGGATGCGGATTTGTTGTTCGAGGCAGACATTCACAAAGGGACCTGGCGATTTCCTGATCAATCCACCGTCAACCAGAATGATCACTTTGCGATCGAAGTCAGACACTCCTCCAGTATTCTCGATGTCCGAACCTTCCCAGGTGCAAACATGGACTCGGATCATCACCTTGTTGTAGCCAAGGTAAGAACCCGGATATCGAGAGATCAGTCGAATTTTGTATAAAACATTTAAACTATTGTCTGTGTTTTGGAAATATTCTTAAAGACCACTGCAAAATTGTAAGTGTTTACATAAAACTCCAGCCAAGACCTCAAGTTTCCTGCGAAAGTCAATCTCATATTGTTTTGTTTAACTCAACAACTTGAAGTTAATGAAAACGTACACATACTGCAATTTGCCAAAAGAAAAGTTCCTGGGTAAAGTGTGAGCCTGCGACCTGTAGGTCCTCTCAACTCATGTTAAAATAACAGCACAACACGAGTGGATTCGTCCCTCATCGTGTATAGGGCCTTGACAAATAACGAACTTAAAGCAACTCGCAGCGTTTTTAATAACTACGTAGCGCTTAAAATACTTTTACTAGCGAAAAACGAATAAACTGCTCATAGTTGATTTCCACTTTCTCATCAGAATGCAACTGCACACAGGTGATCTCCACCTTGTCATTAGGGTTGTGTACGATTTTTTAATCTGAACAATAACCACGTGTAAGTTGGGACATTTTAAGCCAGCGTCCTACTATGATCAACGCAAACACATCAGAACTACTTTCATCGCGTCACCGTATCTATTTGACACATCCCATCAGGAAATCTTTGAATTCACGATGATGACCACTTTGTACTAGCTCTCACCTCAATCCATCACCGTGGGCGAAAACAAATAAATAGTCCAAGTGCTCTTCAGGACGCTTAGAAGCGTGTGTGTGGCCAGATAAGAGAAAGAATGGAGTTCAAGTCGACTCACTCGTTTTAAGTTCAAAAACAGGTTTCCACGGAAGTTTTTTTATTTATTCTGTGAGATTGCAATCAACACTTAATGAAAGTATTTCACGTGCGGTCTGTGGGCATCACTTAAAACTAACACTTTCCTACCTACGTCTATGTACACTTAGTTTAGAAAATCTTTTGAATTTCTTATCTACTTCACTTTTACTTCTTGAAATCTAACTTATAAGCTATCTTAATTACAACCTTAAAGAACTGTGTGTTCTCATTACGCTATTCTAGCTAACAGCAGGACATTTGCTTTCTGTTGTTAACACCAGTGTTATTGGGCTGGGCGGACTCGCAGCAGAATTTGAATTTGTTTCACTTTTCCGCCGTTCGACATCGTCGCGAGTCAGAAAGTCTTCGTCATTCCACGGCTGAGTTTTGGTTGTGCCCAAAAACACATACTGCAGGTTGCCCAGGAAAAAGATAACTGCTGAGATCATGAATATGGTTCGCCACTGATTCTTGTCAGTCTGAAAGTAAAGAATGGGACTTTTAGCGTTTAATGATCCTTTTTAGGACCAGGGTCAGTACTTACATCCTCAGTTACTATTACGCCGACGAAGAGCGGTGTCACCAGGGAAACACAGCTGCACGCAGTATTGATGATGCCCATAAGCATAGCCGCATGGTTCGGCGACAAATCGATCGCATTCAACCCGCTGCCGATAGTGACACCGGCATTAATGCCGACGGTGGCAGTAATCAGGGATATTGCGAGTGTTTCCTGATTTTTGTCAAGAAATCCGACAGCGATTAGTGCCGCTGTTGGTATCCACATGGCGACAGAGTTAATTGTTTTCCTCATGGTTGTGAGCTTCATAATTTTTTTCTTCACAAGAACGTCCGATATGATGAGATAAACGTAACACAGAATGAACATAGCTAAGTATGGCAGTCCTGAGAACAGAGCATTGCTCTTTATGTCCATATTTAAGACGCCATGCAAGTAGGATGGAATCTCTGCTTGAATGGTTGAATATCCCCAAGCTTCAGCCATGCGTACCACATTCAGGGACAAGAATGGAACGGAGGTCCAAATGGCTTTCCATGGGATTGGAATTTTTTTCTGAGTGATATCCGGTTTCTGCTGGGATACCAGTATGTACTTCTTCTCTTCTGGGCTGATGAACCTGGAGATAGTGGGGGTATTGTCGGCGAACAGCACCCACACAATGCACCAAGCCAGGCCCAGAGCTCCCGACACGTACGATATGCCTGGCCACCCAAGGTTTGACTGTGCAATCAGACCAGTCACAGTCATCGCAAGAATAGTTCCAATCTCCATGCCAGTGTGACTGAGAGCTCCAAGTCTAGTCCGTTCCTCAATTGGTGACCATTTTGCTAGATGCTCGTGTACACAGGGATAAAATGGCCCTTGGAACATTCCCTGCAGAACCCTGATTCCACAGTACGCCTGCCATCCGCCCCAGGGGATGCACGCGGGTGTAATTAAGCTCAAGACCGCAGAGCCAAGTGTTGAAATGAACATTGTGAATTTAGCTCCCAGCCTGCGACACATGTATCCTCCAGGGAACTGTGTTAGGATGTAGCCCCAGTAAAAACTGCTCAAGATGTATGACTTCTCCTTCTCTTGCCAGTCGTATTCCTAGAAAATGTATTCGGTTTAAAGGAAAATGTTTGCTTTTCTATTTCTTTTAAGGATTACCTCAAAGCTGGGATTAGTTGTTGCTGCATTTGTCATGGCCACCACTGCAACTGAAACATTCAGTCTTCCCATATAGTTCACGAGCAAGCAGAAAAACAGCAACAGTGTCTGCAAATGGCGAGCCCCTAGACGGGGTCCTGAAATAAGGAGATAATATGAAATCACCAAAACAAAATTTAACTGAAACTCAATTTAAAGGGAATCAATTTGGCTGAACTTAACACAGTTAAATGGATGTGCGAGTGTGTAGTGGCAGAAAACCGCTGTCATCGATGAATATTTGTTTGGAAATTAGCAACGCAGCAAATCTAACGCTTTCACGGTTGAATGTGCCATCAGCTGAAGTGTCACATAGCACTGATAGTTAGACAAACTTATACGAAAATCAATGGAATTCTTTCAATTTTGGAATGGAAAATGTTTTACAGTATATATAAAAAAGTATATTTTTGATTTGTAGCCTTGGTTGTTTTGGTTCTAAGAAATTTCAAACAAAGGCTTTGCATTGAAGAAAGTTTGTGTAATTTACTGTCTGCATTTCGACTGTGAAATTGCTTCTATTCCTAAGCCTAGTGCAAGTAGCTTCATTAGTTAAATGAGTTTTATTTCGAAGGTGCTAGGCTTTCGATTTGCTTCACGTGAATGTAAGAGTGGGAGTTTTTTGATAGACGGTACTTTTCAGGCAGTCACAGTGAGTAGCTGCTGAAGCACCAACAAAGTGTTGTTTTGCCAATACCATTTTTATCGTAAAACAAAACAGTCACTTGCAAATTTTTTAATTTTTATATTTTCTATGATGGCCAAACAGCAACTACACAGAGAATATAAGCGCGTAGTTACTAATTTAAAATTTGATACCAACACCTTTAGGGATTGATTTAAACGCGTTGAGGATGGCGCAGTTATTTGCATTTAACATCATCTGTTGGCTACCGTGGCGTAGAGAGTAGAGTGCGACACTCACACGCAGAAGGTCCAAGGTCGATTCCGGACTGAACACCTCGAATCATTCACGGCACCACCTCTTTCGAGCTGTTGACAACACTTAAAGAGTAAATACTGTCTAAAAAAAACTTCTCAAACTTCGCGGTTCGGAGATGGATAAAAACTGTAGGTCCCTTCTACTCGTGAGAGAACAGTAGCGCGCACAACACGTGTAGTTGATGAGCACGCAAGGCCCCGGCTCCGTATAGACTGTCACGCCATCCAATTATTATTATTATTAGTATCAAATGCAATATAACAAATTTTGCGAAAAATGCACACATCAATATCGTGATGCTTTGGTTGTACCGTCATTTCTTCACACTTATGCCGCGATTTTATGGGACGGCAAAACGGTACACGCCATCAGATGAAACATTCGTGTGTGAGCCACCGTTGGTACATGCTGTCCTCAACGTGTTAAGTATTCTGACATAAATGTCTCTTCTTGTGATCATAAGTTCTGATCGATGAGGATGAGAATGTATTTTATCAGATCATTGTACAGATGGAAAACCATTTGCTAGGCTAGGCTAGGAAAAGGAGCAAACTGAAATGTTATGGAGAAATTCACAAATTGTTTTGAACTGAATTTATATTCCGTGCGAAATGCCATTTTATTGCATTTCGCACGGAATATAAATTCATTTTGTCTATTTTTTTCTCCGCAAAGCCAGAAAAATAAATTAAGTATATTTGTTGCGCAAGCTAGGCTCTGATCCTCCTGCCGACTGTCGCACAATCCAATTATTTTTAAATTATGTATCGCGACGCTACCCAGCAAACTAGCGTCCCTTATTCTCAGCGCATATTCAGAAAGTGTGTAACTGCAACATAGATCAACTTAAACAGATGAAATGTTAAATTTTCTTTTTTTTTCAGGTTTCACAGTCGCAACTTTTTCGATTTATTGACAAAAGCCCGGAAGTATTAGCCATCGAGAAGAAGAAATAGAGATTTCATTGACCGTTATCAGCAATTAAATGTAATTTCACATCATTCTCTTTTTCTCACAGAAATTCACCAAATTCTGTAAGCCCACTTTACACTTTTCCTTTGGTCACCTTGTAGTCTAGTCTGCATCAGAGTTCACTAATTTTACGAATGTGTCAGCGTTTACTTTCCTTTTCACTTGGTACTTCATACTCGACTGTACAGTTTATAAGCCACTCTACCGCAATTTATAATATTTTCATTATCTAAAAAACGTTATATTGAACTCGAAAAAATTTTACTAAAAATTCCGTTGGCGATATAGAGCTTCAGATAGCGCGAGTCAGACTGATTTGGCGAGTAATCGTATTGCATGGGATTACGACCGAACACGATTAGTAGCCATGGGCTACTTTCAATGAATATAGCACTCCTTTCAATTCAATCCGCGAGGGAAGCTATTTTCAACTTACTGTGGAAAGAATTTACTCAGACTTGTACGTTTCATCGCTTATGTCACATGCGTAAAGACAAATACGCACTTAATTCAGTTTCAAATATTTTCCCGCAAATACCCCCAAACTCATTTTCGAAACTTCAAATAAATTTGCGAAATAGGTCCATCAACAGTAATTTATAATCTAGGTAAATACAATTTCAAATAGAACCAAACTCTAAACAGACCTTTTTCAATACCCTCCAATGCCATAGAGCTGCTTTACTGGGCAATGTTAATTTTTTAAGGTGTTTCCTGTCGACAACAAATGCGTACACGAATCAAATCACTAAAAACCAATTAAATAGTCTATATGATCAACAATTTGCACTCATTTTCAGGGTCCACAGAAATTCAAAAGTATAAATGATGTGTAATATGCGTCTTTTTGTAGAAGAAAAAGTAAACTCGGCTAGACGCCTCAGCGAACACAAAAGTTATTCCAATTCAATCAATCTGCAAATTGATTTATACGAGAGCTACTCGTATCAACGTGAACCGGTGAACGACTGAAGATTGTGGATGTCGCGGAAGAGTATCTATTATCATATCTTTGAGGCTTGATGCCACATTCGATTGGTTAGATATCGATCTTATCGTCGTGGGAGAGAACCTCACATAGACGAAAGTTTGACTCACCGCTCTGTAAAGAATCGAAACTCGTGAGTAACATCTTGTTGGCACATTGTTGCAAATAAGATCAAATCTCAAACCACAATCTGTACTACAAGCCACGGGAACAATCAGAGCTTTGGTATTTGGTGATACATTCGTCCCAATAGCAAATGTAAAGATGGTTGAAGCTTGTTTCATATCAACTTTTATTTTATTTACTCAAGTTAATTGTTCGTTTTGGAAAATACGTTAGATGGACTTTGGGTGATATTTCACTTCTGGAGTTATTTCCAAGACGGAAATATGGATGGCGCTTTAATTAGAGTCTATACCTGACGAGTCTCATCATCTTGTGATTGAAATTATGATTGATGAGATAATGAACGTAAGCTACGCATTAGCACTATTATTGAAATTGAAAACGTCTTCATTCATTGGCACTTTGCATGTGTAAAGTGTAAACAAGTAGGGACCTAATTCTAGATAATTGTTCAACCTAAAAAAAAATTGATCTTGGTACATGTGGCTAAAATTTAGTTTTATGCTTTTATATGCTTTACTGGCTTAATTAAAAAAATTGAAAATAAAAAACACGCAGTCTGTCTCTGTCACGCAATTAAGGCCAAACTTTAAAGATTCACTATTAATCACTTCGTTCTTTCGTGCTTTAATCATGCATATTTTGTTTTAAAGAAAGCA
The DNA here is from genome assembly GCA_955652365.1 of Eristalinus aeneus. NCBI lineage: Eukaryota > Metazoa > Arthropoda > Insecta > Diptera > Syrphidae > Eristalinus > Eristalinus aeneus. The sequence goes on from OY019133.1 coordinate 1,564,571, forward strand.
TTTACAACAATTTTTCGAATCTGAGCCATTGGGACAACGCATCAGAGGGCGGCCTTGGCGAAGGTGGCGCACACAAGCGGAAGATAACCTAAAACAACTTGGAATGTGCAACTGGAGGCAGCTGGCGTAAGATCGTGCTGGCTGGAGAAACACGTTGGTTGAAGCCCGGGTAAGTCCCGGACTGTAGCGCAACAAAAAGAAGAAGATGTTTCACTCCTTAAGTAAGCAATCTATAAATTGGATGGCGGCAGCTGGCGTAAGATGGTGCTGGCTGGAGAAACACGTTGGTTGAGGCCCAGGTAAGCCCCGAACTGCACAGCGCCACAAGAAGAAGAAAAAGAAGAAGTAAACAATCTATAAATTGGATGTGCTTTTATTGAAAATTGCCAAAAAAAATGATGTTGTTTTCGGTTCACTTTTCATTAACGCTTTAACAAAACTATTTGAAAAAACGAAACATGTATTTCCCGATTAAATACAAAAACAATAATTCTAATCATATTTATGTTGTATATCCCAACCGCTGCCAGTAGTATCTGAAATTGCAAATTGCGACTCATGCAAAAGACAACGCAGCTCTACATCAAATATCATAATCTGTTATGAGTCCTTAGCTTCTTCGTAGTCAAATTGATGTTGCAGGACACCTAGCAACATTCAAAAAAAATCGTTTAAAGCACTTTCGACATTTCTTTGATTTTGAATATAAGAGTTCACAAAATGTTCTAAACCTTCGTAAGAACTTGTCTTAATGCTTTTCGATTTCATAACTTATTCTTGCGTTGCTGAAACCAAGCAGCTTTCCATCCTCCGTATGCGTTTCACTTCAACACTAAGTCGGAAAGATAACACGCAGCAAAATGTTTAGATTTCCTAAAACGATTAAAGATATATTTCACCTCTTTTGTCCTGTGTTAGATACTTCTAAGACCCAGTGCTGTCTACTGTCACTCAAGAGATTTTAAAGTGACGAGCCCCTATTCTTCCATTGCTGAAGCCGAAAGACATTCCATTCTCGGCGTGTATCAAGTCAACACTAAGTTGGAACAATCACATATTTGAGATCACCAAAATGCAACGAAATGTCTAAGTGCAAGATATATTTCACTCCTTTTATTCTGTGCAAAAACAACTCTTGGTACCATAGTGGCGCTACGAAAAACAAACGAGAAATCCGTAGTTGACTGTTCTATAAGGCGTATATCCGCCCAAAGCTTGGGTATTATGCACCATTCTCGTCTGGAACTCCTAAGACCTGTTTACACCTACTAAATAGAATTCAACAGTGAGCGATAAAACATATTGGTAATGATAATGCTGTGAAGTCAATTGACTCGCTAGAACATCAACGTAATGTTGCGTCTTCATCACTCTTTTATAGTTATTTCAACAAAAAATGCTCTAATGTGTTAGCCAGCTACATTACCTGCATTTGTCGCAATATTCGACTCGCTAGGAATGCTCAGCAGTTCACCCTTAAGCCCACCTTTGGACGTACAGTTAACATCACTGTTACGTTCTTTAGCCGCCCCACATGAATATGAAATGCTCTTTCCAGCCCAATTTTCCCCTCTCATTACAATTCACAGGCATTTAAAGCCAATGTGCATCGGAACCTCTTTTCCTTCTCTTTCTCCATATTTTCGGCCAGTGCTGTGAATTAATTCGGTCACTTACAATCTATTTACTGATCGCCAATTATAAAAAAAATTATACTTCAAACCACACATTTATACACATGCAACATTATCATTATACAAATATGTATATACATAATACATAATATATCATTCAATGAGTCCCGGGCTGATGTATAGAGGGCGCCACTATGTTGATTTAACACTGCTTTTTGATGGCAAAAACTATCGGGCAAGCTTAGCAATGACTTGAAAAATGCTACGTGGACTCTGCTCCATCAAAAACAACTATTTGTCGATGGTATGCTGACTTTAAATGTGACCGTACAGACATCAACGATGCAGAGCGCTCTGGAAGGCCAATTGAGGTGGTCGTACTTGAAAACGTCAAAAAAGTACACAAAATCGTTTTGGAAAATTGCAAAGTGAAATTGCGTGGGATAGCTGATACCTTAAGGATGTCAGTAGGCAGTGTGTACACCATTTTGGACGTTTGTCCGTGAGAAAGCCTTTTTCGAAATGTGTGCCACGTTTACTCACAATGGACCAAAAACAGCAACGTATCGATGACTCTGCCAGTTGCTTGGTGCTGTTTCGCCAGAACAAGCAGGACTTTTTGCATCGGTATGTCACAATGTATGGAACATGAAGCCACACCACTACACTTTAGAGTCAAATCGGCAGTCAGATTCACAAATTCCCTTCAGAGTCAAATCGGCAGTCAGATCCACCAATTCACTTTAGAGTCAAATCGGCAATCAGTGGAATGGCAGCCGGTGAACCACGACCGAAGCACAAAAAAACACAGCTTTTGCTTTTAATTCAATTTCATATTGTTTTAAGTTAATATGATTCAAAACTCAGTTGTATGGTTAATTAAAAATAGATCACAGTGGCATCATACACATAACAAAATGTATGGTGTCGCACGCCTTAAAAGTAACTAACAGCATCCAGTTCTTAAGTCTTTGGTTGCATTGCAGCTTACATCATCCAGTTCTTAAATATACGTTCGCAATAAATGGACACTCTCTCTCGTTCTCATGTTCACCAAACTCTTTATACCTCTCGAACTTATTCAGCATGGTCATAAATGAAGATGCTTGAACCAGTAATCATTTTCGTAAATGAAAATTTTTGATTTTAAAAACAACTTTGGTCTGGATGTATGAAGTAAGTAATATGATGCTTCAACCAGCATAACCTAACGCTCGGACTGTTCCAAATGAGTGCCTCAAAAAAGTGCTCGTAATAAGAGTTTTATTATCTTTTGTAGAGTGGAAAAGAAGTAGGTTAATTCCAAAGATTGATATTGCAGTAAACAACATCCGCCTGCACTAACTATCGATTAATGTTATTCACGACTCTAATTATGATCGAATTATGATCGTTGTTGAATTAAATAAAATTCAGCACAGCACCTTTCAGTTGGAATCAAATCTGAAACAACGTTGGTATCATATTCAAGCCACCTTTATAAGAACGTATTTCATTCAACGAAGCGAATGTTGCTTTGGGTATTAATTAATAATTCCTCTAACATAAGATTGTAACTAAGTGAAACAATAAATGCATGCCATGCAAGATGCTACCGGATGTTGGGAAGCACAACCGACGATATGCAGATTGGCTTGGACAAAAATCAAGAAAAGCGTGACTTCGGCAATCGAGTATCTTATTACTTCATAGTAATAGTACTTTCATATCGAGTACTTTCTGACTGCATCCGGATGCAAGCAAAATAAGGTGCAAAAATGCAACACTAAACAGGCCTCAATCATACTTTTTTCAAACATTTTTAAGGCCACACTTTTTCCCAAAAGGATCTAATATTTGTTAATAGACAATTACACATACATGCAGTATTGAGATCATAACTACAACTTCATGTAAATGACGCACCTTTCATTATATACCTGTATGACGCCCTAAAGTCACTTTCTGGCACAATGATCTCGGGTCATTTACTCGCGTCTAACACCCGAGTAGACATCATCGAAAATGTCTCATAGACAATCGTTATGCAACACTATATTCACTTGAGTAGAATTATATTTAATTTTGTTTTTATTTCACTCGGTGGTAATAAATGATCAAAGTAGCCCCGCGTTTAGGCGAATACTGTTCAGTTTCTGTGAAGACACAACATCAACACCTCTATTCGATCAGCATCTGCCCATACAGCCCATTGTGATGACTGATGAAACAGCGCTGAATGATTTTCTTTATCGTGACTTAGACAATATAAAAGTCGAAAAGTGAAAGCCTTCGCGGAAAACTGTGCAAATAACGTCCACCGTCCGTCAGACAATTGAATAAATAACTAGAAATTCAGCGAGTCGGGCAATTTGTTGCGAAGCTTTATGTCGATTCTTTGAGGTAGACTCTTCTAAGTTGACTAGGCAACATATGTAGAAGTTGCATTTCAGCTGTAACAGATACAACATTAGTGTGTATGAAGATTGCAGAAAGAAATGCTCATAGAAAATGAATGCTGATTTAATTTAAATCTAAGCCTATAAGAGAGAGAATATGTTTTTAGGACTCTTGACCTAATTTCTCAGTCGAGCTTTATTTCACACACAATCAATGTAGGAAGTAATTTGGCTTCTGTCTACGGACCTGATGCGAATATAAAAGATTTCAAGTGAACTTGGACTTGTTTCAAGCGTTTATGGTTCTCATACTGTGTCCAAATGTGATACGTTTAAGCATTTAATTTAGTGGTGCGCTTGCATTAGTGGATTGAAGATGCATTGAAGAACAGTAACTGAATGATTTTTTTATACAGAATTTATACCACTTTTGGCTGTTCGTGTTTTAATTTTCCTTCGCACGTAACTAATAGTTACGCTATCCACGCACAGTGTGCTCATTCTGAAACGGATATTTGGTTCTGTTCTGTTTTAAAAAAAAAAAAGTATGTCATACAATTTTTTGTCTGATTTATGCCAGTGAAGAAGAATTCTCTATATTTATAGAGATATATATAATTTATGGTCATTAATTATGATCTTGCTCACATTGTCATATTTCCTCCAATTGGTAATTATTTCAAAGTGCAAATAGCAACAAAATTCAAATTTTCATATGATCCCGGAAAAATTTGAGTAGGGAAAGTTTAAGATTTGAAAATATTATAGTCTTAAGGATAAAATAAACTTAATAATAATAATTATTGGCGCGACAGTCCACAGGGGGACCAGGGCCTAGCTTGCTCATCACCTACTCGTGTTGTGCGCTCTACTGTTCTCTCACGAGTAGAAGGGACCTACAGTTGTTTGCCTACCCCAAACGGCGAAATTTTAGAAGCTTTCTTAGACAGTTGTTTTTCTTTGAGTGTTGTCAGCAGCTCGAAAGAGGGGGTGCCGTGAAAAATTCGAGGTGTTCAGCCGAGAATCGAACCTGGACCCTTCGGCGTGTGAGTGTCGCACTCTACCCACTACGCGACCGACTCTACCCACACGGCGACCACTAATAAACTTAATCTAGGAAAAAATGAGCCGCCTTCAAAATGATTGAAATCTGAGACTACATACGAGTATGTGATATATCCTTTAAGAACTTTTATAAATAATTAAGAAGTAAGGCAATAACACCGAATCTCTATAAACAAGTAAACTTATGTACAACCATTGTAAAATTGCTGCCACAATAAACAAATGCAAATACAAAAACAAAAATGATTTAAACGATCATATTTTAAAAATATAACTGATTTTCTTTATAACATGATATTTCTTACACACAGTTCAGCTGCTGTTGAAAGAAGATTTAGCCATCCATCCATCCATCCGAACAATCAATTCAGATCTTTAAGGTGTCAGCTATCTCACGCATGTTCACTTTGCGGTTTTCGAAAACAGATTTTCGATATTGTGAACTTTTTTGATGTTTTTAGTTGTTACCACCTCATTTGGGCTACCAGAGCGTTCAGCATCGTTGGTGTCTGTACGGCCACGTTTAAGGCAGCATACCTCCGACAAATAGTTGTTTTTGATGTGTAATATTGATGATGTAATACTTTTCACACACACGAAATTTTCTGTTTTAAATTTTTGTAAGTGGCGCTCCCTTTATGTCAGTCCCGGGACTTATGGAGTGATGTGTGATGATGACTGAACAATGTATTTGTAGAAAAGTTGCCCAAATTGACAAATCGAAAAGGGTTTGTATTCCATCACAACTATGCAAGACCACGCACATTATTAGCCACTCGGCAAAAACTAGAAACTAGAGCTTGGTTGGGATGTTTTACCACCTCCACCATATAGTCCTAACCTTGCGCCATCTGATTACTTTTTATTTCGATTTTTGCAAAACTCCTTGAATGGCAAAAATTTCAATAACGATGATGTCAAATCGAACCTGGTTCAGTTTTTTTTTCTGATAAGAAGCAGAAGTTTTATGAACGTGGAATTACAAAGCTACTTGAAAGATGGCTCAAAATGAGCAATACACTACAAATAAATTTTTTTTTTCCGATCTTTCCACTGATGTCTGTCTGCTTTGCCTGCGGACATTTCGCAATCTCCGTGGAATTTCAGTTCGTATTAGAAGCGACAGTAGTACCAATTTTGTCAGTGCCCAACGAAAACCACTATAAGAATCCAGACTCTTTGACACCGATTGCCTACAAAATGAACTATCGTCTAGAGGAATTGAATGGAAATTTAACTGCCCGCTAGACCCTAGTGAAGGTGGCGCTTGGAAACATATGATGCAATCCGTCAAGAAAGTCCTTTCAGTAACGTTACGCGAGGTGGCACCATGGGTTGAAACCCTACGAAGTCATTTGATTGAAGATGAAAACATAGTCAATTCGAGACCTCTCACCAAATACCACTTACGTCCGAAGCAGATTAACTACTTACTCCAAATCGCTTCTTTATTGGTTGTACAAATTCGACCCAGACGCCTAACCTTGTTGACACACAGATCTGTAGCGACAAACAGTGGCAAATATTACAAGAGCTTAAGAAAAGGTTCTGGAAGCATGGGCTCTGAAGTATTTGCCAACGCCCACACGAAGGTCCAAATGGCGCTAAATGGACCCTCCTCTCAAAACAGACGATCTTGTTTTAATTTGCAATGGCGCTTTACCGCATATTAAGTGGCAACGTGGAAGAATCGTTAAGGTATACCCAGGGAAAGATGGTCAAGTAATGAGTGTATATGTACAAACACCGAAGGGAGAACCACGAGGTCCTGCTTCCAAACTGGCCGTGCTGGACATTAGTGGTGAATCTCTTTGAGATTTCACGGAAGGTGGAATGTCGTCGATACTGTTTTAGCGGATAAATGGAGTTCTAATAGAAAAGAAGTCCGCCTCTGATTGGCTGGCGAATGAGAAGTGTTTTATAAATATATAAACTGGAAGATAGGCTACGCAAAAATATGTAGCAATTAAAACTTTATAAGTGCCTACCCTCCTAAATAATATAAAAAGTTAAAAAATAAAAATTAGTACAAAAATATTTATTTCCAGCTTTGACTTATTGCTCATAATTTTTTTATTCGATTTTTGCCGATCTTTTACATGTATACTGTTTTGTTGTTCACCTTTCAACTATATACCCAATAACCAAAACTGTGATTCACCCGTTTGGTGCTTTAAGCTACTTGATTTATATTGAATGAGTTTCATTTTTTTCAATACATCCAAAAAATGAAAACCTTATATTTCTTTACTTATACAAATTTACGGTTTAAGGGAAATATTATACATAAGGCTAAATGAAAGGTCTACGACAAGAGAGTTCTTTCTTTTCCTTGTCACCAGTATTTTCAATGTTCGTCAGAACGTCTGTTACAGAGCTCTTGCAGGTTCTATTGTTCGACGGTTAATGTAAAATATAAACGGTACTGTAAGTCTGTCTTGTATAAGTCCGTGTTTGATCATTTGAAGGCAGTCTTCAAGGGGATGAGGGTGTTTATTTGAGGAAGAGATAACATTTCCGATCGAGTAAATTTCTTGTAGATTATTACCACCAAAATGTTTCTTTTTGTAGTTTTGTCTTATTTATATACTTTCAGTTGAATTTTCTTTTATTAGAAGAATTTTGTTTTGTAAATGTTAAGGCAAACTATTCTAGCCAACAAGCCAAATTTGTTCCAACAATCTGGAACTAAGGCGCAACACTTTTGATCATGAGAGGGTCATAAGGCATTTAATGTTGAACGCCGCGATGAATACGCTTTTGAGAAACATTTTTTTTTAAATGCGAAGATAACCTACGGTATATATTTATCTACTAGCATATATGTCAACTTTCTTTTTGAATGTTACAAACTAGTGATGTATTTCCTTATTCCTTTTGTAAACTTTATATCGGTCGGTAAAACCTTCTGCTTTCATTGTTCTAACGTCTTGAGATTCAGAGTCAATTGCCTTTTTTTGAGCAATTGACAAATTGTGTGGGATCCAACGCGAATAAATTTTTTCGACTGTCAAATGTTCATGCAATATTGAATGTATGCTGGTCCCACTAATGCCTAAGATTGTCTCAATCTCACGATAGGTCACATGACGATCTTGCAATATCAGTTGGCGCACAGCATCAATGTTTCCGGAACAACAACTGATTTTGGACGACCTTCACGAAATTCGTCTTGGAGGGAACTACGACCTCGGTTGAATTCATTATACCATCGATAAACACTGGTCTCATCGCCAAAAATTGAACTAAGATCATCGATGCACTGTTGTTGAGTTAATTCACGATTTAATTCCATTTTTTGGGTGAGATGAATCCCTTAAGTTACTGTAAACAACACAAATAGCGCTCGTATGTAAAAACGTTCTGAATAAGTATAACCTCAAATATGTCAAACTTTACGATAGACCTGGCAGTTGCCAGATTGCAACACTAGGGTTGCCCAATCCCGAAATATAAAAGGCAACCTTCGTATTATTATTATTGTATATGGCATATGAAGATTCTCTGCAATTTCAAGTGTTGTATTTTGACGATTCGAATCGACAATTGCTTTGATTTGGTCGCTATCAGCTTGTTGTGTTTTTCATCTTTGAAAAACAACTTCACCAGAACAAAACTTGATAAACCAATTTTAACACCCCCGTTTCTTTAAAACTTCGTCACCATAAAAAACAAATAATTTCTTGTGAGCTTGCGTTTTTTCATTTCCGGGAATCGAAAATGGTTAATTTTGGTTTTCCATATGTCAACAGACGCCAAACAAAAACTACACAACCGATTGAAATTTGTTTCTTCTGACTGACAGTTGAAGTTGCATCAATTATATTACAGAATGTATTTGACATTTCGGTTACGACAGCAAACCAAATAACTCCCCTAAAGTCAGTTAATAGCTGTTTCTAAGCAGAATGTAACAAATCCATAACAACAATCATTTATTTACACAATATTTACACAATAGGGTCTTTAAATGTGAAAAGAACCACGTAAAGACTAATTCTCTCTTGACATAATTCAAACATATGTTTAACTTTCGGAACCCTAAAAACTATATTAATTCTACTTCAATAATGTCTTTAAAGCTTAATTTGTTGGAACAATCTTTTCTTTCTTGTCCTTGTTTTTTCCTTCTTCGGTGTCCTTAAGCATAAATTCTTCATTGTCCCATTCTTGAGTGCTTGTAGTGCCGAGGAAGAGGTATTGCAAATTTCCCAAAAAGAAGAAAGCCGCTCCGATGAGGAACACTATTTGCCACTGAGATCGCTGGGTCTAGAACATCGAAAGAATTTTAAAAGAAGAAAGAAAAATGACTGAGAAAATTCAAACCTCATCCCACACAACAATCCCAGCAACAATGGGCGTTAAAATGGGAATACAATTTGCGATGCCGTTGATAATTCCCATGAGTATTCCAGCGTGATTCGGCGACAAGTCAATTGTGTTTAGAGAACTTCCAATTGTTTGACCACCATTCAATCCCACATTGAGTGTCATAAATGTGATGGCCAATGTCTTCTGCGTTTCGTCGAGGAACCCAATACCAACGAATAACGCTGCTGGCACCCACATGGCGATGGTGTTCATAGTCTTGCGGACTGCATTCAGTGACAACCACTTATTAGCCAGTATGAGCTCCGCTGTTACGAGGTAAATATTCGACAGCACCCACATCGCAATGTACGGCAATGCAGAGTACAATGCATTTGACTTTATATTCATTTTTAACACTCCATGCAGGTACGCAGGAATCTCAGCCTGCATTGTAGTGAATCCCCAGGCTTCTCCGATTCTGACAGTTAGCAATGACAGAAACGGGATGGATGTAAAGATCGCTTTCCAGGGAATTGGAATTTTCTTTTCTAGGTCCTTGCCTCCAGTCATTTGTGAATTCAGGATATATCTTCTCTCCTCTTCTGTTATAAAACGTGCCACCGATGGGCTATTATCTGCGAAGATCATCCACAATACAGAAAACCCGATTCCTATACCACCAAAGACGTAAGATATCCCTGGCCAGCCTAAATCTGAGTCGGCTATTATGCCGGTTATACCCATTGCAAGAATTGTCCCGCATTCGATGCCCGTATGACTAAGGCCGCCCAGTCTTGTCCTTTCTTCAATTGGTGACCACTTGGCCAGATGCTCATGGATGCAGGGAAATAGGATTCCTTGAAACAGTCCTTGGCAGATTCGAATTCCACAGTACGCCTTCCATTCGCCCAAGGAAATACAAAATGGAATGATAACACTTAGGGCTGAAGATCCAAGACAGGATATCAACAGACTGATTTTGACACCCAGTTTTCGAGCCATGTACCCGCCTGGGAACTGGGTGATTATGTATCCCCAATAGAAACTGCTTATCACATACGATCTTTGCTTCTCATCCCAGTCGTATTCCTAGAACGCGAAAATTGTTAAACATTTATAAACAAAATCGAGCACATACATACCACAAAATTGGGGTTGGATGTCGCTGCATTTGTAATGGCAACTAATGACAGGGCAACATTCAACCTTCCACCATAGGTGATAACGATTGAAAGGAATAACAAAAATGTCTGCAAATGACGGGCGCCAAGCCATGGACCTGAAAAGAAAATTAAATGTGTACATCAGAACAGAACACATAAAGCAATAAAAGCATCCTAGGTTCAAGCTGGTCAATACTGTATTTACCACGTGTGTTATGATTGTGCATTGCTCAGTTCAGCAGGCAAACACTCGTCTTTTCTTTTTATCTCACCTGTCTGGGTTTTATTGTAACAAACGTGCTAAAATGTATTATTTTTTGTTTTTTTTTTTTAATTATTTTAAATGTTCCAGAAATATGGAACGTGCTGTTTAAGTATTTTGCGTTTTCTGTGCACATTCATCACAAACTATACGTGTCCAGTAGATGTCAAGTAATGTAATAAGTGATATGTAACCATCTGCGGGCACCCTGCAAGCCATTGGGATATCGTTTAGACGAATGTTACAATTGCTAACTTATTCTGTTCAAGTCAAATTGACCCAGACCGAGCAGAGGGTTTTGAAAAGTACTCAATGCACCTACTTAAGCGATAATATAAACAGTATGTCATTGTTGTTTAAGGGAGTGCGGTGGGGCAGTACGTACGATCCAATGAAAACCATTGGCGAATAATTGCAGATGTTTTGAAAGAAACCTGACTTTCAGAAAGAAAAATTGCAGATACGAAGCATTCCGCTATATTCTGTTAAGACACGAATGAAGTTCACAAATCCAAACTATAAGGCATTTCAGGAGATTTAGGCTTCGTGCCTTCGTGCCAAGTTTGAAAGTAGAGATTAAAAACCAATTTTCCGGTTAAGCTTTTGCGATACGAAAAACAACTTCAAAATCGTGTCGAACAGCGATATTATCAAAAAATACCTCACCTACCTTACTCATTTTCAAATGTTTTATTACATTACAAGTCATTTTGTTAAAAGGCTTTAGTTAGAGACCGTCTGCTATCAGAGTAATAATTTGTTCGAAAGACAAATCACATTGGCATGTGCAGGAAGAGTTATTTTACAACGGAATTCTTAGTCTTTTATTTTCCGAGTTTAAACTGGAACAAAGTGTGCAGCACATTTGAATACAGAGTGGTGAGCGCTTTTTGTTTTGGGAAGTTTCGTCGGTGCGACTTATCATTTAAAACGAAAAACAAGATGAAACTAGAAATTACAAGAAATTGTGTTTTTTCAGGCCACGGAAGTCCAAGATAGACCAGATCTTCACTTTACGGCAGTTCCTGGAAAAGACTCAAGATGTACAAATTGAAACTCACCATCTATTCGTCGATTTTAATGTCGCAAATGACAGTGTGCATAGAGACGAGCTATACAGTGTCATATCTAGTTTTGGCATTGCTACCAAACTCGTCAGATCAGAAAACTCTCGCTGCTACGTCAAGTTAGGTAGCGAACTAACCGACAACTTGAATGTCAAAAAACATTTTAGACAAGCCGACGCACTGTCATGTGACTTCTTTAACATCAGTCTTGAGAAGATCGTGCGTGACTCACAAGTCAACATCAGAGGCACGATTTTCCAAAAGTCATTTCAGTTGCTTGCTTTTTTTTTGTTTTGCTAGCTTATTGACGTGATTGGACGAACTCAATAAGGCTTTTGCTGGTATTGAAACGGAAGCGGATGACATTGACGTAATTGGACGATAACAGCGAGTCTACTTTGTTGGCATTGAAGCGTAAGCGGGTTAAATGGGTCTGGAGATTAATGAGGGCAAAACGCCATCAAGAAAAGACACACAACATCAACGTCTCGAACAGAGTGTCACACTTCGCAGCACAAACTTCTGATAGTCAAGGACTTCGTCTAAGAACATCCTCAGTAATGAAATCATAATCAGAATCACTCTTGCCAATCGCTGTTTCTGCGGGCTCTAGAGGTTATTCAAAAACAAAGCCCTCTCTCGAAGGGCTAAGCTCGCCTTATGTAACAGCTTAACCATCTCAGTCGTACTTTATGACGCGAAAGCTTGGACGTTACTAAAAGCGGATGAGGAAGCCTTTAGTTTTTCGAGAGAAAAGTTTTGCGTGCAATTTTTGGTCCTGATTGCTTTGATGACATCTGGAGGAGTAGATTTAACGACGAACTCTATGGGCTGTACATCGACATGCGCCTGTTCAAGCGTGCGCCTGGTCAAGCCATGTAGAGCATATGGACACCACTACTTCGGACCAAAAAGTTTTCGAATCTATGCCATTGGGACAATACAACAGAGCAGAAAAGAACCAAGCGGAAAAGAACCAAAACAACTTGGAGTGCGCAACTGGAGGCCGCTGGGAAAAGATTGTCCTGGAGAGGCATATTGATTGAGGCCCAGGTCCACCCCATACTTAAGCGTGGGAGAATATCAGCAACGCATTGACACAAATTTTAAAAAGAGCAAATTAAAAACATCAATAAGTAGATAATAATAATTAATAATTGTTGGTGTGACAGTCCACAGGGCGGCCAGGGCCTAGTTTGCTCATCAATTACTCGTGTAGTGCGTGCTGTAGGTCCCTTCTACTCGTAATAGAATAGTCTCACGAGTAGAAGGGACCTACAGTTTTTTGCCGACTCCGAACAGCAAAGTTTGAGAAGCTTTCTTAGACAGTTATTACTGTTTGAGTGTTGCGATTTTTAAAAAAATTGAAAAAACAGAATTTCATGTGTTGATTAAACACCGCTTTTGATAGGAAAAAAAGCTCAGCAATATCTTGAAAAGTATAACAGGAACTCTGCTTCATTGAGAACAACTATTTGTCGGTGGTATGCTGACTTTAAACGTGGCCCTACAGACACCAACGATGCTGAACGCTCTGGAAGGCCAATTGAAGTGGTTACACCTGAAAACGTCAAAAAAGTACACAAAATAGTTTTGGAACACCGCGAAGTGAAATTGCGTGAAATAGCTGACACCTTAAATATATCAGCAAGCAGCGTGTACCCTATTTTGAATGAAAATTTGTCCATGAAAAAGCGGTTTTCCAAATGGGTGCCGCGTTTGCTCTCAATGGACCAAAAACAACAACTTATCGATGAGTCGATGAGAGCTGTTTGGAGCTCTTTCGCCAGAATAAACAGGACTTTTGGCATCTGTATGTCGCAATGGATGAAACATGGCTCCACTAATACACTCCAGAGTTAAATCGGCAGTCAGCGGAGTGGACAGCAGCCGGTGAACCACGACCAAGGCATCCAAAAACACAGACTTCGGCTGGCAAAGTTATGGCATCCGTATGTTGGGATACGCACGGAATTTTATTCATTGATTGTCTTGAGAAAGGCAAAATGATTAACAGCGAATGCTATGTGGCATTATTGGTGCCTTTGAACGGTCCCATATGAAGAACAAAAAAATTGTCTTTCACCAAAACAATGCACCGTGGCATAATTTGGCTATAATGGCCAAATTGCACGAATTGAGCTTTGAATTGCTTCCGCACCTACCGCATTCTCCAAATCTGATCCCCCGCTGCTTCTACCTCTTTTCAGACCTCATCGCCAAAAGTGAAGTCTATTTTGAGGCCAAAGATCATTCTATAAAACAGGTATCGAAATGTTAGAGCGGCTTTGGACTCTTTAAGGAATCTATGTCGATGAATAAAGTCGAATTTTATCTAGAAAATCTATTTTTATTGTCTTGTCTCGGGACTTATTGTTAACTCTATTCTGAAGGAAATGCTTTCTTCACATACTTCATATTGCGCTGCCATGAGTATTCACCAATCTGTCAGTAATCAAAATTAATAATAAAAATAACTGGGTGGTGCGATAGTCCATAGGGGGACAGGGCTTAGCTTTCTCATCAACTTCTCGTGTTGTGCGTGCTACTGTTCTCTCACGAGCAGAAGGGACCTGCAGTTTTTTTGCGATTTCGAACGGCGAAGTTTGAGAAGCTTTTTCTTAGACAGTAATTACTTTTTGAGTGTTGTCAGCAGCATGAAAAATTCAAGGTGTTCAGCCGGGAATCGAATCTGGGCCTGACGTGTGAATGTCGCACTCTACCCACTACGCCACGGCGGCAATCAAAATTAGCATAGTCAAACAATCTCCGTACAACAGCAATAATTTTTTTTTCAATTTTTTAAAATATGGAATTGGAGTTATCCAAACTATTTGAAAAGTACCAGCATTGAAAAAGGGGACATAAGCAAGTGATTTATCAACAAAATACGTAACGTTTTATATGAAGAACTTATTTCAGTTATAATTTGCCTGTTGCTTGTTTTCAGTTGCCGTTTTCATCGCTTTGGGTAAACCTAAAATGTGGCCATCAACCTTGCTTTACCAATTACAACACACTGAGTTTTTGTACCATTACAACACTTAAATGCAATCTTTGCAGAAACTTTTAAGTCTCACTTTATTGTTTTCTTTAAAATTCACAACGGTATCCTTTGGTCATGTACAATTTAGTGTTGTTTCAAACGATAAGAGAAAATGTGCTTTCAACAGAGTTTCAACAGGCATTTAAGTTCTATTATTGCACATTACTATTTGTGCATTACTGATAAAAAATAAATTCTCCTCTAGGGAAAGTGTACATAAAAGATCACTGAATAAGTCCCGACACATATTGTATATGGGGCGCCGCTGATAAAAATTATTAATTTAATATTTTTTTTTGTTAGTGGCGCCTCCTATATGTCCCGCGACTTATTAAATGATGTGTTACATATCCTTAAGGAATGCTAAAATGAGCAAAAGTAAACATAGAATTATTGATTGCCATTCAACAGGAAGTTTGCTTTATTCGAATGTCAATGAGTTTGAGTAAATCTCCGAGAATTATGTAAGTTTCCAAGTCACATAAAAAAGCGAACATTATAGGATTCGACTGCGTTTTTTCATGGGTTATGAGCTCTTTGAACGGAAGGCTTTCTCTATTGAAAGCCATATCATCAAATTTAAGGTTACATTTGAGACTTCAACGCATAGTTTTCCTTCTTTATTTTTTTACTTCTTAAGTTGTTTAAATCCACAATCCATAACGCGAAATCTGCATTTCTATTAAATATTTCATAGCGGACCCTATTCCATTGCATATCCTTATTGACATATTTCAAATGTTTAATGCCGACATTTTAAGTTCATTGATTATGACTTCAAAATGTTTATGGCGAGAATGAGAAGCCCAGATCGGAATTCCCCTAATCATAATAAAGATTTCCAAAATGTGAACAATTCGTGCAAACCCAATCTAGTGTACTAAACACCACTTATTACTCCATGACGCTTTAAAAAGCAATTAGGTCGTAAATGTGAGTCTACTTATAGCAATTCGTGCAGTTGGTGGACTATTAATAATTTCCAACACTAATATCGTTTTTGGTTCTTGGATTTCGATTTCGTTGGACAGGGCTATACCTCAATTGCAAATACAACTTGTTTATGGACTTCACTCGCCAAACTAACGTCAGAAACTTTTTACCGAGAAAACATTTTGTTTTCACTGCTTCAAAACAAGACAATTAAAAATGCAACACGAATGAATCAGGTTACTGAACATATAAACACGACAACACTAAGTATTAAAGTAGTAAAAAACTTGTTGCTCTAATTTTAAGTTTGTAAAGAACGAAAAAAGGCATAATAATCCACAACATTTCTTAAAACGAAAATATCCCGAAATTACTGGGTTACCAGTCATTTATTATACACTTATTTTGATGATCAAATTCACTCGTTTTAAACCAACCTTTATTTATTTCAGTGCCTGTCATAGCAGCCGACACTTTTTTACTTTTTGTTTTTAAATAAATATTTAGCAGCCGTTTCGTTGCATTTCACTACACAAAGTACAACATTCGTTCAACAGATTACCCGATTCGCGACGCAAACATTTCGTTACAAGATCTGCAGTTCAACTAAACATTTTCTCCCCGTTTCTTTTCACATTTATATCACTCGTATAACACTTGTATACAAACACCTATTGACTGGAGATTAAACCCATTTAAAATAAAGTTTATTGGCTAAGAATTGCTTAACGACTAATACGAGGCAGAAGTAGACCTGACAAACTAGGCGACAAACAATATCTTTATAGAGGCATTTAACTCTCTGTGATATGATCTTGCAAGTTACTCTCGTGAGTTTTACATATAGGTGTACAATTTTTTATGAAAACAAAAACAAACTACGATGTTTAGCATGAACTTAGTATACAGTCGCTTGTGTTTTTATTCAGACACCCAACACATAAATGGTTTGTTGAACAAATTTTTTTCGTTTTCCTTCAACTTAAGTTTGATACACTAATTCACTGGCTTCAATCTGCATTGCCGTCTACTCAGCGGTCGCCGCATACTTTCCTGGTGATCATCGACATACGTGAAACGAATATTTAATGAACTCATCGAATGCTTAATGAATAATATTGGCCAGCATTTGCTAATTTAAGCAAGAAGACCTTAGACATCTAACGACGTTTTTCAAAACAATTCCAATGATGGCGGCATTTGTGCCAGTGGAGGTTAGTGACATTCTTTTGATTTATGTACAGCTAAAGACCAAAGAAGCATAATATTGAGGACTGACGCTTTAGAAATGTTACAAGACTCTTCTGAAATGTTTTTAATTTACTAAAATCTTAGATGTGGAACTCATTTGTTAGGTGTAAGTGTTCTTAGCCCCCTCATTTTAAAAGAAATACGTATTATTTACTACTTCAATCGAAAAACTGGTTATCAAAATTTGATTATCTGTACAGGCTATCATGATAATCATGACGTTCGATGCATGCCTCGTTCTCGATGCCAACAGGTAGATGACTACATGAAAGAACCAGAGTGAGGTGACTGGAACACGCCCGTATGATTGCGTTTTAAAGTAGCCCCACATGAGTTGAATTCGATGACAGAACATGGCTGGAGATTTTGCTTGAGTAAATTTCCTCTGCTACTCCGCTTGTGTTAATTTCCTTGCCGGTTCCGAACGCCGAAGTTTGAGAAGCTTTCTTAGACAGTTATTACCGTTTAAGTGTTGTCAGAAGCTCAAAAAAGGTGGTGCTGTGAAAAGTTCGAGGTGTTCAGCCGGGAATCGAACCTAGGACAATGACAATAAGCAATCGAAATATGCATAGACGCTATAAAGTACCGATGTTTAGAGACATCGTAACGACCGAAAAATTTTATTTCAAAATTTCATAGAAAAGCTTGGAATTACAAGAAAAATGTGCTCAATGGCCCAATGTAGCTTTTCACATCCTTTCCTCTTGAGTTTGCTGTCAATTATTCAAGCTAAGCGCTCAGGTTTCCGCAATGGCATTACCTTTGAGACAGAGCTTCTAAGAAACTGTTTAAACGAGGTGTGTTCAAAAAGGTGATTTTTCAAATTTCGTGGGCTATGTACATTCGATTATCAATTTTTTAATTTGTTTTGTTGGAACACTTATCTTGAGCAAATGTCTACAGTGTCAACTACATAGTATATATATTTTGTTTGTGAGAGATATAAAAGTTTGATTTGTGTTGCGTGTTCGGCGACTTCCTGCTGCCGAAAACAATCAATCAAAGAACTCAATTTGGCCTGAAAAATTAAATAAAGTGTTCACAAATACTTGTAATGTTGGCAGTGGCATATGTTGAGTTCACTCTGAGTCAGAAAATGGTTTACAAGTGGTACAAGGTACAAACTTCTCAGAGAAGGTCAAGAAGATGTATATAAATGATGGCGCTTGCCCAGCGCGACCCAGCACATCAACAGCCGATGAAAATGTTGAGAAAGTGAAGAAAATTTTTATGGAGAATCATCCAATTACTATTAGAAGTTGCTAAGGATGTCGTCATATCGAAGTCATATCATTTGAGCAATTGAAATGTCGCATGAGCATCGCTCACGAATTGTTGAATGACTTCAACAGCGATCTCGATTTGCTAAAAAGAGGCATGACGAGCAAATCATGAGTGCGTATATGGTTATGACGTCAAAATCAAAGTCCAATCCTCCAAATCCAGAAAAAGCACGCCAAGTTCGATCAAATGTTAAGGTTTTGCTGACTTTTTTCCGACTATCGTGGCGTAGTGCGTCAGGAGTGCCTATTATCTGGTCGTATGGTCAATGAAAAGCATTATCTTAAAGTTATGCGTCGCGTGCGAGAAGCAGTACAAAGAAAACGTTCGGAATAGTGGAAACACAAATCACTACTTTTGTATCACCTGCTCTCTTGTCGTTGCTTTTTCATAATTATTTTTGCCAAAAACCAACACTCTTATCATGCCTCAGCCACCGTATTCACAAGATTTGGCCCCTAGGACTTTTTCCTGCCCCCAGGATTAGCGAGATGCATAAAAGGATGGTGTTTGACAACAGTTGAGGAGATACGAACCCCGAGCTCAAGGGCTAACAAAAAGTACTTATAAGAACTGGGGATTGGAAAAAACGCTGGCACAAGTGCATTATATCTTAGAGGGACAAACTAGGAATTGAATTTATTGAAAAACAATTCACCTCACTTCTTGTTTCTGTTTTCTTTATTTTCTGCAAAGGTAAAGATCACTCAATAAGTCCCAGGGAACATTATTATTTTGAATATTAAATCTTACGTTAGTGGCTCCCCCTATATGTCCCTAGACTTATTGAGTGGTTGTGTTAAAAGGCAGCAAACTCTATAAGCTCACAAATCATTCGAATTCAGAATGGCAGTTGATGTGATTCCATTTTTTTTTCTGATTTGAAAAATTACTGAGTAATATAACAAAATTGATATTTCTTTTGTTTATATAATTTTTTCAAGGATTATATTTAAACCTAACCTGCACTTGAACCGTAATTCTTTTCTTCTGTGTACTCAATTAGTTACACGTTCAGTAAGTAATACTTTTTATTTGTTGAATCACATTTATAATTTGGAGATAACTTAGTCTAGCTTTCTTTACACGCATCATTTGTTTCTGCGTCACCTAGTGCTTTCTCCACTTGAACATTTTTGTTCTGCTCAAGATAGTTCTCATCATTCCATGGCTGCAGATCCGTTGATCCAAACGTTATATAAAATAAGTTACCAACAGCGAATACAATCGCGGAGATTATGAAAACGCTTTGCCATTCTGTCCTGGAGTGCTGTAAAGATAAAACGACCATGCATAAAGCGTACGCGTAAATTCTCTTCAATTAAAGTACCTCATCGAGGACTATCACCCCGACTAAAAGGGGGGTGATGATAGTTATCACGTTTGCCGCCGTATTTACAACACCCATCAGAATGCCTGCATGATTCGGCGACAGGTCAATCGTATTCAATGTGCTGCCTATCGTGGCTCCACTGTTGACTCCGACAACGACAATCATCAGTACTATTGCGGATGTTTTTTGTTCTTCGCCCAGAAAACCAATTCCTATCAAACCCGCTGCAGGTATCCAGAAGGCAATGGAGTTGAATGTTCTTCTCAGCGCGGTAAGAGTAAGGATTTTACGCCTTAGGAGCACCTCGGATGTTAGTAGATAGACATAAGACATAATCCACATGGCTAAAAATGGCAGGGAGGAGTACAGGGTATTATTCTTTATGTCCATCCACAGAACTCCGTTCAGATAAGAAGGAATTTCTGCTTGGAGGGTGGAAAATCCCCAGGACTCTGCAGACCTTGCGACGACCAACGCCCAGAATGGCAAAGATGACAAGATAGCTCCCCAGGGAACAGATATCTTCCTGATTTCAGCCTTTTCACTGTGGTTAAGGGAGGCAACTATGTAATTCTTTTCATTTTCCGATATCCACCGTGAGCCTGACGGATGGTTTGAGGAGAAAGTCACCCACAGCACACACCAGACCAAACCGACTGCTCCAGAAACATAGTATATACCAGGCCAGCCCATGCTAGACGAAGCTATCACTCCACTTACAGCCATCGAAAGAAGAGTTCCGCATTCGATACCAGTCTGGCTAAATGCCCCTAACTTGTTTCGCTCATCGATTGGTGACCACATAGCCAAATGTGCGTGAATACCGGGAAACAGAATCCCCTGAAACAATCCCTGAATAATCCGTATTCCACAAAATAGCTGCCATCCCCCGATTTTAACACAGAACGGTGTGACAATAGCAAAGGCCGCCGAACCAAAAGTGGCAATAAGCATTGTCAACTTCGCTCCAAAGCGCCGGCAGAAGTATCCTCCCGGAAATTGGGTAATCACGTATCCCCAGTAGAAACTGCTTATTATGTACGAGATCTCTTTTCCACTCCAGTCATACTCCTGAAACGGGCATCAAGGGTTTTAAATGACATTTTTAGAACCTGTTGCCCTTACCTCAAAGTTGGGATTCGTACTCTCGGCGTTCGTCATTGCCACTACTGCAACACCGATATTTAACTTTGCGATGTAGTTCACCACGATTGCAAGGAATATTAGCAGCGCTTGCAGGTGCCGCATGCCGAACCATGGTCCTAAAAATATTATTTTTCAAATTATCGAATTTACTCACATGCACATCTTATCCTAGAAAAAAAATAATTTATGACTTAATCAACGATTAATGTGGTAGCGACTAATTTATTCCATTATCTAAATAAATTCAAATTCGTGGGTAGATATGTAGATACAAGCGATAACGATTGTTGTACTTTGAACGTATACTCACTCCGGGGGGTAGTAGTACGATAAGATGACGTTTTAATGAGCTTGCTTTCTTTTTTCTGTAACGGTGATAAAGCGAAACAACTCCAAGGGTATACGGGTTTTTGATTGATTGAATCGCTGGTTTTCTAATTTAGATCAAGGAAATGGGTGAAGGAGGGTCCTCACTTGGCTTTACTGATTACTGATGTTGATAGAGGAATCAGCCTTAAATGCTTTATGGAGCCATCGAAAAATGGTTGTGATAAGAATTGTTCTTTTGTTTTGTTTTAAGGGCGATTAGGAGTGAATTGGAGATTGAAAATAAGTGTGGGGGCATAGTGAAAAATGGACTTTCATTCAATTTACTTTTTCACTGATTCACATCTCTTAACATACTACACTTGACCACAACTTTCCGATAGAGTCACAGACTGTGCTAAGGAGAGAAACAGAAGTTAATTTATTTGTATTTAGTCTTATCTGTGACAAGAATTATTTTCCAGCACGCTTCAGTTTTGAATTATATTTTCTTCCCACTCAATGGTCAAAGTTTATCTTATAACAAAAATATGTAATGCCTACGTTTGTTCAACGGGTGGACACTCGTATTTTCAAAATTGTGAACTAGTATGCATGCATTTGTAATTCTTGCGTGACTTTATGTTCCTTATTTCGTGCTTCATTCATTACGACACCCGTTAATTTGCGAACTTATGGCAATTTATCAGTTTTCTATACTTTCTTAGTCGAGGATTCATTCTCAATCAATTTGGATATTCCAAAACACTTAATTTAACGTGATTGTGTGTTTTTTTTGTGAAGAAAAGAAGTCCTGATTATCGCTTTTGTTTGTTCGAATTGTGGCCGCCGTGGCATAGTGGGTACAGTTGGACGCTCCCATGCCGAAGGGTCTACGAGTAGGTTCGATTACGGGCTGAGCACCTCGAATTTTTCACGGCACCACCACTTTCGAGCTGCTGACAACACTCAAAGAGCAATAAATGCCTAAGAAAGCTCTCAAACTTCGCCGTTTGGATTCGAGTAGTTGATGAGCAAGCTAGGTCCTCCTGTGGACTGTCGCGCCAACAACTATGTATTATTATTATTGTTCGAATTGTTTAGTATTGGAAAATAAAAAATAAAAGGAACCTATAGTTTCAAAAACACACATCATTCAGGATTTCATTGAAATGAAGAATTGAGTCTTAGATCTTATTATAAAAGTGAAATAAATATTTCCCAACCTTGGCAGCACGCATAGCCAAAACTTTTGAATCTTAGTTTTGGGTACATATGTATGTTAATTAGATTATTCACAAGTTTAAATTACTTTCCATTCCAGTTTAGAGCTTGATGCCTTTAAAGGCGATGATGAGTATGCATTCAAAATGATCAAAAAAAAATTCAAACTTTGGTGGCTAATATGATAGAGATAATAAATTGACTAACCATACTCTGGTAATGTGAAATTTTAGGTCTTCTTTTAAATGTAAAATGTGGCCGTCCTGACGTAGTGGATAGAGTGCGACACTCACACGCAGAAGGGTGGGTTCGATTCCCGGTTGAACACATCGAATTTTTCACGGCACCACCTCCTTCGAACTGCTGTCAACGCTCAAAGAGCAAAAAATGTCTAAGAAAGCTCTCAAACTTCGCCGTTTGGAGTCGGCAAAGGTCCCTTCTTCTCGTGAGAGAACCGAAGCACGCACAACATGAGTAGCTGATGAGCAACCTAGGCCCACGTCCCCTATAGACTGTCGCGCCATCCAATTACAGTCGAACTTTCCTATAGTGAACTCCTATATAATAAAGTTCTCCGTATAATGGACAAATTTCAAACACATAGCTTTCTGGTTCTGTTTTAAGTGCATTTTTCTCTCCGCATAATGAATTTCTGTACAGTGAATTTTTCTCTGTGTGTGTCTCTTTATAGTGAATTTTTTTCATTCTACTTTCTCACGTCCAAATGTTTTAACATCTGCACAAATATCGACCATAACGGTAATTTCACCCGTTAGTTTTTTGTTTGTTCGATGTCTCCTTGTCTGTTTCATTCATTTTGAATGCACACCAATGTCTTCAAGTTCGAAAGTGAGTGACAATAGTAAAAATGTCGCAGTCAAATAGTATTTCTCTTTGAGGAAGAAAAATGGAAAAGTGTAATCCAAACTAAAATACCTCATTATTTAAAATAAAACTATATACATACGTATATAATTTCTGTTGTTCTGTTTTGATCCCGTGCGAATTCATTATAGGGAAGTTGGATTGTATTATTTTTATAATTATCTGGTGGCAACAAAAATCACGCATTGCTTTATCTGGCGGCGCCTTGCACAAACTAATTTTAAATTTTAAAGCAAAATAACAAATTTTTCGAAAAATGCGCACATCAAAATCATGATGCTATGTGGGGGGCTGCAAAACGGTACACGCTGTCAGATGAAACATGCATGCAGTCCTCAACGTGTTAAGTATTCTGACATAAATGTCTCTTCCTGTGATCATAAGTTCTGATCGATGAGGATGAAAGCGTATTTTATCAGATCATTGTACAGATGGAAAACCATTTGCTAGGCTAGGCTAGGAAAAGGAGCAGGCTAGGCTATGAAAAGGAGCCAACTGAAATGTTATGGAGAAATTCACAAATTGTTTTGAACTGAATTTATATTCCGTGCGAAATGCAGCAAAAAAAGTTGTTGTCTATTTTTTTCTCCGCAAAGCCAGAAAAAAAATTAAGTATATGTATCGCGCAAGCTAGACTCTGGTCCCCTGTGGACTGTTGCTCCATACATTAATACTTAGATGTAAAATAAATATTTTCTAACTTGGACAATGAATTTTTAAAACACTTGTAAGCATTTAATATTTAAAATTATGAAGAAATATTCTTATCCCACAAGTGCACAATTATTTTGTCATTTGCTATTTTATTCAACTTGACAGGTTTTAATTACGTAAGTGAATTTGAATTTTTCATTCGAAACTTTTTTTTTGACAAGAATTTCAGGAGTAAGAGGTCAATAGTCAGAGCTGATCTACCGACGATTGTCTCGTTGCCTCGTTTCTGCTTTTCAATTACAGTTCTAATTTATAGTACTTTTTTCATTGGAGCACACTTACTTACATCCCTATAATACGAATGCAATGTATTTATGGCTGCTAATTAACCAAATTTCGAGTCGAATTCTGCTAAAATCAAAAATACTAGTATTGCGTATCATCGAGAAATAGACAAATCGGTAGGCACTTGTTCTCAAATGAATTTTGAACCTTTATCATACACATATTAAATATCGTATAAACTTTGAATAACACCGTTTGTTCTTCCTTACACTTTCCCACATGCTCATTATGTCTCTTATTACGAAACAAGGAACAAATGTTATCTCACTTCGTGCTGATCATGATGATGCCTCGTATTTTTTACAAATACACAACCAAACAGACATTTGAAGCAAACACGTTTTAGTCCATGACCGAATAAATGTTTCCACGTTGTAAGAGACTGTTTCCTTCTGTTTTTACCTTTATCTATAACACTTGCACTCATTTCGACAAAAACACAATGCTGCCCCACAAGAATATTCCAGCGATCGTCCTCGGCCACCTGTTTCGAAATCGATTGGAGTTCTATTGAAATCCAAGGTTTGAAAAGTTTAGAAATCACTTCGATTATCTTTTGCGAGTAATTCTGTCTGAGATTAGACACGAGTGGGTCTAATCTAAATCTCTGTAAATGCTTTTAAGCATTTAAGCTCAAATCTCAATCAAAGTTGAAAAATCCCGATGACTGTGGGTATAAATTGATTAGCAACACACTATCCTGTGATACGTTATGATTGCTTGATACCTACAACTGTGTATTTATTGAATTATGCATCCATAGCTAAGATAGAGTGTCGGTGAAGTAGAGCTGTAATAGACAGTGCTATCAGGTATCCATGGAGCTAACCTGTTATCTCAGGGAAAGCGTCTGTGGTTTATGTTTTATGAAGTGCTTTATGAAGATTGCCTGCGTTTAATATCAATATAATCTGGTAGGCAGTTTGCAAAATAATTGAAGTGGCCAATAATACGCCTCTTGGTCATGATGTCACGGTTATTTGTTCTGCATTTTACAACATTCGTAATACATATGTTCTTATCTAATGAAATGATCTATTCCTGAGATATTTAATACTTTAACAGATTTTTATCAGGCCGGCCAGATATTTTTGTAAACTCAATGTATTTGAATTTGGCAGCGTTGAGAAAATGTTCAAAGTAAGAGCAATGTGTTGCTCTAACATGTTCTTCTTCTTCTTCTTGCGCTCCAGTCCGGAGTGGACCTGAGCCTCAATCAACATGCCTCTCCAGCCAGCACGATCTTTCGCTAGTTGCCTCCAGTTGCGCACTCGACTTCCTTATGTGGCTACTTATCGAATGCCCGCAAACCTTTTTTTTTAAATTAGGTATGTTCCAATTTAAGTGCTGCAAATGCCTACGAAATTCGCCGAAAAACTACCAAAAGGCGTTCCATTTGCTGATTTTTTTGTAGAAGAGTGAGCTAATGGGAGAGTAAAATAAAAGGTTTTAACATAAAGAGTGTTACAGTGATCGGATTTAGTTTAAATATGCGCCGTTTTGTTCGATAATCTGTTTCTATCTAGACGGCAACGTTATAAAACTCCCCTCGTAGAAGCCCCCCCCTGTTTTAAGAAGAACTCGGACAGCCACTTTTCACAAGTCTCTTTTGAGTTCAACTTCACACCACCAAGGCGTTCGCCATGGACAGGAACAGGTGGTAATTACTTGGCGCTATGTCCGGGCTATATGGTGGATGCGATAAAACCTCCCATCCGAGCTCCCGTAGCTTCTGAGGAATCATCAACGAAGTATGTGGTCTGGCGTTGTCCTGGTGGAAAACTACAGCCTTCCTGTTGGCCAGTTCTGGACGCTTCTCGTCGATCGCCTGTTTCAAGCGGTCCAGTTGTTCGCAGTAGATGGTAGAATTAAGCGTCTGGCCATATGGGAACAGCTTATAGTGGATGATTCCCTCCCAATCCCACCAAACACACAACAAAACCTTCCTGGCCGTCAATCCCGACTTGGCCACTATTTGGGACGATTCATCGGCCCTCAAATACCGACCGTTTTCGCTTGATATTATCGTATGTGATCCATTTTTCGTCGAAAGTCACCATCCGCTTCAAAAATGAGTCGAGTTCGTTCCGTTTTAGCAGCATATCGCAGACGTTGATTTGGTCCAGAAGGTTTTTTTGCGTCAAATCATGCGGTACCCAAACATCAACCTTTTTTTGTATCCAACCTTCTGCAGATGGTTTAAAATGGTTTAGTGACTAACTCCCATCTCCTGGGCGATGTCCCGACATGCCCGTCTAACTCGATGATTTGCATGATTCAATCGGTATTCGTCGCCACAGGTCGTCCGCCGGCTGGCTTATTCATGATGTCGTTTTCACCGACTCTGAATCGTCGAAACCATTTCTCCGCGGTTCGAAGTGATAGAGTACCATTCCCCAAAACACCCGCTCAGCAGATTCAGGGCGAGTTGGTTGACTCAAGTAATAATAATAATTGCTTGGCGCGACAGTTCACATCACACATAGCTCATCAATTACTCGTGTTATGCGCGCAACTCTTCTCTCACGAGTAGAAATGACCTACAGCTTTTTGCCGATTCCGAACAGCGAAGAAGACAAGAAAAGATTTCTTAGACAGTTATTGTTGTTACTTGCTCTTAAGAGGTGGTGAAAAATTGGAGGCGTTGAGCCGAGAATCGAAACTTAGACCACCACGCCACGGCAGTCACTATAAGGTTCAGGATAAACATTTAAATATGGTTTGACTCTTGTGCCCTTGAAAAGGATTCTTTTCACAGATTGATTCACAAATCTTTGGAAAGCTGTCTTCAAACACTATTTTCATGTAAATATCCAAAAAAAAGATAATTTGAAGAGACACATCATCCCGAAGCATTTTGCACAAAAAATTAAATTTTCTCATTAAAACCAAAACTCAGTAAAGACATATCCCCATTAAGTGGATGAACATTTAATTGAAAATTTCAACAACTTATTAGATACATAATAGAAGATAATGACAGAAATTAGTCCCTAAAACCTTGTTGCTACCAATTGATTATACCATCTAAGATGAGCAATCACTCAATCATGAGGAACGACATAATTTTACACAATTCCATCGGAATCATTATTTAAACAATCAACAAATGCAGAAGTGTGTGCAGGAAATCTACGCAGAGATATTTAGTGGTTTTCGTCTTCCTCCTCTTGCAATCTCATTATGTCCGCTTTATTTATGAAATAGTAGCTGGGCTGTCGTCCTTTGAGATCCTTCGTTGTACGCTTGGCACCTTTGCGTATTAAAATGCGACTAACACCTTCCACAGCATTCGTTCCCATTGCATAGTGCAACGGTGTGCGCTCTAACTGAAAACGAACAACAAATACAATCTCGGTAGTCAAGATATCGTCGCCTACTCACGTTATCGCCGCATTTCAATGCATCTGGACAAGTGTTCACAAAGTATTCAACAATGTCTTCAAGTTCCTTGAGAACGGCTATGTGCATTGCAGTCCGACCTAGCAAGTGACAAAACTGTTAATTGGAGAATGTAATTGATAACTAGACAAGTTATGAGTCGATAAATGTGATAAGATTAGATTCACAACTGCATTACCAATGTTAAGTTGTAAATGTCAATGGCAAATTTCAAGTGTTTGATAAAAGTCAACAAATGAAAAAAACATTTATTGGAAAAACCGAAAGTTTTCTATTCATTCGAGCTTGACGTGAAACCCACCGTAGTAGTTTTTTGCTTTAATCAACCACTTTCCATTGGGTGACGAGGTGACTTCCTTGACCTTTTCAAAATCTCCATCTCGAATCGCTTGATGAAGTTCCTCCCGCATTTCCTATTAACAACAATCCATTCAGATTAACCCAAATCAATTGTTTCTTCAGCACACCCACCTCTAAGTTGCGCAGATCATTAAGGAACTCAACCAACTTCACATGTCCCCTCGCCTCAGCCACTTCTACAATTGACACCCCCTCGTCATCAGTTACATCCAAGATGTGATCGTATCCCGCTGTTGCCATATTTTCAAACGGTTTGGGGTCACCTAAATACTTTGGTGTGAAACAAATTGTGGTTTCTACAGAAATTCGCATGAGCTCACCAACAACCGCTAATGACAGTACAAAGCGATCAATCTCCTTGGCATTGCCCGGTTGATTGGCCTGCAGCGATACGTCCCTCGCCGTCCGATACAGTTCATCTCGATACGTAATGTCGATTTGGGACTCTTCGATCAAATTCAACAGGCCATTTCGACGGTGCGATCTTGCGCATGCAAAGTGAAGCATACTCTGTCCGTGCTCGTCTCGGTCTTCGTTCTTCGGGGTTGCTTCTGGCGACGAAAGACGCTCTTCCGCAAAGCCTGGGTCAATGCCATTTGCTTTCGTTGGCGATTTTACTATCTCCGGATCTGAATTTACAAGTGCCGTTGAATTGGTGTCGCTGGCGATGTTGTCGCGGTTCTCTTTTCGTGATCGCATGTAGTTTTGCAAGAAGCTAGCTAGGTAGGCAACGGGATCAGCAGGACGTTTTTCAGCGATTTCGGTGAGACCTTTGATCAGAGGATCTCCCAAGCCTGTGAAAGAATTTGATGGGGTTAATGCAGTGTTATCAATGGAACTCACTTGATCGTTGTTCAGCTTTTGATCATGTTTTTGATTAACAATTGTTTGGCGCGACAGTTATTACTCTTTGAGCGTTGTGAGCAGCTCGAAAGAGGTGGTGCCGTGAAAATTCGAAAAATTAGTATTGAGCTGGGAATAGAACCACTACGCCACGGCAGCCACAAAATTTTTGATTAGAGAATTCAAATTTGTGAGTGACTCGGACAAAGCTCAAGCACTTGAATTGAAAAGACTGCCGAAGTCAAAACTATCGAATTAGCTAAAATTCCGAAAATTCCGATATTGAACTTTCCAAATTCTAAATGTATATTGAAGCGGTTGGATGAACTGAATTTCGTTCCGACTTCAAAAAGAAAAAATAAAAGAAAATCAAACTCACTATGTTTTAACTTTTTGTTAGTTTTGATTTCGGGTTTTGTTAAGAGAACTAATTACTTTCTATTTGCTATGTTCTTTTTTTTGTGCCTTAATGTAAAAACAAATTTAGTCAAAAGCTGATCAACTTCAAGATTTCGACAAATATTACTTACAGCTGGCCAAATATCTTCCCTGTTCTGTTTTAAAGATCGCATTCTGAGTGTAATTTTCAGTTTTGCCTGTGATACAGAAAAAGAGTTGTACACTGAAATTCATTTAACTGCGAAATAGTTCTAGTTAACTTATAAAAAAAAAAAAAAAAACAAATCAATTAAAAATGAAATAAGCGCTTTGCAAATGAAACTTTGAATTGTATGTACAGAATCGATTTCTTACAATATAAAGTGAATTTCACACATTTAACAAGTATGTGAACTAATTATTTGCACCCTCACTGTGCGACATATGTACATTACTTCACAAATAAAACTAATTGTACTGTGGTGTTTATTCACGCCCCAAGTTGAAGCGTTGTTTGCGGGATGTTTATCTCAGGTACGTTTATGTATTCCTAGTAGCTTTAGTAATTTAGATAATGCATTGTTTTCTATTTCTTGGATATATCAAGATCGTATGACTTCCCAGATGTTGGATATCGCTTTTAAACTATATTTTAAGGTTCAACGCATTTTTGTTGATGTCGCCTGCAGCAGTCACATATTGCAAATTGTCAATTGCATTTAAAACTTTTCTGCAAGTGTTTTTTCCATTGATGTTGACAAGCAATAGTCATCTTCGACGACGAAGTGCGCTTTTGTGCATTTTAAAAAGTTACATACTATGTTAAATTTCAACTGTTTAAGTTTAATACTTTGTTCAATCAATTCAATTCAAACAATGGAAATAGGTATGCCGAAAAGAGAAACGTATTAAAAGGCAACTTGAAAAAAGCACAAAGCAAAAATTGTAACTATGAATGAGGTTCTTCGTAGAATATTTTTTCTGAAACAGGGTTAAAATCGTATTTATTTTTTTCTATTGAATGTGTGTGTTTAAAAAAATTTAACAAACGTCCGAATCAGATTAAATTAAATGTCACTTAATTTATTTTCCACTTCACAACATCTAATTAAACATTTTAAATGGTTTTTGAGTCTGAATGTAAAATTCACTGATACAACCTGCTCTTTAGAAGTAATTTGCTCCCTAAGCAAGGTTATGGTGTGAGTTTGAGAGTAAAAACTACGGCACCTGGTTTCTAGGAGCGTTTCGTTTCGTAAGTGTTCATTAAACGAAATTTTGAAATTAAATATCTTTCGATTTTTCTAACATTTTTGCCATAGTTTTAATTATCGTTCCTTTTTATGCCTTTGAAGACTTGAACTTCTCAACTTCAAGAGGTTTTTCTGTGATGCGTTTCCATTTATTTCACGAAACTGTATTTTTTTTTTTTGTTTGCTATAAAGTCTCCATGGACGACTCTCATCTCAAGGCGCCATTAGGTAACTCAAAAATATATTGTGCTAAGTTTAAGCAATTTCACATTTATCATTTTGTTTCACAGTTTTTTTTTTTTATTTTAGATAAACCAATGGATTAGTTGCAAACTTCAAAGACTCTTCTGCATTCTATGTTCTACTACATTCTGTTCAATTAAGTATCGAATTATGCAGCTTAATGTGATTCCACGACTCTATTTTACTAATTGTCGCTACTTCAAAAGTTACTCCTCACAATGCAACGTGAATAGAAGTAATCTCAATTTCAACTTTTGATTAAATGTTTTCTTCTCATGAACTCTCAAAATAGGCATTAACCGCGTTAAACGTAGCTACTTATTCTACGAATTCAAGGAATTCTTTTATGTTCAACAATATCGCTGAGAATTTCATAGACTTTCAAGAAACCCAGTACAATAGCCTGTCACACATTAAATCAAAAAAAAAAATCCAAAAAAATAACAATTTATATGAAAATGAAATAATAATGTACTTTACTAACCGTTAACAAAGCTGATAATGGCTTTTGCATCTCAGAAGCGGATGGATTTTTAGTCGACATTATTTTCAGAGGAATGATAAGTAAAAGTAAATTCATAAGAAAATCTTGTATAATACAAAAACACAAATTCTTTAAAGCATTTATTGTACATTTTCAACAAAACCAAGAAATAAAAAAACACAAATTGCAGGAGGTTGAGTTAAAACACTACAAAAGCACAAACGGTATGATAGAGAAATGTTCAAGTTTATTCGGTTAATCAGTTCCGATCTACAAGACTGTTTTTCTTTCGCCGGAATATCTTCACCAACATCGTGGCGATGTGCTTGGAATTCGTCAAGGACATGTCCTTCTCCAATGAAATGATATTCGTAACAGCTGTGCAGTAGTCACGGAATAGAGTAATTTCGGTTGCGCCCAGACTCTGCATGTTTATGAGTCGAACTAAATTCTTTGCGGCACAGTTGTTCATGACAAGTCCTCGAACGGTACACAAATGTCGTAGGTTATCGACTTCCTTCATGAGGTTTGGCAACTGAATTCTGGTAGTCATCTTTAGACCAGTTCCTAGGTAAGATGGTCGTGACACAAGGTAACCGAGCAGGTAACTCTCTTTGAAGTGCAACTTCACCTCGAGGTACGTAACTGCCCGTCCAACTTTGCTGTACACTTTTCCAATGTTCGCAGGTTCCGCTTCACCTTTAGTAGACGAAATAACTCTCAAATGGTCCTGGCAGTTCAACCAAAGCGCCAGATTTTGTTTGAAGTTCACAAACACACCCCGTCCGTAGGGCCACAGCTGTCCGTTAACTGCCAACGATTCTCCTTCTTGCATGCGGTCAGTCAGGTCATAGAGGGGTATCATCAAACCAGCCTTGTCCAGCATCGTGAACACCGTTGAGTCCTTCTCAATCACTTCATTGAGGGTGTAGTAGTAACCCGCTTCGGGATCACCAATGGCCTTGGCGAATTCAGTGGTGAAGATTTTTGCCATCATTGCCCGTTCGGCCTGTTCTATTTGTGCCACATTCAAGTTCAACGGCAGCTCGAATCCCTCCAAATTCCGAGCGCATTCCACTGTGCACTGTGTGATGAGCTTTGATTCGTCATCCAGCATGAACTGCACCTGAGTCATTCGTTCGCCATTCGAAAAGGGGAAATATGAAATCCGTGGATGGGGCTTGAATTCACTGCTCATATTCATGCAGTGCATGTCCTTGATGAGTGGAACCATGAACTCCTGAAAAACTACGTAGACGTCGTAATCGGGCGCTATAACGCCGTAGTTCAAGTCGTCATCTACTCTCCGTTCTTTTGAAACCTTCCGCATTGCAGGCCATATGACATCGAAGAGATTGTGATCGAGTCGAGTTTGACGCTTCTTGATTTTGTCGAAGACGCTTTGGCGCAGAAATTTTCCCAAGTAACATGTTACGCTCATCTGCACCGATGAGGCACTTGCGGGTGAACGTGTTGCCAACGCTGAGGCTGATGCAGAGCTCAGATTCTTGCTAGCTTCTTGAATGACACTGAAACACCGTTCCAGTGTTGAGAGTACATCCACATCTACCATGTTCCGACGAGAGCTATGTTGGTCGTCCGGAACTATGAATGGTTTAGGGGTTAGATTATGTTTGGGGATGTGGATACATACATATCTGTGCTGTTGAAGTGGACTTACAAGACAAGATTTTGAATTCGAAAAAGACAATACAACAAAACAAACATGATTGTAAGGTTAAGTGTGCAATTTTCATTTTGCTCGAATGAGATTGGTTGACAAATGAGGAGACTGAGCAGATTAATACAATTTGTTCCATAGTACTTTGCAATGTAAAAAGTAAATTGGTACAAACAAATTCAGGAAATTAAAAACAAAAAAAATAACAAAAAAACGCTGAACACAATGCAGTTACCTCGAATAGAACAGAAAGTGGAAGGAACTTAAACAATAGAAGTAACTGAATGATAGTACTTTACAGTCGTCTGCATATTAATTGGGACAAGCCATTTTCTTAATTTTTTGATAGTAGGCTATGATTTGTACATTTTTTTTTAAATATTTGGGTAAGTTTAAGTAGGCTATGAATTATATGCTCTATTTTCAATTTTTTCGTTAGTCATTTAAATCAATACGCAAAACAACAAAACATGAGAAAAATAAATACAAGTTTTGACCTGTAAAGGAAGTGGACAACAGCTTGCGTTCAGGTAGATGTGTCTACAGTCGGTAGGCATCTTATGGAAGTTGAACGAAAGGTAACAAAGCCTTTGAAGAAACAGCTGTTGACTGAAAAAATTAGGCAGAAGCGACTACATTGGGCCAAGAAACATGAGAAATGGACAGTGGAAAATTCGAAGAAAGTTGTTTTCTCGGACCAAAGTCACTTTGAGGCCCAAGGATACCGGGTAAGTTTCGTGAAAAAAAAAATCCAAAAGAAAAACTCCAACCCGGCCATATCGTTCAAACGCCAAAACATCCAAAGTCTGGGCTGTTTTATATTTGGAAGTCCTGGAAGTCTTAAGCCAATAGAAGGTATGGTGAACAGCACCAAATACGCAGAAGTTCTAACTCAAATGCTGCTTCCAACCATTCAGAGGAGACGTTCCGTAGAAAATTCAATTTTCCAACAGGATCTTGCTCCATCACACATCAAAAAAAAGAACAAATGAAACAGTATTTTGCAAACCACACAATTGATGTTCTGGATCGACCTAGTAACTCACCTGACCTCCTGTGGGCAATTATGAAAGGAAGGCTCAGAAAGAGTGAACGACTTGTTCATCAGTGCCAAGAAGAGTCAACACACTCATAAAAGCCAAAGAAGGCCATATAAAGAATTAAAATTGGCCGGTGTACGCAACGTATGTAAGTTTCCTTCAATGCATATGGAATTCATCAAAATTTTATTTGTAAAAACCTGTTATTACACGAAACTGTACTCTGTTTGTTTTCTGCACGAAAAGCTCTCATCCCATCGCGCCACTAGTTAACTCCTCTAACACATTTTATTGCAATTTCAATTAAATATAAAACAATAAAATAGGTTCATTAATTTTTCGAAACTTCAAGGATATGTCTCTATTCTAAGTTCTACTCCATTCTGTTCAATTTAGGAGAGAATCATGCAGCTTTATCATGCAAACTTTACTAATGATCGCTACTTCTACTTCAAAGTAAGACAACATTTCAACATGAATAGAAGAAATGTCAATCACAATTCTAATTGTCTTCCTTTACATTCTCATGAACCGCGCCCATTTGTGGCTTTCGTAACTTAGCTACAACACTATGCAAAATAATAGCACCATGTTCGACTTTGTCACTATTATGCTAATTACTTTTTTTCTATAGTCAAGCAGGCACCTCATATTTATTACGCAACTTCCTTATTCCATCAGTAGTGAAACCCATAAATAAGATAAAAATAAATTCATCTTGTCATTAAAAAAACGTCTCGTTACCGGAAATGCAACAGAATTTAAACTGTGTAAAATAATAGCACCAAGTCATTCTGATGAGGTTTTTCGAAGTGTACGCTAGTGTTTCGAATTTATGTTGGCTTTAAACCATATCTACACATATTATTGTAGTTACGAACAAACAATATTTCAAAAGTGCAGCGTTGTTAGCAAAGTAAATTGGGTCGAGGTGTGCATTGTACTCCCGAGAAACGAGCCTTAATAAAAAATTCTTTCTGAGGGTAAAACTTACAAATTTAAATTTATAAATGCAATTGTTTGGTGTTCAAATAAAATGATGCCAACAAATACGTTTAAAAGGAAGAAAAGACAAAGAATAAAACGGAAATTATCCCCCGCCGATGAACGACAAATAGTAAAATTAATCAAACGTAACCCGTTTATGAACGCTAGGAAATTAAAAGAGGAGTTAAATTTACCCGTCATAAATAACAATAAGAAGAAGGCTGGTAAAGAAGAATTTACCTGCCAAAAGTCCTATAAATGTACCACTACTGTACCTACTAAAACGAACCGAATTTGCGAAACAACAACTGAACTGGGAACCTTCAAAATCGCGTATTATATTATGGACGGACGAATCCAAAATATTTTCATGTGGTATTCTTGGAACCAGAACATTCGTTCACAGACAGAAAAAACAAGAGTTTCAACCGGAGTATACTATCAAGCGCTACTATGAAGATGCTTTTCCTATTAAGTTCCGGTCCCAATTTTTGGTTAAAACCGATGATGAATGCCGGAGTTTATGTCAGTATAATGAGAGAAACCATGCTACCTTACGCAGAGTGGAATAAGCTGCTTAGATGGACTCTACAGCAAGACCCCAAACATACGAGCAAACTGGGCAAAACTACAGCAAGACCCCAAACATACGAGCAAACTGGCCAAAGCATTTTTCCAATGCAATGGAGTTCAAGTTGTGGAGTGGCCGCCTCAGTCTTCGGATCTGAATGCCATTTAAAACCTTTGGACAGATGTAAAGAAAGCTGTATATGAAGCAAAACACAAAAATACAAAACAGCTAAGGGATGTTGTGCAGGTAGTGTGGATGAATATCTCTGTTCAGAGATGTCAGGCTTCCATCGATTCCATGTTCCACGATTCCTTTGACTTTAACTTCATACATATTTGTAAATGTTTGCACTTTGTGCTCTTACGAGGGACCTTCAATTTATTCTCGGTATCGGGGTGAAGCTGTGGTTATATATATATATATATATATAAATTGACTTATTTATCAAGTAAAAGTATTATTTTAGTGCACTCATGTAAAATTTCATGTAAATTTGATTATTTATCCGCGTTTTATCTCTAGTTGAACAGAATCATAATGGCACATGAGACGATGATGGTGAAAATTGAGCATAGAGCTGTAATTAAGTTTCACACTAAGCAAGAAAAATGAAAAGAGAGAGCATTGAAGACGATCCCAGCTTCGGCACTCCGGCTACTGCTTGTACGAGAGAAAGCATCAAAGAAGTCGAAAAACTTCTTCTTGAGGATGCCCGAAAAAAGCTGAAAGTTATGGCAGAGATCACCAAGCTTTCAACTGGTACATATTCACACCATTCTTCATGGTCATCTTAACCTTTCAAAGGTCAGTGCAAGATGGGTGCTACGAATGCTCACAGCGCCTCAGAAAAGAGTTAGAATCACATGCTGTAGAGAACTTTTGGAGATGTGTAGTGAGAATCCGGATGGTGTTATGGATCGAATTGTTACGGGGGACGAAACATGGATTCACCACTATAACTCTGAAAGCAAACAAGAGTCCATGCAGTGGCGTAAAAAACGAACAGACCTTCCGAAGAAGTTTAAAGTCACTTCGTCTGCCGGGAAGCTAATGATACAGTTTTTTGGGACTCGAAGGGAATCTTGCTCATAGAGTACAAAAAAAAAGGTGATACCATCAACGCCACATGCTACGCTTGGACTTTGCATGATTTGCGGGAGGAAGTTAAAAAGAAAAAACGGGGTAAGCTCTCAGCGGGTTTGTTGCTTCTTCATGACAACGCTCCTGTTCACACAGCGCGAGTTTCCAAGGCTGCTGGGCGAGATTGTGGTTTCGAAGAAATTCAACACCCACCCTATAGTCCAGACCTTGCCTCTAGTGGCTGTTTCCGGATTTGAAAAAATGTCTTCGTGGAAAAAGATTTTCGGATGATGAAGAACTCAAGTCGACAATAAATGGGTATTTAGCAGAGAAAGAGGACATTTTTTTGATGTATTGATGTTATATATGATACCGAGAAGATATTGTACTCCCCTCGTATTTTGCACAATCCGAAATTTGGTGGCGGTTCGGATAATGCGCCTTTTCTATGTTCAGAATGCCCTTTTTCCTTATCCTTTATTTGGGTTTTATTACTGATAGAATAAGGATGTTGTTCCTGCCTGACCATAGAAAAATATAGTTAGCATAATAGTGACAAAGTCGAACATGGTGCTATTATTTTGCGCAGTGCTATATTTCCACAAAATCGTATACAGTGGTGGAAAACTAATTAGAAACACAATCTTTCTGTGGTAAGAGTATTTAAAATAAATAAAAAAAAAAAGAAAATATATCCGTATGCGTGCAGTCAAATGTCAAACGTATTAAAAAAATATCCATAAGTTTATCTTGGGGTCACTTATAGAAGTCAAAAATATTTAGAAATATCTTCCACTTACAGATGGGCTGCTGATTATTAACAAAAACTTGTTTCTGACGTTTGGAAACACTTCAATTTGCTAAAACGACCGGTTTAAGGTTTGAGAAAATTTTAAAACTCTATAAAAAAGAAAACACAAATCCATCAAGGTTACCGTTTTCTTATCTACCGTGCTATAAACCGTGCTACTGCTTTTGAGTTCAGTTCAAGTCACTATCCGATATTTTTTTATAAATGTTGAAAATATTTTAATACTCGTATCGTTAATTACAACTCAATTATTTAGCTCCAGAGTTTTTGTGAAGAGCAAGCGATGACAAATTTCTCATTAGACGTGTTTAGTCACCCTAATACAATCAAGGTGTAAAGAATTATGACCTAATTGTCATTGCAAAATAAAAGAAAAACTAATTCGGAAGAAATTATTTACTCGTATGACTGATAAAAAATCTCAAACAAAACGCCTGTTAAATATGAATTCATTTTTACACAGCGCACACTGATACAGTATAAAATAATTACAAGCTACCGTCCTGAAGTGCAATTACCCAGTTGCACAACAAACGCTCATACATACCAAACACATCATCAATATTATTGATTACATGCTGCAGGAACTCCTCATTTGCCATTTTCATTTCAAAAATCGTCTATAGCAATTGTAACTCCGTGTTTTTATCACAAGATTGATTTCACTCAAAAGCACAGATATGTAATACTTTTCATCGTATAGTTTTAATTACAAAAAAGCCATTTTCACAAATTTCAAAAAAACAAACAGGGAAAGAGGAGGAGAATGAAAACAGATTAAGGACGCTGTGAAATATAGAAAACGTCACACGTAGCAAGCAACTAGCCAGCGAATGCCTTGACGGCAGTCAGCAAAATGACAATGGACTCGAATAAAATACAATGTAAGCCGCCCCTCAGCACATTCACACACTAATAACACTTTAATGTTTATTTTGCCGACATTTGTCGACGCGGATCGCATGTCCATACCTTGATCGTTCAGCATTTCATCCTCGAGCGTTTCGGCGCCGAAACGATGCAGCAGTTTCTTGTATGTGAGTAAATCCTTTCCCTCTTCTGTATTGGAGTAGAATTCGGCAGTGTGTCCAAACTGTGAAGAGAAACGTTTCGAAATAATAGCTTGCAGAGTATTAACTCATATTCGTTAAATGTTATGTTATAAATCCTTAATAAGCTCTCAAAATTAATGGTGCCATAGGGAAGGGTTAGCGACGACATTAGTCACGAAACATCGCATTGGCTTCACTAGAACTATTGATTTCCGACCGTTTCGAAGCTTCGTGATCCATGTGGGTTTGTTCACAAAGGAACAAGGATTTTTAATTTTCTGTGCGCTTTTAAATTGAAGTTATTATCTGTGTACGTGGGCTACAGGTAGTGTGTCGTTAAATATTCATATATAATTAATTTAACCCACTTTGTCAACAGCCTTTGGATTTCCGCCCAGGTGGGACAAAAGGTTCAGGAAATGTCCATTATCCTTGATGGTGGCAGCGTAGTGCAAAGGCGTACGACCGTCGTCATCCACAGCACTGGTTGTCTCAGGAAACCGTCCGGCGAGGTAGCGAATGATATCTACGGGTACAGAGGCAGAACAAGATACTCAATTGAATTCTGGTTAATTACTTTAAAGCCCTAAATTATATGGCCATGTCGCGACAGTAATACTTTATGATAATTATGAGTAGAGTCGTAAAAGTGATGCCACTTGTCTGATAGCAATTTAAAGGCACATTCGCTGTTATTAGTCAACTTTGATGGTGGAGCATTGCATGTTAATTCCTCATCAAATACAGAAGTGAGGATGTTTGAGGAGAAGAAACTTGGGTTTAATTTGAATTAATTAAACCGCGGAACATCTTGCGAGGTGGCTATTTCGGGAAACTCCCATATGGATCCACACCTGAGTTGATGGGCTCGTGCTTTTAGTTGATCGAGCCCATACACCTTGTATAGTAGACAGTGATAATTAAAACATCGACTGCAAATCATGAAGGGGGTTCTTCTTCTCTCTAACGAGACAGGCACGACGATAAAATCTGGTGGCAACTGTTGCTGTTTATAGAAATAAGAGCGATTTTGTCAAAGTAATGAGTTTTGCATACTTATTAAAGGTAGGCATTTGTCAAAATCTGAAACAAGTTTGATCGATTTTTTTTAAAACAGGTTGTGAAATGTGTTTTAAGTGGGATTCAAATCATTACATACGAGTATTTTTTTTATTTAAGTGCTAAGAGAATTGTGGCCATATATAATGAATTAAATAAAGTAGTTTTGTAAAATTTGTTTTAAACCAAGTGTTTTCATTTCTGTCCGAAAAACTAGCAAGCGCTTCTGTGACAAAAGGAGCTTAAGTTTTCAGCTCGCACCACGTCAGAGTCAAACAGCCATTACCTGATACGAGCAAAGGGGGGACATTGACAGAGAAAGTGCTCTGAAGTGTCTTTATCTTCTCCACAGCCGTCACATAAGGTGCCATCACTAAGCCCAACCAGATTTAAGTGCTTAACGAAGGGGAAGTATCCCGTCGCCTGAAAAACCGACACCAAATTACTTAAAATTAAGCAGACGAAAGCAACATTCAAATAATTGTTCTTTGAATTCAATAAATTAGGTAAGAGATTAATTATAAAAACACTGATTTAAAAATGATTTAATGGCTTATCGTTATCTTCTTCTGTGTCGACATTATTGTGACTTTTGCGGAAAGATATTGGCTCACATTTGTATACGATTTAGAAAAAAGGCCGTTGGCTCATTTTAAACGTTTTTAATGCCTTCAATGGACTAAGATAGTTTGAAATGAATGCTGATTTTCACCGAAAAAACATCGTCAGCGATGAATGGGTTTCTTGTTAATCGTTTTTGGGCAAGAAACTTTGGTGTGAGGTGGATAACATGTCGGCTGTATCATTGAAATATATTGCTTTGTTGATTATGCCACTTTACTAAGGATAGAAATCGCTACCGCACCATGATCAATGTACGGATTTGGCGAAAATGTGTTGAAACCACGGACGGTACCACAACCTACAAAGTGTATGTTACAGTTGATTTCAAGAAATGGACCCATCACATGGACGATTCGACAAGGCATAGACTATGATCTGTGAAGCTACGCGAAGTCTTCACAATAAATCCTGTATTAGATGAGATCAGAGCTTATATTGAACATGAAATAAATCGCATTGAAAGATGAAATTTCGAAGAAGTCAAAGAATAAGAAATTCTCCGGCTATTATCAATTGAAGTTTTTGAGAAAATGTAAGATATTCCAATGCAGAACTTATTTTCTCCTTGATTGGCCCTTCAGTCCTGGCTCTCAACCAACATGCCTCTCCAACTCCCAAGGTCCCTCGCCAGCTGGTTCTAATTACAGAGTCCAAGTTGGTTGAGGTGTGGGCGCCGTGGCGTAGTGGGTAGAGTGCGACGCTCACACGCCGAAGGTCCATTTTCGATTCCCGGCTGAACATCTCGAATTCTTTGGAGCTACTGACAACACTCAAAGAGTATTAATTGTCTAAGCAAAAGCTTCTCAAACTTTGCCGTTCGGATTCAGTAAAAAACAGTATGTCCCTTCTACTCGTGAAAGAACAGTAGCGCGCACAACTTGAGTACTTGAGGAGCAAGCTAGACCCTGGTCCCCCTGTGAACTGTCGCGCCATTCAATTATTATTAAGTTGGTTAAGGGCCTTTTCCGCTTGTGTGTGCCTAGGCCATCCTCTGTTGCATTGTCTAAGTGCCTTGTATTCCAAGCGATTTCGGGTCGAGACAGTGGTGCCCACATGCTCTACATGCTCTAGCCACCTATCCACAATTGCGCTTCAAAATCACTTGTGTGAATAATAATTCACCAACATCGCCCCTTGAAAACGTTTGCATGGGTCGTCACCTGTTGACCCGTCTTATCCGAGGCAACTCTGAACCTCTTCACGTACACCCAGAAGGTATCCATGGTTTGGCGATGAGTGCAGGCAAGGGCATGCAGCCAAACAAGACACCTATAAGGCAACGCTGCATCGAACAACGAGGGCTGTCCATGAGCTCTACGAACAGAAAAGAAGGGAGGGATTCTCGAAAAAAAAAGAAGGAACATGAGAAGTGTGCTGTGGAAAAAACCGAAAAGTGTTATGACAGGAATGAGGTCAGAAAGATTTACGAGATCATCTCTGCCGTATTATATGAGCATCCGAAATCGTTTGTTTAGAACCAAATTGGTCGCTATCAGTGTGGTTTGAGGCCAGAGAAGTCCACGATAGACCAGATCTTGAATTTACAGCAAATCCTGGAAAAGACCCAATATGTACAAATTGACATTCATTACCTATCCGTCAATTTTAAGGCCGCATATGACAATGTGCATTGAGACGAGCTATACAGGCCATGTTTATTTTTGGCATTCCTACCAAACTCGTCAGATTGTGTAGGATAACAATGGAGGTCTCTCACTGATACGTCGAGGTCTAAAATGAACTCAACCAAACCTTTAATGTCAAAAAAGATTTTAGAAAAGGCGATGCACTGTCATGTGACTTATTTAACATCATTCTTTAAAAGATCGTCCGTAACTCACAAGTCAACATCAGAGGCACGATCTAAAAAAGTCAGTTCAATTGCCAGCTTACGCTGATGATATTCTCGTAATTAGACGTTACTAAAAGCGGATGAGGAAGCCCTTAGACTTTTCGAGAGAAAAGTTGTGCGTGAGGGGTTCTATTTGCATTGATGGCATCTGGAGAAGACAATTTAATGACGAACTCTATAGGCTGTACAGCGACATGCGCCTGGCCAAGCTCCTTCGGATACTAGAACAAGGCTTAAGATGGCTAGGCCATGTAGAGCGTATGGACACCACTACTCTGGTCCACTACACCACTTGGGACAACGCAACAGAGGGCGGCCTAGGCTACGGTGGCGCACACAAGTGGAGAAGGACCTCAACCAATTTGGAGTGCGCAACTGGACGCACTATTTCTAGTTAAATTTCAGCGCGCTATGCATATAACGGCTCGAAAAAAAGTTGAGCAGCGGTCCAATCATTTCCTGTAACAAATTGATGTTCTGCATATTATCTGTATACATGATTGCTCCGACACCTCTCAAATGCCAACGCACGTAAAATCTACTTACCTGTATGGCCAAACAAAACAGCAACATGCAGCGGCGATGCTCCACATGGTGACATCGCATCTTTGGCAATAGCGAATTTTCTCCTGTCCAAAGCAGACTGCAATTGATAAAGACTTCCCTGCCTTGCGGCTTCATGAACACGTGAAATTTTGTTCTGCCAGAATAAGCACATTTAGATAAATCACAAAATATATACGAAATAGAAATATTACAATGTATGCTGGCACGTTATTCAGAAACGCTTGAATCTCCGGTCGCGAAGAGGTCTTGTTCAGAATCTTTTTACCATCTCCATTCAATACCAAAGCTGCCAATTGTTCCATGTCACCAGCATCAATAATTGCTTGAATATACTTCTCCTAAGAAATACATAAAACTTATTAGCTTTCTTTAAAAAGAACAACCCTCCACTCTTCTGGTTGTCGATCGAAAAACAACATACTAAGCGAGACGAATTGCAAGAACATTTTAAGGAAGAAAATTGCAAATGAAAAAGTTTTAAGATTGAGAGGATAGAACTTTAAAAAAGTATACTTCATCATCTAAGATAGCTGCACTTTCTGACTGAACTTGATTATCATCGGAGTCGCCCAGCACATATCCCTCGATAGCCAGCGATGTTGTTGGTGAGTCCGTTGCCATCTTGTCATCGAATTCAGGTATGTTTTCATTTGCATCCCTTTCTAGCTCTACATCGGCCGGCGGTAGCGGTGGTGGCGGTGATTCTGGCTGAGCTTCAGTTTGTTTGTCCTGGAGAATTGAATTCTTACATTCACGTTGATGGAGATACATATTTTTTAATCTGCCACATGGATTATGTTAATGCAAATAATGACAAACAAAACAAAACTACATTACTAA
Organism: Eristalinus aeneus; assembly: GCA_955652365.1. Taxonomy (NCBI): domain Eukaryota; kingdom Metazoa; phylum Arthropoda; class Insecta; order Diptera; family Syrphidae; genus Eristalinus; species Eristalinus aeneus. The sequence continues at coordinate 1,607,982 of OY019133.1, forward strand.
CTAACACCATAGACTACGGTTCACATGTAAACGAATACTCTTGACAAATTTGCGGTAACGTGCAATGTGGTAGGTGTGCATCAATTGTTTGATAAACACTCTAACAATTGGTTTCACTTTCTGATCACTAAATAGTGTTTCACATCTTAAACAAACACACTACAGTGAGTTAACATCCATATTTGAAACCCTATCAATTGCCTGCTGAAGAATGTACAAATATTCGATAATGTAGATACCTTATCACTCATTGAAATTTCCCCAATGAATCCAAGGAAGGAATTAAACAAAAAGTTGATGTGAAATGAATAGTGTTAAGTAAACAAAATTTACGCTCATACGAATTAGATTCTTTGATAATTTCTAAGGAAATATATGCATGGTCCAAAGTGAGTGTATTTCTTTAAATAGTGCAATATAACACATCCCTTTATAAGTCCCGGTACATATAGGAGGCGTCGTTAGCAAAAAAATTAATAACTGTTGTTAGTGGCGCCCCCTATATGACTCAGGGCTTATTGAGTGATCTGTTATAATGTGAAATCAGTGAAATCAGTGAAATCAGTTTTCGTGTCAATTAAACCCCGAGAAATAAGAATTATGGCTTAACTTGACTTTGCAATTTTTTGCATGTCCTTTTCAATCATTAAGAGAAGTTTAAATGTATTCCAAATTATGCCTATGGGGCATATTATTTAACAACATCCATCAAAGTCACACACCACCTGCACTTGACGTCCAACAATAAGCTTAATATTCACATTTCTTTCCGATGTAGAGTGACTGCAAATTCCTCACAAGGTGAGCATTTCCCTCATTGCATGCGAATGTGCAATTTAAGCAGGAATTATCGATAAAGTTGACAATGATAGGTGCTGGAAGTTTTTTCTACAATTTAGAAGGTGCCGAAGGAGTGAATAGAATTTTGTGTCTTTAAAAAGTTAGCACCTTTTGCACGAGTGCATGTTCTCCTACGAATGTTCTTTTACTTTGCTCTTAACTGCCTATACTAAGAACTCGACTCAATGAATGTTCGCTGTCACATATGCCGGCGATGGAGTAAATAGGTTTACATTTTTAGATTCAACCTAATTTACGTAAATGGATATTCTTGTTCGTGTGTTATGATGCGTGGTGGAGGGCCTGCATGTCAGTGCTAAATAATTTATAAGTTTGATAATCGCTTATCTATCTGTAGTATTTACCCTGTCTAATAAGGGGGCACACAATTGTATTTATGTGAGAGAGTAAATATATCGTTCTATCCTTTATTTACTAAACTTGTCATTGATGTTTATTTCAGTCATATTCTATAAACATTTACATTATTCTTCAAATGAGTTTTTACTAAATTACATCAGTGAAGGATGGCCACAGATCCTTTATATGAAGAAGACCCTTAGGTGTAGACAACAGGGAGCACGGAATATAAAGAACCAAGTTAAACCAAAAGAAATGAAATATTCGCTCAAATGTGAAGCGGATCTACTGCTTAAGGTTGACTTTAAATGCATAGCTTAAGAAACTTATTCTCCTACTTTTTCGATTATTCCTGCTTAATCTGTTATATAACCATAATGACGACATTGACGCTATCTTTGAATCGCTGAAAAAATGTATTAATAAAAGCCTGGTTCAAATTAAATTGAATTTTCAAAAAGTGCAACAAGGAGAAGCGTTCAATATATTCTCCCTATCGATGTGAAGAAAAATAAGAATTCAATTTAAATTATTTTTCAATATAATCTCCCCTAACATCATGGCATTTGTTACTCTTGAGATAAGCTTTTTAAGCTAAACCCTCAAAAAAATAAATTTCCTCTTTCTCTGCAAAATACCCATTTATTACCGACTTGAGTTCTTCATCATCCGAAAATCTTTTTCCACGAAGACATTTTTTCAAATCCGGAAACAGGAAACAACCACTAGAGGCAAGGTCTGGACTATAGGGTGGGTGTTGGATTTCTTCGAAACCACAATCTCTCCCAGCAGCCTTGGAAACTCGCGCTGTGTGAACAGGAGCGTTGTCAGGAAGAAGCAACAAACCCGCTGCGAGCTTACCCCGTTTTTTCTTTTTAATTTCCTCCCGCAAATCATGCAAAGTCCAAGCGTAGGATATGGCGTTGATGTTTTCACCTTTTTTTTGTACTCTATGAGCAAGATCCCCTTTGAGTCCCAAAAAACTGTGCCATGAGCTTCTCGGCAGACAAAGTGACTTTAAACTTCTTCGGAAGGTCTGTTCCTTTTTTATGTCTATCTTTTTTTTGTATTCAATGAGAAAGATTTCCTTTATGTCCCAAAAAACTGTGACTATGAGTTTCCTGGCAGATGGAGTGACTTTGAAGTTCTTGGGGAGGTCTGTTCCTTTTTATGTTTCATCTTTTTTTGTAGTCAATGCGCAAGATTCCCTTTGAGTCCCAAAAAACTGTGGCCATGAACTTCCCGGCAGACGGAGTGACTTTGAACTTCGGGGAGCTGTTCCTTTTGTATGCCACTGCATGGACTCGTGTTTACTTTCAGGGTCATAGTGGTGAACCCATGTTTCGTCCCCAGTTACAATTCAATCCATAACACCGTCCGGGTTCTTACTACACATCTCCAAAAGCTCTCTACAGCATGTGATTCTAACTCTTTTCTGAGGCGCTGTGAGCATTCGTAGCACCCACCTTGCACTGACCTTTGAAAGGTTAAGATGGCCATGAAGAATGGTGTGAATATGTACCAGTTGAAAGCTGCCATAACTTTCAGCTTTTTTCGGGCATCCTCAAGAAGAAGTTTTTCGACTTCTTTGATGCTTTCTCTCGTACAAGCAGTAGCCGGAGTGCCGAAGCTGGGATCGTCTTCAATGCTCTCTCTTTTCATTTTTCTTGCTTAGTGAGAAACTTAATTACAGCGCTATGCTCCCTCTGCCTCTCTTGAACTCATATGACCACTTTTGCACAGTTGATAATGAAGATGCGGAACCCTGGTAAGCAGCCACCATCTCTTCATGAATAATTTCTTGAGTTTTTCCTTGCTTAGTGAGAAATTTAATTACAGCGCGATGCTCGTCTCAGTTGTCATTATGATTCTGTTTAACTAGAGATAAAACGCGAGTAAATAATCACAATTACATGAAATTTTACATGAATTCACTAAAATAATATTGTTACTTGATAAATAAGTTCATTTATATATATATCCACAGCTTCACCCCGATACCGAGAATATATTGAATGCTGAATGTAAACGAAGAATCGAATATTTGAATCTGAGTTTAAAAAATAAAAGAGTTTGTTCCATTTAAGTTCATTTTCATTATTAGAAATTTGACTACTTTTATGTTGGACTGGAAAGATCGAGAAAATTAGTGTGAGATGGACACTGAAAGAAGGTTTTGTTTTGGTATGTTAATGTGTAAAAATACCAACTTGCAATGATATTGTCGTTATTTTGCTCTTTTTAATAAAAAAAATCACTTCATAAAACTGATTGTTCGAAACAGGGAGAAAATTAAAATGATATATTCTTTTATATGTAGTCTCATGTATGACTTACATTCTCATAAACATGTAATCTTGTCCATAACTTGTGAAATAAAGTCGGTTCCAATTCATTTGTGGACAGAAATTCATAGCTGAGTAGTTTGGGAAACCATCTTTCGAAAGAATAAGTCTGCCGAAAGTTGTGAAACGACTTTTCGTAGAAATTCGCAAAATTAACGAACCGTTAAAAAAATTATAAATGAACAAATTATATATGATATATGAAATTTCAGAGGTTATTTTATTCTCACTTTGACAGCCATCTGCTGCCCACAGAATTTTCTTAGGCAGAAAGTTCGTAGGGAGGGGAAGTATTTTACGCTCTTAAGAGCTCTCACTTCTACCAAAAAATTAGCAAATAAAACACCTTTTGAGAGTTTTTAGGCGAATTTCGTAGGCATTCGTAGCATTTCAGAGCAACTGGAACACATTATCACACCTAAACAACATCACTTGCATGCTGTCGTAGTCAAAAAAAAATCTAAAATGTTCCCAATATTTTCCTGCAGCATGGACGATTTAAAGGAATCACTTCATGAACGAACAGCAAACTTTTGCAAAGAAATGAATGAATGCAAAACCAAAGTGTCTACTGAAAACAAAAATGAGTAAAACGTGTTTATTAAAAAAAAACAGTGTTTTAGTTTATATCATTTTAATAAATACGTATATCACTTGTTTTTATTGATCATTTACAAAAATGGACAACAATGATTTGTTTTACCACAAAAACATTTATAAATTGTACATACATAGGGTATAGAAATTACAGAGCAATTACTTAGAATATTTTTATAACTCATGTTTGGTGCGAGAGAGAAATCAAATATATTTCAAGCGTCTAAGACTTCACAAATGTAGTTGTTTTATGGCGGCACATCATGTTGAATGGACAAAAGATACATTCAATTTTCAATATTGAGGACATTTGAGATAAGATCATCTACTACAAACAGGGAACATCCACTAATTCGGTTTAAAGGCTTCCAAATTGTACCTGAGCATCATCGTCATCTTCGTTTTCTTTTTGCCCTACTTGAGGTTCTGTACTTTTTGAATCGACTTTTTCTTTATTATGTCCTTCTGTGGGTGGATTTTCTTTATCAGCTGTTTGAGGAGGAGTCTTGTCTTCATCATCTTGCGTTTTAGGTTCCCCTTGTCCTGTGTTTTCTTCGTCTTCTTCGACTGGCTGAGAGTCTTCTAGGGGTGTTGATTCTGTATCATTTTCTTGTTCGACCTCTGAAGTATGATCATTTCCTTCTTCAGTTGTTTCGTCATCATTCACTTGGGAATCATTCTTGGTTTCTCCGGTTTCTTCCGAATTTTCCTCATTAGTTTCTTTTGCACTTTGTGTCTCGTCTTCATTATGTTCCGCATCAGCGTTTCCATTATTTTCGTTATTTTCGTCAGTAAGTTTCTGTTCGTTTCCATTATTTTCGTTATTTTCGTCAGTAAGTTTCTGTTCGTTTCCATTATTTTCGTCAGTATATTCCTGTTCATCATTCTCTTCCTCATTCTCATGTTTTTCTGTGCTTTGATCATGTTCTTCTGAGTTTTCATCATGTGCACCGTTAGCTTCCTTCTCTTTCACCTCCGAATCGTTTTGAGTATTGTCTCCATTTTGCCCCATATTTACATCATCTTTTACGTCGTCTTCATGATTTTCACCTCCTTCAACATTTTCATCTCCCCCCTCGGTCTTTCCATTCGTTTCGTTGCCGTCCTCATTCTCATCACTACCCTTGTCGTTTCCTTCGTCCGTCTCTTCATTATTTTCATTCATATTGTCGTTATTCTGATCACTCAAAGCAATCGAAACGTTCTGTAAAAGTAAACAATTGTCGACTGATTTTTTGCTCATGTCTATTTTATTCTTTTTAAAGAGAAAAATAAAAAAACAATTATTCACAGCATAGTATGTTGAATGCGATTTATGAAACGCCTTCAAGAGAGAAAACATGGTAAACATAAAATCGAAAATTAAATAAATCATACTCAACCAAAAACTGCCAAAATATTTAAGTTCAAATTTTGAATGAAAAAACCACGCCGACAATGGCTTACTTTTGAGGTTATGCAACAAATTTGAATGCCTTAATACCCATTAGACACACGCACTCACGTAAAAACGGCCTCAAATTCCTTTTGCTTCTCTTGTTTTCGATTGTATTTACAAGGTTTTCCAATTGAATTCAAAATGGTAACATGCGAAGCAGTATCGAGACAGTGCTTTACATGTTTCCGATTACCATGCATGTTGAAGTTTTACGGAAAACAAAACAAGAATGCATAAAGCCAAGCCAAGCGGTGCAAACTAACAAATCTTACCTCTTCTTCTTGTGGTGGAGGAGTGGGCACTGGAGGTTCATCATTAACTTCATCTTTATTATCATCCTTGTCAAGAGTTTCTTCGGCATTTTCGTCTGGTGTTTTGGGTGCTGATGGCGGTTCCGATTTTTCATCAGGATTGTTTTCTAAATGGTTATTCTCGGATGGACTCTCATCTTCCTCATTTTTATTTCCGTTAACAATTGACTCTGGGAGTGGTGCCTCTGAAGCTTCTTCGGTGCTTTTATCGCTTTATATTTATTTTTTTTTTTTTTTTTTGTAATCGAGTGAGCATTAAATAATTCATTAATTGGATGTCAGTTGTGCAAAAAGCAAGAAAATACTTTTTACAAATTTAAAACAAAATGGTTTTCTTCTTTATGCTAGCCTACTGTACAGAGGGCCATAAAGTAACTCTCATAACTTAAATTACTTGTAAAAAGTTCTAATAATAACGGTGTACGTAACTATATTAATTAATTTTTTTATTTATTTTTATTTGCCGTTTTTCGAAGTTTAAATAAAACAATACCTTAAACTTTTGAAAATAATACTTCCTATTCTTTTTTCTAGCCCTGTCAAAACTGGACTACCATGCCATGCAATTAAGAACTATTTACGATCATTTTCCAAATTTGTATAACTCTATTTTTTACTTTGATACCTACCCTTCAACCAAATCCGGTTCTGACGTATTTTCAATACTGTTTGCCTCAGAGCGTGATGTCAACAGATTCATTCCATTTCCAAGAATATCCGACTTCCTTCTCCCATTCGCAACCTTAATTTCCGGTTTCTTGAAACATATTGTAATTTCTTGGGCCTCAAGATAGAAAATGCACAGACTTACCTTTTTCTCGTCACCATCATCCCCAACCAAGGCGTCCCAGTCTGTTGGAATGTCTTGCGAAACACGTGGTGCCTCTGGTACCAGCGTCAAAAAGGAACGTTCGATTTCGTTGTGCTTCTGTTTGTAGTAAGCGGGCGTTTTCATTTTCTACAATGCAAAATATAAATACATTAGAAATCATAGTTTGCAAATAAGATTTTCGTTTTATGTACATAGTCCAAGGCATCCTCCTCGCATCCAGCCTGTGTAAGAAGTGTATAGCACCGCATGTTATTTTTTGCACTTGCTGCCCAATGTAGCGGCGTCTTTCCAGTCATGTCGGTCTCATGCGCGCCATCTGGCCAGATGCTAAGCAAATATTCCAGTATCATAGTGTGGCCTAAGCCAGCCGCCTTGTGTATTACATTCAAACCATTTAAGTCCTTGCTTGTAATCAATGATGGCGGGACAGGGGGTTCCATTGTAGCTTGAAGAGTCTCTAAATTATTGTCCACTACTGACTGATGAACATCCTTAATCGTGTTCTAATCAAAAGGAAGAGAATCCTTTGAAATTTGCCAAAGAACATTGTTGTTGTTGTTACCATAACATACGGAACTGCAGCCAAAAACCGCTTCACCCGGGGATTCGTACTGGCTTGCTGCCTTAATCGATTTCCCTGTCCCGCCCATAGTACCCGTGTCAATTTTCCGATATCCTTTTCGTGCATCCATATTCGAATGGTGGACAATCGAACTGAGAAATCTACGAAAAGAGTGAAGACAGGTAAATTATCCAAATGGGAATTGCCCAAGTTAATCACTAACCCTCACCCCCTCCCCATTACCCTTAGACACAATGTAAACGCAATTTCGTGCAACATTCACGTTCGGGCAATCACATGTATTCAATCAAAATCAATTTGAATTCGTTTTCATGTATAATTCAGAATCTGTGAAGGACGTCCCGTTCCAACTCACAAGTTGAGTGTGTGTGAGTGTGCATTCGAAAGATGGTATGACTGCAAATAATTGCATGAGTTGGGTTGGTTGGTTGGATAAGGGAAGGGAGGGGGCTGATAGATTCTGTATACCTCTTCGCATGCACTTTTCTCACTTGGAAATTTTAAATCGATTTCCTTTTCCCTATTGCTTACTTTTGCGGAGAGTTCCTTTTTTAGAACTTTAACGTAAAATAAGTGAAAAATAATTCGTGCACATTAGTGACTGATACAAGATTTGGCTGTGATTGAATTTATGTGCATATGTAGTGCACATTTTTGGAGTAACTGATTTCAGATTGGAAGAAGAAATTTGAGATTAAAAGTTATTACTTGTATTGGCTGCAGAGAAATTTGTGTAAAAACAAGTTTAAATGCCTGATGAACCTTGTAGCCATTGCATTTCAGAATTCAGTCAACTGCAATGCAGCAGGTCAACAAACGATGACGATTGACAGTAACAGTACATGTGCTAAAGTCTGCACTTCGCAAACGAGAATCTATGGACACAGTTTTTTTGATCCCCAATGAGCTTTGCCAATAACATTTTTCAAAAGTGGTTCTTTTAGAAGGTCCACTAGAGTGGGCCTTACATTTCGTGTGCTTTGACACAACAGTTGCAATGATATAGGGAATAAATGCGCCACCTCATGATGAAGGAGTCCTTAATCCGAATTGCTACTTTGCGAATTTCACTTTCACGCGTCTGTAAAACGTGTATCAAGAAGAAAATATCCCTAACTACCCAATTGGTCGTTACAGAAGCTCGCCCAGTGGTTCAAAAAATATCTGTATTTCAAAACACAATTCAAAAACGAAAGCATTCTGTAATATATCAAACCAATGAATAACTATACTTTATTTTACAAATGTACCAATAGTCTGAATATGTCAAAATATTTAAAAGGAAAAATATAATTATTTATATATAAATAAATATAATATATTTATTTATTCACTAAAGTGGTCTAAGAAAATTCGAAATAAATTAACAAACAACACAACTTATCTCAATTTACAAACAACTGTTCACTTGAGTTTAATTTTAGTAACAATACGTTAAAACAAGACTTACCGTCAGCGCTCTTCTTTTTAGTCTCACTAGAACCCTGTCCGTTCATTGGTAAAACTGCAAAGAAGAAAACATTCAACGAAATCAAACGAGAACTCAACCAGACGGAATATGTATAGCAAAGGAAAAGAAAAACACCTTACGAAGAAAGCCTGTGTATGAGCTGCCTGCCGAAATGAAACTACCACGTATGGGTGTCAAAAAGATAATTTCTGAGTTATATCCACTAACACTAGGGCAAAGGTGTATATACTTCAAATAAAGAAATGACAAATCAACATCCCGAAGAAAGTAACAAGGACAATAGGTCTTTTTTTGACGAACGTTAAGCAGTTCATCGATTATTGATATTATTGAGGGAGTGTATGAAATATTCAACAGCCTGACCTCATATTCCATTTGTGGTCCCACGTGCTTCGAAATAACACCGGTGTCACAATGTTGTTGCCCTGAAGGATGGGAAGAGAAGACGGTATTTTTGTTGGCTCATTGGTCATTTGTAGATAATCAGAACTAGGCCAAATGTAACGGCAAGTAACGATTTTTGGGTATTTTCTTATGATTAAGATACCAAATTGGACACAGAAATTATTCACAAGGCCTGCTCAGTTCGATCGTGTTATTGTTGAACATTGATTTAGGTTAATAATTTTTTGAGCATTTTGAATGGAATATGGACGGATTCATAGTAACATATATTACAGAAGTAAAACAATTGATTAAGATAAAGGAAAGTCTGTTCAACGCTGACGGATTAACGATTATTTGAACTGTACTGAGTGAAATTATACATCGCACAGGCTTTTCCATGAAAGAAAGATGTCAACTAATTGTATTTGACGATAATTCCATGCAATCTTTCGTACTATGGCTGGATCTTCTTCTTCTTGTTGTGGCGCTACAGTCCGGTGCGGACCTGGGTCTCAACCAACACGCCTCCCCAGCCAGCACCATCTTTCGCTAGCTGCCTTCAGTTACGCACTTCAAGTTAGTTGAGGTCCTTCTCCGCCTGTATGAGCCATCTTAACCTAGGCCTTCTTCTGTTTCATTGTCGCAATGACTCAGACACAAAGGGTCTTCGGGCTGGATCTTCATTAAGTTTATACGGTTGCTTTTGTAACGAAGTCATGAACTGATGTTTCAATTTCTAAGTATGAAATTTCCTGAAGGTCCTAGTTTCGTTAAGCGTGTGTAATTGCTAATACTTGCTTAAAAAAATTAACAAGTGTTTTTAATTGGTAATGAAGTGTAAATAACAGATTTCGAGACATAAACAGCGCTCGAGAGACCTTTGACGTGGCTTAACCACGGCAGCCACAAATTAGCATTACTTTTAACAACTTCAATTGGTTGGTTTAACCCAATAAAGAAAATAGTTTTTGAGTTTGCGTTTTTTCCTGTTCTGTTAAATTCCACAAAATTTTACAAACTATTATTAACCCTTTTATAATTTAATAAATATTTTCAAAACTTTTGTTTCATTTGTACATTTTAACTCAAAGGAACCTAATGTTCTGCCTCAAAGGCGAAGTCTGACCTTAACCAAGGTCTTTTAGTGTTTTCAACGTTTCGCTCTCCAACATATCTATATATATCCGCTATACATAACACATTAGTCAATAAGTCCCGGGACATATAGGCGCCACTAACAAAAATTAATTTTAAATTATATTAGCCTTATTTGTCCGGGACTTGTTAAGTGATCTGTTATTATGTTAACCTAAGTTTGGTAATATCATTGTTTCATAAGTTTATATTATTGTAGAAGTAAATGATGTACGTTATTGAATTATTAATTTTTATTACTTTTTAAATTAAGCAGCAGTGGCGTAATTAATTTTATTGAAACTTCAACATAATTTTAGCCTGTTCGAACATTTTGTCAAATACCTTACCAACGGTCGAAAAGAAATGTTCATTGGAACCCGAGATGCATGCAAGAAGTGCTGGGTATGCGCTTCTTGCATTACAGAAATCAGCCAAACTCGAAGTGGTTGTGGAACGAGACCCCATTAAGAATTGTAGTTAAACACACAAATAATCTTTAAGTGTTCATTAAAAATTTGACTGCAGGTTCATTATCTACAAATACACCAAACGCGTATACCTGTCTGCGCTCCTTTCGGGATCATGAAGCCATCCGGGAGTTCGTTTCATATCAGGCCTTCAACTTCCTAGACCAATTGCCAAAGACTATTAAGTTTGGTCTTTAAGTTTTTAGAGATAGCGGCACCCGCTAACACATTAAAATTTTAAGGCATGCATGCTGACATCCCTCAAAACTTAGTATTTATTATTTGTAATATAATAATAATTAAGAAAAAAGCTTCTCAAATATAAGCGTTCGGAGTCGGTTTTGGTTATTTCTACTCGTTAGAGAACAGTAACGCACCCAGCACAAGTAGTTGATGAGCAAGCTAGGACATGGCCACCTTGTGAACTGTCGCGCCAACAGTTATTACTTATTATGACATGCTCTCGTTGGTAAAATTTACACACCTTATATACAATAATAATCCCCCTGTGGCGCGACAGTACATAGGGGGACCAGGGCCTAACTTGATCACTAACTACTCGTGTTGTGGGCGCTACTGTTCTCTCACAAGTAGAAGGAACCTACAATTTTCTGCCGACTCCGAACGGCGAAAAATGAAAAGCTTTTTCTTAACTTACTCTTTGAGTTTTGTCAGAAGCTCGAAAGGTGTGGTGCTGGGAATTAAACCTGGAACTTCAGCTTGTGAATGTCGCATTCTACCCATTTATTTTAGACTATATTTACTATAGATATTTTTTATCGATTTTTTTAAAACCTTATACCTTGCCAATTACTTACTGAACAAAAAAAGAGCTCACTTGTTGATTTCTCAAGGTTAAACGGCATTAATTTCTACATATGTGCAGGCAAATCGTTACATAATTTCGCGCTTCTCCGTTCTGTTTTTATGATTAATCAATCAGAAACGAGGATTGTGTGCCTGGAAGCCAACATTATGCTCACTTAGTCAAATATTGCAATAAATTACTTACAAGAATCGCTTTTGTGTTGCGTGACAATGACAATACCCACGACTAATAAAGAGTAACCTATTATATTTCCTCCTTGATTGATTCACAGCAGAAGCGTTTGCTTAAGGTTAAGTGCTTATCCAGCACGGGATGGTGTGATAAAATGACGGTTTAACGATGAATTTCATAAAAAATGTTTCATTAATTGAAAACAAGGGAGAATAGAATTAAAAGATAGTTTCATGGGAACTATTTTGGGCGAAGAGCTGAATCGTGTCCCATTTGACTTGCAATAAGTTAAGGCATAAATCGAATTGAAGATCTTCCTCCAGAACAGTAACAAAATATGCACGCAAGCAAAAGATGTTCGCGCGGAAAAGTTTTTTGATTCAACAACATCATCATGAAAATAATTAAATTTATTAACAGATTTGGCTCGCCTCCTGAAGAATTCTTTTGACCAGGTGCTAAACTGTGGCTTGACGTCTTTCTAATGTGGTAATTAAAAACGCGCTACCGTTGATTTCTGATTCCTGCGTGACTCACGGATCGATTAGCAGAGTTCATGCATTAATAGTGACTTTTTTCGTGTGACAAATAATTTGTAATTTCATAATTAATCACAGATCATGTGAGAAGGAACAGATGTGGGATTTGGTTTTACGTGATCACCTGCCTTAACGGCTTACATCACGGGGTTAATTTCGTAGATAATGCAAGACTAAAGGGGTTAGTTACCCAAACTGAGATCATGCTTGAGGGCAATCACCCCACCTTGGTGTGAAGCGATGCCTTTCTAAAACTCCACACTGAGCTGGGATAGTCTCCTAACCGCCTTGTCTAGCCATGGTTTTAACAATTACCTAGACAAGTCAGCACAACACACTGCGATGGTAAGTGGTAAAACACAGCCACCACGATACTCCCACAGGAGGGCCTATTGCACGATCAGACTGGAACCGAAGTTCCAGGAGCTCCTGAGCTCCCATGGCACCAGAATATACCCTCTGGTCAAGCTGTCACTACCAGTTCGGTTCCCTAAAAGCCTGGGTCTGTTAGCCGCCATCCCGCCACAGATGGTCTTTTCTCCATCAGTGTTTCCGTTGTCATTATAAATAGTAATACGGATGTGATTTTTGAATCATGTGATTCATAAAATCCAGTCACATAACCTGTGTGAGTAGGAACAATATTTTCCCAAGGAATGAACTTTTTTTAGTAAGCGGGATATTAGCTGGTATAAAATTTGTTCAAAACCTGCTGTTATGGCAGGAGCCAGTTTATGAAAGGAGAAGAACAGAATTTCGAAATTCTTAAGTTCTGTAAAAAACATGGCCCAACATTTTTAGATCATGTTTTATAACATCTAACGGTAATTCTCTAAAATTTGTGCGTAATTGCATGTCTAAATATTTTTGAGTGACTAAGATACAGCTTGTAAACGCCGTTGTGTAGTGGAAAGTGTTGCAGTGCTACACTGACACGCAGAAGGTCAATGTGCGATTCCTGGAAAGAAACCTCGAAGTTTCCACGGCATCACATCCTTCGAGCTGCTGACAACACTCGAAGAGTAATAACTGTCTAAAAAAAAGCTTTTCAAACTTCGCCGTTCGAACTCGGCAGTAAACTGTAGGTCCCTTCTTCTCGTGGGAGAATAGTAGCGCGCACACGTGTAGTTGATAAGAAGGGTAGAGCCTGCTCCCCCGGGAATGTTGCGCCATCTAATACATTTCTAAATAAAAGGTGTCCCAACAAGAAGGCAATATTTAAATTTCAAATAATTATATCGTAAAGTAAACAGGATGAGGTTATGTGTGGAATAACACATCGGCCATATGGCTGCCGCGGCTTTGCTGCCACATACGCGATCTTTTAATGAAATTTTCAATGACCGTTTTGCATAAATGCTGCGGTATTTCATTAATGCAGCGTTCAATTTCCTCTTTTAAGGCTTGAGTCGTCGTCGGCTTATTCGGATAAGCCATCGACTTCAAAAAACCCCCCAAAAAAAGTCCAATGGAGTTAAATCGCACGATCTAGGCGGCCAATTCTGGTCTCCAAAACGCGAAATAACACGGCCGGGAAATAACTGATGCAGCAATTGAATTGTTTTTCTGGCTTTTTGAGATGTGGCGCCATCTTGTTGAAACCACATCCCCTCCACATTCACGAAAAAATTGTTATCATTTCACGATACCGACACCATTGACTGTTTGCGCTTGACCTGACTCATTTTCATTAGAAAAAGATCCAATGATTCCTCCAGCCCAAAATCCACACCACACAGTGACACTTTGAGGATGCGTTTGCTTCTCGTGAATCACTCGAGGATTTCTCTCGCCCCAAATGCGAGAATTCTGCCTATTGACGAATCCATCAAGATGGAAATGGGCTTCGTCACTAAAGACGATTTTATCGGCAAAATTAGCATTTTCTGTTATCCATTTTGGTTAAACAATTTCACAATAAGAATGCGTTGTTCATTCGTGTAGCGCTCCATTTTTGTTAACCTTATACCTTCTGCTAACAAACAATAATAATTGTTCAAATGTCAAACAATGACAGTTCGAATGGCGGCAAATTTAAATCTTGCGTTCTTGTTGGGACAAACTTTATAAGACAAACCTCATTTTAAAATAACTCAACCTGGAATTAATCAATTTTTTTTAATTCAAAATTAATTTTTCGGCGCCACTGCCCACAATAGGATGCGTTTCTTAAGCAACCGCTCATGTTATGAGTGTTGAGGAACCTAAAGTATCTTGGCTATTCCGAACGATAAAATTTGAGAAACAATTAGCACTTTCGGAGTATCGTTAGCAACTAGCAAAAGGTGGTGACGTGAAAAGACGTGTTCAATACGGTAGTCGTACCTGGGATATTCCCTGTGCGAATGGTCTATGCCACAGTATTTTTTTTTCTCAACAATGCAGTTCTAAAAGACAAATTTTCAACAGGCTTCGAATTTGGCGCAAGAAGTACGTCCCTTTGTATTGATCCTTTTATGAGGCGAACAAATTGTCTTATTCAGAAATTAAAACCATTTTACCAGCAATCTAAAATTAACGAGTTCGTGAATATTTTAAAATGCAATGAAGGTAGCAATCGAAAGAGCACGACACATCGAAAAATTCAACTTGTGAGATAATTACGAATTGATGTAAACATGCAGCTTATGTCTTACAGCAAATACATTAAGGTGTCATGTTATTCAGAGCAAAAATAAACAACGTAGCTTTTACGAACGGACATACTCTTAATTAAACACTTTTATATGCAAATGTGAAAATGATGTCGTAGCTAAGGAAGATTAAAAAATTAGAAAACTGAGATACCATTTTATTCCAGTAAGTCGAATGAGGTGGAAACTAAAATACGCCGCCTAAGCAGGAAATATTTAAGAATCAACGGGTTACCACTGAACATGAAAACAAAATTAGCACCTACCTCTGCGCTAAGGAGTCTTCACAGGTATGCATATTGAGCACTCTATTGCTCGTATCACAACAGCTACTAATAATAATCAAGCTAGACCCTTGTCCACGGGAGGCAAGCGTCTAGCTCGCTCATCCACTACGCGTGTTATGTTCTCTCACGAGAAGGAGGGACC